>OZ007507.1:10838973-11211473 GCA_963931865.1 Axinella damicornis | reverse complement strand
CAGTCATAGTTAAGGAACACCACTCTCTGGACCCGACCAAATGATGATCCACAGCAATGTAAAATGACCTAGGTTGTAGAGTGGGAGAATGTATATGTTGGAGTACAACCTTATTGGCACTTGGATTGGTATATGATTCACATTGAACATAGATAGAGTTTAGTGCCAAAACTAGCACACTACTGGAAGCAAACTGGATCTGTTTTAACTTCAGGGTGCTGAAGGTGAATCCGGTGATGTGGGGGAGAAGGGATCAAGAGGAGTTCCTGGCAAAGCAGGAGGTCGCGGTGCTTCTGGCCAGCCTGGTGGTCCGGGGGAACCTGGTCCCCAGGGACCCAAGGGACAGCGAGGACCATCTGTGAGTGGGATGGCGATGGTTACCAATGCTAACACATTCAAACTGATAATGGACAGATAGACAGAGGCAACTATAGATTGACAAGTAGATACATAGGTACTTATATTATTATACACATTCATACAACCATAGATTGAAAGATAGAATGTAGATAATATAGATAGATAGATAGATAGATAGATAGATAGGTTGATAGAGAGATAGATAGATAGATAGATAGATAGATAGATAGATAGAGATAACTATATAGGTAGGTAGAATAATAGAGTTTTAAGATTAATATTGATGCTTCTTGAAATGCAGGGACCTCAAGGTGAGCAGGGCCTGACCGGTCCGTTTGGCCCATCTGGACCTCAGGGTTTCGCCGGTGCCAAGGGAATGACCGGAGAGACTGGTGTGGTGGGAGGACAGGTTAGGAACGGATACATTAGGCATGCAGTCTGTGATGACATCGCAATAATGTGTGCATTAGGCATTCAGATCTGTTATGACATTACTGTAGTGCCATTACTTGCCAGCAGTATTATTCCCAGACTTCATATCCCCACTCTCTCTCTCACACACACACAGGGAGACAGAGGTCCCCGTGGTCTCCCTGGTAGACATGGTGCGCCTGGCAAGAAAGGTACCCCTGGGCCAGTCGGAGAGGGAGGTGCTGATGGAGAGCAGGGAGACCAGGGTGCCGCTGGACTACCTGGGCCTAGTGGACCACCAGGAGGAAGAGGATCAAGGGTATGTGGGTGGGGGGGGAATGAGGGTTAGGGTGTGTGAGGGTGTGGGGGAGGGTGAGGGTGTGGAGGAGGTTGAGGGTGTGGGGGGAGGGGGAGGGTGTGGGGGGAGGTGTGAGGGTGTGGGAGAGGATGTGAATGAGGATGGTGAGGGTGTGGAGGAGGTTGAGGGTGTGGGGGGAGGGGGAGGGTGTGGGGGGAGGTGTGAGGGTGTGGGAGAGGATGTGAATGAGGATGAGGATGCATGATGTTTAAAGGTGCACACACGTTTGTTGTTTATGCCACTGATTAATGCGCCATGCATGCATGATAACAGTTTTGGCTTCCAGCATGCAGGTCAAGTGAGACCTCGCTTGACCTGCCAACTGTTACCTACCGACTTGGTTATGCTATGAAATGTTACAGCATAGCTCCAAATTTCTTTTCAAATACCATTATGAGAACTTCGATATCATCTTCCTCACAATTTGTCTGCGTACCATATATGCTACTGTAATATTTCATCACAGGGTGATCATGGTGCAGTTGGAGAGCCTGGCCCGGCTGGTGCTCCTGGAACCAAGGGACCTGCTGGAGTTGGTGGAGAGAAGGGAGAAATGGGAGAAAGGGGAGAAGCTGTAAGACTTAGTCCATAACTCTTCTATCCCCCCCCCCCCCCCCCCCCCCCCCCGCCTCACCTCCCCTCTCCTTTTTTTACCCACCTCACCTCCCCTCTCCGCCCCTTCTTCCCCTCATGCAGGGATCTCAAGGTAATCCTGGCCAGGCTGGCACCCCTGGTACTCAGGGAACAAAAGGAGAGAAGGGAAACAAAGGAGCAGCAGGACCTCACGGACCCGCTGGACCTGCTGTGAGTAATAAATATCAAGACAGACATAATCTTCAATTCATATGCAAATTGGATAATCAGATACATTTAGCTGTACTTTTCTGCCTGCATGATAAAATTGTGTTGGCTTGGTGCAACATGAAGGAAGCTACTGTTACTTCCGAGTTTCAGTCACTAACTGTTCAATCGGATCGAGATCATGGTAAATGGATACCAATTTCGTATACAACCAGATAACTATAGCATTAATCAATATCCGAGTCGTTACTTACTACGTATGTCAATGGCAGTGAAGTACTAATGTAGTTGATGCAATAGTGGATTATACCCGATGTGATCTTCCTTCACAGGGACCACAAGGTGGCCAGGGTATGCGTGGAGACAAGGGACCAGTTGGAGCACCTGTGAGTCCATGTTCCATGTTTGTATGTATACTTACAGTTGTCGAGTGTGCAGCACATGGCTAGCTACATAGCCTCATTCCCAGGCCTCGCCACTTGCATCAGCCAGTTTGAACCATGCATTTGTATATCTTATTCAGAAATGTAGTTTCTCTTTTTCCATAAACAACATGTTTGGATCTGACCTATCTCTGCCATTGTGGCATGATCTGTATCGGTTTCATTTAGAAGAGCAACTAGTACAGAGACTCTTCTTGTATGCATGTCTGTTTGTGCACATCCTGTCACATAATTATTATGTCTCTGTAATCTACATAAAGAGCATGGACGAGTTTGTAAGGGTGAGGGTGCTAGGAAAAAATCACGAGCAATTAATAATTGTGTAACTGTTGGACTGCCTTAACTGTTGCATGATTCTTCATGTATGTATAAACAAACAGATGCTCTTCAGTTGAATAGCAAATTGCAATAACCAGCTGTTTTATTGGACAGTTCAAATAAAAGTTACTGCACAGCATATTATTAGATAGGGTAGATTGTCACACTGAACTCATCTACACCCTTGTTTATTCAGTATTTAGCCACTTTGCCAGCCACATTAATGCTGTTACAGTAATGGATATGCCCACATCTACTGCGGCAGCGTGTATGTTGTATGAGGATCGATGTATTTCTCTCCTCCCTTCCAATCACAGGGTAAGAAGGGTGACCTTGGCCCCACAGGCAAATCTGGAGCCAAGGGACCCAAGGGTCCTCCCGGACAGAAAGGCTCCCCTGGGGACAGGGGAAATACAGGACCCAATGGAGTTGATGGTAGGGATGGAAATCCAGGTGACACCGGAGTTGCTGGACCCCCTGTGAGTCTCTTGTGATGCATATGCACCAGTGTTGTGTTAGTGCTATATCCAGACCTCAAGTATATATATTAGTAAAGCTGCCAAGTCTCAGAAGGGGTATTACTAAATGCCTTTTTGTTTTAGTCAACTATGTAGCTACCCTTGTTAGTGATTTTAGTTTTGCAAGTAGGAACTAGGCTAGTGCAACTGCTAGGGGAAAAAAAAACACATTTTTCGTAATGATGCTTCAAGTCTTCTTCTTACCTTGTGGATACTCTGGCAGACTCTGATGGCATCCACCAGCTCATACTTACAGCTAGTCTTGTTCCCAGGCTACTTGTAGGCAGCAAGCTTACATCTGCTACAGATGAGTTTCAACAAATTATTAGTTATACGTTTTGCTCAGTACACGATGGCACTCATTGTGATATTCACACACTTTCCGAGTGCTCAAACTTAATTGTACATTTATGTGGAACTTAATTACGTTGCTTCAATATCTCTGCCGTATATTTTAAGCCACCATTCCACCTACCAACCCCCCCCCCCCCCCCCCCCCCCCCCCCCCCCCCCCACACACACACACACACACACACACTATACTCAGGGTCCTCCTGGTCCCCCTGGCTCTCCTGGTGCACCTGGAGCAAAGGGAGCAGAGGGAGTCCCTGGACCAGATGGCCTGTCCGGAGACAGTGGACTACCTGGACCATCCGTGAGTAAGAGGAGGGGATACCTTCCAGATCATTTCTGTCCCAGTTTTGTGACACATGAATATCAATGTGTTAATTGACTTACATCATCACATAGAGTAGCCACATCACAATAATGACATCATCATTGCATCATTCCTCACTACAGTTAGTTACATTACATCTCATTGAGCTGATTCTTGTATATTGCACACCATAGGGTGAGAAAGGAGATAGCGGGCTTGCAGAGGCTCGTGGTGACCCTGGACATCCTGGAGAAACTGGAGAGCCAGGTGGATTTGGAGCTGATGGAGATGATGGTGCTGATGTGAGTGAATCACCCGAAGTCTAATTGTGTCAACTTTCAAGGCCTGCTGTGTTTGACCTTGTAACGGCCAATCTCTCCTGGTCTCTCATGTTCTCAGGGCAAGGATGGTGAACCTGGACCAAAAGGACCAGACGGAGCTTCTGGGGCTCGTGTAAGTTTCATCTAGTCCATTTGTGGTGGGAAAGGGAGACAGAGGAACTGTTCCATTTCGGTCTCGTTAATTGTCTGTCCTTGTTTGTATATTTACTGCTCATCTGTACACAAACCCACACGCTCCTCCTCACCTCACATACGACCATAGGGTGATGCTGGTGGGGCTGGTGAAGCTGGCGCAGCAGGGAACCCGGGACCACAAGGACCTCCCGGATTGCCTGGCCTCAGGGGAGGAAACGGAGAGCCCGGAGGAGCGGTATGTACATAGCTTCTATTTGCATGGCCAGGAGAAACCATTTCACAAACACCAATGAAGAAGTAGGGACATACAGGTTTACTTCCTATAAGGTGTACTAACATGCACACTCTTTCTCAGGGAGCTAATGGGCCTAAAGGACCAACCGGACCTCCTGGACCAGATGGCAAGCAGGTGGGTGGTAATCACACACTGTGAATAGTAGGTGTTCTCTTGTAGCTACAATTCTATATAGTGAGTCGGAATAATGTGCTGGATGACTATGTCTAGCTACCTGGTTATATAATTACAGTCTTCGAACAAGGATTGTAGTCAGCAGTCAATATCCATGCAGGAAACTACATGTATGTGTGTCATGATTAGGCCATCAGTTTGCAGAGCATATCCTTTCCCAAGTTGTTTCAATCAAGTACCAATTTGAATGCTGCTATACTGTAGCTTGTCTTCCTCTCCTCTCACCAGAAGTCTCAGTACAGAGCTCTGTGGTAAAGGTGTATAACTCAGAAGGTCTTGTCTTGGGCTTTGTGTGTTTGTTTCTCACTCTGAACTTTATCAGAAGTATGAATTGTGCCATTCATCTTTGAATGGGTACCACATCACCTGGGCTTGTGAATTCCATCAGTGAATATCCATGTGTGTTTGCTACTCTTGTTCACTGGTCTCTAGGGTGCAGCTGGTGAACCCGGTGAGCAGGGCATGACAGGAGAGACAGGAATCACGGGAGCAACGGGAGCTAAGGGAGACCGAGGAAGGGCTGGAGCATCTGGAGGACAGGTTAGCTATACCTCAGAATCCAAGTATGTATCTTTTTCTGTCTGCCTTGATACTTCTAGCTAGGTTTGTTTTGTGCTCTGTATATCAGTTGTGTGGAGTCATATGAAGGCACTTAGTGATGTTGCACACACACATGCACACACCACACAAAGACAATCATGCACACCCTCACACGTACACACTCCACTCACACCTCCCTCCAACACACACACACACACACAGGGTAACACAGGTGCACCTGGAATGCCTGGAGAGCCTGGTCTGGCTGGACCTGATGTAGGTTGCTGTGCATTGCTTCACAAACCTGTGTTACTATGGCTGCAGTCAACTGTTTGTTAGTTACAAGATCATAATCCACCTCCTTGTTGAATGTATTGTACCCCCCCCCCCCCCCCCCCCCCCCCCCCCCCCCCCCCCCCCTTTCACAGGGCAAGAAGGGTCTGGATGGCCCACAGGGACCTGATGGCCAAGATGGACCCCAAGGACCTGAGGGGCCAAAGGTCAATTGCAAACTGTCAACTTTTATGCTTGCAGAAAGTGCATGTAGATGTCTTGGTGTCCAGAAAACTATGTACCTTTCTGAACTTTCCTCTAGCTCTCTTCTGTCCCAGCAGTAATCTGTGTGTGTTGACTCGGTTTGCAGGGGAAAAACTGATTTGCTTCATGTTCTCTCTCTCATTGTATGTAGGGCCCACAAGGACCAAAGGGACCACCTGGTCCTTCTGTACGTTACTAACTCTTATTACTTACCATCTGACATTGCATTGACAGTGCACTAACAGCCATACACAAATCTATATTATTCCTAGGTAATTGTACACGGGAGAGGAACCGTTTATTTATTTTACCATGCATATTCATTGCTTAGGGTGACCATGGTCCAGATGGCCCTCCTGGCCCCCCTGGTGTGCCTCCCCCCGACACAAAGTCAGTCCCCGAGCCACAATTCTACTCCAGTGAGAGAGATGATCTTGCAGAGGTCCAGGTAAGCTTGAGGGCTTCTTCATCATCTAACTGTGCTAAAATAGTGGTCAAGGCTAAGTATATATACGTATACCTATCGGCCTACAAGCAACTACAGTATTGTGCATTTGTGATTAATAGTTGGGTTGTGTGGTTCACTAGATGCACCTCTCCATACCCCCATGCATGCCACTTCTCTAAGGTTCCCTCCAACTTTGACTCAGAGGGAGTTAGAGTCATGCTTCTTGACAAACTGAGCAAGTTGGTGTCTCCACTGGGCACACGGGACAACCCAGCCATGTCCTGCCAGGACATCTACAACTGCAATGGAGACAGCTTCAAGCCAGGTGAGCAGTATTGTCAGTTCACAGTTTGTACCCCAACTCCCGATTCCCTAACCCTAACCCAAATGTTTCTTCCTCCCAGTCTCCCACCAGGGTTCTACTGGATTGATCCCAATGAGGGCTCTCCTAAGGATGCTATCAGAGTATCCTGCCAAGGTCCAGAGACCTGCATCACACCCGTCAAGGACAACAGCAAGGTATGATATCTAGAGCTGCATAGCGTGATCTTCTTGCCTGTACCTAGTAAACAAAATAACCTATGTTGTGCCTGGGATATGTTATTTCATCTGATTTTTCACTGTGCCATATATACTATTTGGGATACTAGTGTTGATTGCATTGTTAAACCTACAGCTCAATGTGTACCTCCAATCTCTCATTGCCACCCTCTCCAACAGTTTGAGTACCCTGAGGGTGCAGTTCCACTGCGATTCCTACGTCTAAAGCACTCCAACGTGCGCCAGAACATCACCTACAACTGTGACAGTGGTGTGGATACCTTCATGCTGATGAGGCTGCAGGGAGCCAATGGTGACACCATCCAGTTCGGGGACAAGACTGTCAGGATGCTCACACAGGTGTGTCAGCTAGCCCTGTTTAGATTGACACTTAAACTGATTAAGCTGGCCTTAAACCATTCCCATTACCTGGTTATGTACATGTAATTTTTAACTGCTTCACAAACTGTAATAGTGAATTTACACAGTTGTTCGAAACTGCTACAGGTGTATTAGGTGTCAATTGGGCTTGTGTGCATGGGAAGGGGGGAGATGATTTGTGAGAAGAGTGTTGATGTGACGGAACTACTGCAGGCTTGCACTGAGCCAAAACTGCAAACTAAAATTTTTACTTCAATCTCCCTGTGTTCCTCCATACTCACACTTCAATCTCCCTGTGTTCCTCCATACTCACACTTCAATCTCCCTGTGTTCCTCCATACTCACACTTCAATCTCCCTGTGTTCCTCCATACTCACACAACCACACACACCTCCCAACACAGCCTGGTGAATGCCCTGTAGTCCTGGAGGTGACGACAGATGAGGGTGCTAGCAGTGATGCACTGCCAGTGACAGCCATTGTCCCAGAAGCACGCAGCAGACCACAGTCCTACAGTGCAGGTCCGGTCTGCTTCTGGTGAATGTACGGCTTTGGATACACCATCACAGAACTATGCGCTCAGAACGTCTGAACTTTCGCATGATATATTATCATATTTATTAGAATCTGGTCTATGCAGCTAAAGCCATTAATAATATTACATTGTACTTGAACTGTATATACTTAAACTCCTTTTTTATTCACCACTGGAAATTTGAAGACACTTATTTTGCTAAGAGTCGAGACTAGCTAGATTGCAAGATTCGCTACCCTCCAATTAAGATGGAGGCCTCAGGGTGCATGATCGATGACTAGCTACTGTAATTGTTTATATAGGCACACAATGATTATGGCGGCAGACAATTGAAGAGACGGTGGTTACATATCAGGGTTGCTGCTTTTGTTACCTGCAACTTGAGTCACCAGAATAATTACTGCTTCCCGTGAAGTGGATTGCTTAGCAACAGTGTTGACTTTCAGAGCTGCTCAGTTACCCATCTGTGACCACAGCTAGTGAAGATGTACAAACTAGCAGCATGAAATTATCCTTCTAACAGTTACTTTTCACTGTTGATGGACAGTCGAAAATAAGTGTCATGACATGAGTCCCCTGGAACCAGGCTCTACACACATTGCGTACTTCATGCAAGTGACAAAAACTGATATTTCTACACAGTGATGGTTGAAAGCACATTGCAAGTAACCAACATGAATACCCTCCAACACGGAAGCTTAAGGCTGCATGAAGTATCAGTACGTAACATATTCACCCTCTAATGGAACATTGTGTTGCTTGCCAAAATAACGATAATAATTTAAAATCACAGCTTAAGAATCAATGTTACATGCAACTAGGTTCACCTAATAGCCTCCAAAGTCTAAACAGTAGCAGTGAAACAAGATGTGCAATTCCAATTCAGCATCCTAAAGACGATCGACTGTTAATGTTAATGCAGTGTTCTGTGATGATTAACTACTAAAAAAAAACTATGGCACAATCACTGTAGGTTCACTTTGCAGTCAGCTGGGTGACAAGTTTCTCGAATGCCTCCCTCAGGGAAGCAACCTCCCCAGCCAGCTGTTCAGTCTGCTCCTCCATCTTCTTTGCTTGCTCCTCTGACTGCTTTGCCTGCTCCTGTAGTGTTGGTTGACATCATACGGAATCACATACTGCACAGTGCGTTATGATTACCCATCACTGCACTCTGTAAGGTCGTGTCTGTTGTCTCTTCTGTAGCTACATACTCCATCACTTGTGGGTAGGTTAGTGCTCCTACTATAGTACTAGGAATACGTTAACGCATAATTGCCTCGCGCGCAAGCCGCGGCCGCATGAGCAGCCTGGCCACGTGCTTACGAGTAGTATGATAGCTAAGTGTGAATTTGCGAGATAAACATGTCGATTACACTCACTGTTCGACTCCACATGTAGCTGCTCTAGCTCTGCAAGCCCTGAAGGCCCCGTTCGCTTGTACCCTAGCCTCTGGCTACGCGAGATTTATATTGTGGAGTTGCGGTATAAACAGATGTCGACTGTTTGACTTCATGTGTAGCTGTTCCAGCTCTGCAAGCCCTGGAGCACCGCGCGCTCGTCCACTGATCTGTTTCCAAGGTTGTAGTTCTCGCACCGTCGAGCCCTTGCAGCAAATCAATTGGCCGGCAGGAAACCCGCAACATTCCTATCAACATTCCTGAGCGTGACATCTTCCGGTACGTACGTACGTACGTACTACGTACATACGTATATAGTGAGCAATAGATCCCCCATTCAGAGCCTCGCGCTAATGTGCTCGGCAATTAACATTATCATATAGTACAATACACTGTGAATACCTTATGACACTGTCTGATTGCCTCCTGAAACTGCTCGCTCTGCTTTTCACTGCGTTCATTCAACTTGGCCTCCAACTGCTGACTCTGCTCCTGCAGCTTGGCCTCTAACTGCTTGCTCTGCTCATTCAGCTTGGCCTCCAGCTGCTGACTCTGCTCCTGCAGCTTGGCCTCTAACTGCTTGCTCTGCTCATTCAGCTTGGCCTCCAGCTGCTCGTTCTGTTTTTCACTGTGTTCATTCAGCTTGACTTCCAACTGCCCCTTTAGCTTGATTTCCAACTGCTCACTCTGTTCCTTCAACTGCTCACTCTGCTTGGCCTCCAACTGCTCACTCTGTTCCTTCAACTGCTTACTCTGCTCCTGCAGCTTGGCCTCCAACTGCTGACGCTGATTCTGCAGCTGCTTTTCTAGGGATTCCTGAAATGAGATTTGAATGAGACAGCTAACACTTCTTACAATGTCACTTTCTGTATAACCACTTGTAATACTTTGCCCTTCTATTAATTACCCCGTACGTGCATGTGCACATTGTGCAGCAAGGGGTAGAGTGATTGCTTTGTCTGCTTGTACGTGGACATAAAAACGAGCAATTTGGTTGAAAATAGCAATGCTTGCAGCTTTTTTGCAACGTATAAGTTGACCCTCTGGGAAAACCGACAACCTGGGAAATTTACATTATGTGGCGTCATGTTTCAATCGCATGCACAAGAGTCTACTTCTAATGCTCATGGGTGAATACGGAGTGAATTTACACCTTTTAAACATCGTGTATAATATCAGATGAAATCACGTCTGAATTAAAAGTTAAGAATACTGTTGTGATAAGCACAATAATCTGTGTTTACACAAGGAGTATAAGATGCTGGAAATCCCTGAGAGGGTAACATGTTTGTCATACCAAGTTGCAACCAACTATGGTTAACTGGAGTGACCAATAATTGAGCACATAAATCTCACTCCCTATACAAAGGGATTATAAGTGGCTTGCAAAGTCAAACGCATATTTGGACATTCAGCTCCGTTGAGGTAGTAGTTCCATGTTCCTTGATGCTAACCTTGATCATAACATGACTACTGAAGTACCTACCGGAGGTGGTTTGATGGCTTCAGAGATTCTCACTCCAGAGGTGCTGTAATCATCTGTGATCCACAACTTTGAATACTGCTTGGCAATCCACTTTCGAACCTTGCCTAGTCTTCCTGGGTAATACTCGTCAGGATCAGCAGCCAAGATCTCTTCATCAACACCTTTCTTCTTACACCACTGGGGAAGCAATGTCATTGGTGCATTGGGATAAGATTTAGTAGACTCCTTTTTTACAAATCGATGGCGAATACCCAGAGACTCCAGGAGCTCCTCGAAACTCAAGATGAGGTCAATCTGAAAAGGTGGATAACAGTGAGAAGTATATACAATGACAGAATACAGACTCAATGGTCTGTTGATTCAATTGTTTGATATCACAATGCTCACCTGTAATCCAATTCTCTTCTCACTAGCAGTTTTCTGAAGATGATCAACATCACCAACAGCCAGACCGACCTACAAGATCCGATATTCAAGTGTGAACATATACCTAACATGACTGAGTACTAAATATCTCCATGTCACACGAAAATACGCAGAAATAATGATATGGTGTGTGGAAGCAACTATATAGTGTACCGAGAAAGCTAATGGTGGTGTAAAGTAACAATCGGTACCGTGTAACACCAAGTCTGCGAGCGTGTCTCCTTGGGTGATAGCTGTAGCTTCGATTTGTACTGGTTGTACTCATCACTCAGGACTGTCTACGTGTTGAATTGCACTTTCATGTTCTAAAATTGATCTATACATCTGAGATTATAGAGATTCCTCACCAAATAGACAACTAACACCTGAAGTCTTCAGGTGGCAAATCCCTCCCTTTGTACCCACTTGATCACCATCTGTGTGCATCCATCAATATTTTGCTGACCAATCTTTAATAATGGACGGATTATACCGCACCTAGCGCCTATGAATGTTGGCAGCACTCACAAGCTGCTCGAGAAAGCTGGCCAGACTATTAAGAAGGCAACTGGAAGGTTTTGAACGCAGAGTTCAAGCTGCCCAACTGCCCAACAGAGAGATTGAGATGACGTTGAGTTAGCCTGTCTGAAGAAAGAAAGAAGAAGAAAGAAAAACAATTTGCCCGCCTGGTGTGGTACTTTTGCGACAGTTTTTCGCGACGCGAGGACTCTTGTTGGTCATGAAAACACTTGAAGATGAATGGTATGTGGCTATAAAGGCTTGTTTATAAGTGTACCGTTTCTGAGAATTGGTTTTTTTTTGTATTAGTATATATTGCGTGTCTGTTGTATCCCTACATATAGAGTCTACTGACTCTATGATATACAAGTAATAAAAAACATTTAAAATGTAACAGGATGTAGGGATACCAGAACCGCAAAAAGTAAGGAAACAAGGTAGGGATGATCACACAAAACAGTGAAGTATACAACCCCCTACAGAGATCTTTTTCCATAATACGTGTATAATGAAAAAAGATATGTAGGGGGATTGTATACTTCACTGTTTTGTGTGATCATCCCTACCTTGTTTCCTTACTTTTTGCGGTTCTGGTATCCCTACATCCTGTTACATTTTAAATGTTTTTTATTACTTGTTTATGTCTTTTTTTTTAGCAGCAGGCGCATGCATACTGGACTCTGGCATTTACACTGCCAGCAATGGCTGAAGAATCAGACCCAAGCATCTCAAAAGCCAACCCTTTTCTGGATGGATACTAAGCCAGTGCTCCCTGAGCTGTAGGTAAAATAGCTATACCAGATAGTAGTAGTGACACATTGTTGAGTCTTTAGATAGGCATTCACCCCTCTCACAGAACACAGTCTAGTAACATATATAGCACAAAGAATTTACCTCAGTCTAGTTACGGTTTACACAACAGCGCAAGGCACTTCTAATTCAGCGATCTTGAATAATAATTACGTATCGTTGCTAAGTGATCGTTTAAGTGCGCATGCGTACAAACATGAAAATGGCGTGACAAATGAAGCCATAGTTATTGAGTGGGCAGCTGTAGCCGCCTGGTGAAGACTTGGAGGTTGCCAAAAAGCGATGGGCTGGTGCACTGCTCGGTGTAAAATGCTGCTGTTTCGTGCGAAAACCATCATGAGGGATTGAGGCGACGTTGAGCTAGCCCGTCTGAAAGAAGAAGAAAGAAAGAAAGAAGAAAGAAAAACAATTTGCCCGTTTTGCGAGTACCTGGTGCGGTACTTTCGCGATGGTTTTTCGCGACGCGAGGAGTCTTGTTGGTCATGAAAACACTCGAAGATGAACGGTATGTGGTTATAAAGGCTTATAAGTGTACCGTTTCTGAGATTTGGAGAGATTCTTTTGTATTAGCATATATTGCGTGTACGTCGTATCCCTACATACAGAGTCTACCGACTCTGTGATATATCCGTCACACTTTCGGGGTGGTTTCTGCGGTCTCGTCCCCGGACTACTGGTATGCGCTTTGGAGGCGCGTGCACACATGTAGGCACCACAGCGTGGACCTAGTCTCGCAGGCCAGATGTTCGCGGCGCACGGGGGGAGGGGAAAAGAATGTCTGGTCACTATAGACAGGTTTCCGTGGCATGGAGGAATTAAAAATGTGACGTCATATCAAATGTCACGAGGAAGGAAGTGTCTGCACTGCCGTTCTGTGACGTCGGTGATCAGGTTGTGTGTTGTTCGTGCCGTTCGCTTGCAACTTTGCCATCTCGCAAATGTGTGGTTTGAATCTGTGCGGATCATGTGAGCAATATGAAAGGTAAATGTATAAATATATCCCACCTACTATAGTAATGCCATAGAAAGGGGGAGAGGGGGTGGTGGTAGCCCTGTTCCCAGGCCCCTTACGAAAAAATTTTGTAAGGGGCCTGGGAACGAGGCTAGGGGGAGGGGGGGGGGGGGGGGGGGGGAGGGGGCCATATTTCCCTCCCACAGGGTAACCACACAGGACGGTTATGGTCATATTTCCCTCCCTGTGGCATGTGCAAACTGTTGATAGCGCAATGCATGATAATGATTTGAAGTTCAAGGTTCAAATAGGCTCTATAGTACTATAGTAAAGGTCACTGCCAAGTGGGAAGCGAGGCAACTAATCATGCAGTGTGGAGGTCGAATCTGGGCTAGTGCGACTATAAATCTTTATATATTTGTCCTGTAACGCATTGGAACGCATTATTGTGGCCCGGCACGTAAATTACGCGTTGGACCCCCGCGCGCGCGCGTATACAACCCGCACCATGTGATCTCACATTTGTCATTTGTTGACGTTGACGTCACTGCTAGGTGCTGTACAAAATGAGTTGGTTGCTGACAGGAGACGACGATTGACAAGGCGAAGAGTGCACCGACATCGAGGGAGAACTGATGAGGCGAGGAGGGAGACTGTCAGAGCGGCTGACCACAAGAGAAAGAGACTTGGCAGGCAGAATGAAGTTGGCATTCCGATTCGCCATTCACTGAGACTCGCCATCGCTCGTGATTATGTTCTGCTACTGCCAAATTATATCAAAGCTTCCCGTGAGGCATCTCTGCATGGTCAACCACGTATGCACTAGTATGAATATGGATACGACGAAGCTCAAAGGAGGCAGCAACGAGCGACCTTGCCAGTTTGTGAAGAGTCATTGGAAGGTTCGTTGTCACTCACAAAATTCTGAAAAACAGAGAGGGACTGTGAGCGAGGCAGGGCAACAGAGCTGGAGGTGGAGCTTTCTTTCACCAAGGGCGGAGTTTCGTGCACAGTCAGTCCACTCGCACATGCCAAGTCAGAAGGGAGAGAAAGAACAGGCCATGGCTGCAGTTTCTCGAATCTATCGTTACCAAGGTAGCCTTGTATTACATAGTCGAACGGCGCTGGCGATGAGCTTCAATAGACCAACCAGTTGGGATATATAACAGTTAGAGCCGGTCGCCAGGGATTTATGGCAACGTAAACTGAACTTGTCCTCAGGCGAACGCCCAAGGACAAGGTCAGCAAAAATCCCTGGCGACCGGGCTCTAACTGTTACTTATTGAACACTCTCCAATCTGATTGGTGGTGCCAACATTCCAGCGACGTCCACAAAAAGCTGTCTAAAATGACCAGACATTCCTTTTCTCTCTCCACACGCGCTGCGAACGTCTGGCCTGCGAGACTAGTGTGAATCTTTGCTGGCACTATACGATGGAGCCGGAGCTACATGTAGCTGTCACCGCTCGACCACTCCGCAGTGTGAACTAGGTGACGTCTGCCGGTAGTATGATCTATATTACGAGAATGTCTTGCTGTTATAGCGCTAATAACCATTCACCACAATGAGATAACTCAGCATGGATCTTCGCGTTAGGCAAGGGATGCAGAACCTCGCTAACGCATTCGTCCTCCTCGAGGGGACGCTTTCCATCTTCTCAGTCACTCGCAACTGAACTTCGCACCTTACTGGACTGGCCCATGAAACCACGATGGAAATGCGTAATTGCAAGCACGCGTACGAGGCACAGACACTGTGCATGCATATTCCTAGTATTACAGTCTGCATGAGTGAGATCAGCTGAACTGGAAGCGGCATGAAGAGTAAATGCTCCAGTTCTGTTACGGAAGGAGTGCTCGCGCATACCTCCATATCATCAGTAGACATAATATTATATGATGATTCACTTTGTGTCACGGTGATGCAACCATCATGTACTAGACTATAATACTAACACTTGAGACATGCAACAGTTCCAGAAGATACAGCAACTCACTAGCAAGTTGCTCAGCAGCACTGGCATTAGGACCAGGAAGATGATCCACAGAAGGAATGATACTGGTGGGAAGGCGATCTCATCCTCACCCTCCTGCTGGTGGTAGAGGTCGTCATAATCCAGTTCTCCAGTGGTCATGGCCATCACCTTCACAATGGCTCGTCCAGGGTGGGAGAAGGCAGTACGCTGAAGGAAGAATGCATACAAGCATTTGCACAATAAATAACCACCCATGTTCTGATTTCAAGGTCGTACCCCATTCCATACTACAACACTTCGGTGCAAGTGACAAGGCCATACAACCATTCAGTGCACCTAAACTCGTAAATGTCAATTACAAAAATCTCATTACTAGTCAGTTCAAAGGTCAAATGTCAGTTGTAGGTAGTCTTGTTCCCAGACCCTACCCTCCCACGAGGAAAAGGAGTCTGGTGACTAATGAGCCATTTCCTTGAGCCAGCACTAGCTGATGAAATAGTGCCAACTGTACATCATCAAGGGCGTATCAAGCCGCCGAAACCCTTTAGGGTTTATGTGCCCTTGACATCATGCAACTGTTCACGTAAACCAGTGAAATAGGCCTATGTCCTGCAAACATGTAATCAATGGCTTGTTTAAGATCTGCTGACCCGGCACAGCCAAATCATTAGTCCATGTAGGTTGCAGTACAAAGGTCGACAAGCTTCTAATTTGAATTCCATATCTCCATCACCAGAACTGAAAATACCTTGCAACTGACAAGCATGGAACCACTCATCTCCTGTACTTACTAATTATCCCACACAACTCATAACAGAAACCAATGTCACAACCAATTTGTACTTCTATGGTGCTGGGCTGGAATTCAGGTGGACAGATAGTCTAAGCTCCCTATGAACACAGGGATGAACAATATAATTATCCACCATTATTTTCACTTACCATCTCCTTTGGTTCAAACAACAGCATGTAAAATGCCAGAGCAAAGGCAATCACCAGCAACAGAGCCAGAAAGGCAATCTTCATGAACGAGCGCAGGATGTTCACAAACATCAGAACATAGACTCCCGTCACAGGCCATTTCTGGAGAAAGGTTATTAGTCCGATCCATCCAAGAAATACAGCTACCACTCCAATCTGCCACTGCCAGCTGTAAACACACAGACATGGGGTGGCAAGTACAAATGTGAACATTATGGAGAACAGATAAAGTGGAATCTCCAGCCAGTTGACCCAGTCCAGCAGATACTCCAGTGGGTGCCTGCAGAGTTGGAATATCTCTGTTGCCAGCCGCACCAATGCAGTCAGAATGGTAACTGCAGCACCAACGTAGAGGAATCGGTACTCATGAATTGATAAACCTAAGTGGTATGAACAATTACATAATCGTACTGAACAGAATGCACTGGTATTTCTGTAATGGTCCCACCTTCGCAATTTTCTGGTGCTGTCCCGTTGAATGATCCATTCAAAACGTCAACACCTGCAACATATGAAAAAAACCATCATCACAATAGAATTGTGATGGGTATAAGATGTGCTAACATGTTTCCTCCAAAGGGCTGAGGACTACAAGACCAAATGCTGTCAGAAACGCCAGAAAGATGAGGTAGATGAAGAGATTCCCAAAGAAGATGTATCGGCCAAATCTGGTCCACTTGTATTCGAGGAGGCTGATCACCAATGGATGCTTCAAGAGGTTTGAGTGGTCACTCTTCCTCTGCAAACCAAACACTCAGAATGAACTTTTAAGCAGAATGGAAGAATAGGTACATGCAAAGTAAATTCACCATTATACAGGATTTCCTTAGTGTAGCACAAAATATGAAATGATTATGCACAATTGCACATGTACAGCTAATGCTGCTTGCACCCAGAGTGAGATAGTCCTGATTATTTATTCACGGCCTGGTATCTATATTCATGAAGAGACCCATAATCTTTTTTGAAGCTGCAACTAAATCAGAGTGCATGTACCTAGCACTGAGTACACCAGTGCACCTGCAGTAGATTGAGTCTGAGTGATGCATCACAGTGTCCTTGGCCGGACTAGGAAGTACCATCGGATGTGTGTTAACTTTAAACGGTAACTGCATTCCTAAGCGTGACTACCTTTTCCACAATATTATATAACTAGAGGCAAAAAATTTTCTCCCAAAAGATAAAAAGGATTTAGTGATAGCCTGTCACATTCAGAATTTTTCGAACTCTCGAAGAAGCTAAGAAACAAGGAGAAATGCCATTAACAGGCTCAGTCCCATCCCATTGAAATTTAGGGATGGGATGGGACTGAGGCTGGTAAATGGCATCTACCATTGCAAAATATGTCATAAGTTCCTAGGAAAACCATAACTTCAAATTAGCACAGTCATCTGCACAACATACAATGCAGGCAGGAATGTCCTTTGGTTTTGGTACATTCTTCATTTGCTGCTGTGCTTTTGGTACATGTATATCCAAATTTAGTGGCAACTACACTACTGGTAGGCTAGTTCAACTGCTAGGGCAGACTCACTTCAGTACTGCTCATAGGATGCTATACTACATCTTGATCAATTTACTGCACGTCTGTGATAACGACAAGCCTACAAGAAAACAAAAGTGCACCAACCAGGGTGGGTTGTAGCCTCGTTCCCAGGCCGCATGGGAGGAGAGAAGACGCGGCCTGGGAATGAGGCTAGGCGGGTTGGGTTGCAGCACCTGCGGGACGGCGATCACAACAGTGTAGTCAAAATCACTTTCTTGGGAGCAATACTGCCAATGACAGTCAAAGTGAGCAATGGCAGCCAACAAGAGGACCATATGACACACTGTCTTCAGTCAACTTGGGGTCTGAAAAGCAATGTATTAATTCATAACTGCCTTACTCACAATCAGGTGGAGGGGGTGATGGTATTTTGTGAACTTCTCTGGACGCCAGGATTCAGCACTGCAGGAGAACAGAGGATCACTATAACTAGTGAACTGTGTGGTACTCCTGTACCTGGCACCTTGGGTCACAGGTATCCTTCCTGTCTGGGGAGGGTTTGTCCTGGAAATCTTCAAGAAACTCGTAGTTGTACTCAACCTCAAAGGTTTCACTAGTAGCATGCACTTGGTTAAGATCGATACCCCTCTTTCCTTCATTGGTGGTAACACATCTGTTGAATGCCACTTCAGCAAGATCTATGTGGAAAATGCAAGCAGGTAGTGCCGTTGCTATTATGTGCATGAAAACAAACAAGGGAGAGGTTCATGACAACTAATTAGCCTCATTCCCAGGCTCTCTCTGAGAGGAAAAGAGAGCCTGGCAACATTGGGGGGGGGGGGGGGGGGGGGTCTAACTGTAGACTTCGGTGCGTCATCCGTATCGAGATCCAAGACACTTCTTACAAGCAAACCGGACAGCTCACCTTGCGGACCGTTGATCCCGCAAGCGGCGACATACAACAAGCGAGCTGGTCCCACAAACAAACCACAGTGAACAGCAAGCTCAGACTAGTGGCCCTCTTGCACACCTGTCATCTGCCTTTCCCCAACCATTGAGGGGTAGTCTGTCCTTGAACATTCATTTCTGAGTCTACACTTCGTGTGTCACGTGTTCATGTGGTTTCGTTCTGCAATCTTATTGGTAGCTACTGCCATGGAATTCAGGTGGCATATGTCCACGGTTCCCCCCCCCCCCAATGTTGCCAGGCTCTCTTTTCCTTTTGGAGAGAGAGCCTGGGAAAGGTGCTATGTACAGATAGCATCGCTTTTGCATGCTTTTCTACATGGACGTGGTATTAATATTTTGTTATCAACTACTTTTAATAGTTCAATGCAGTATAATATATTATATAGACTCCAGAGTTTATTCCACATGACTTGTGGTTGTGCACTTGCCAAGAGGTACCTGGTTAGTTCTGAATGCAGCCTCTACAGGGAAGAATGGTCTGCAGACCAGTGGATAGCATAGTCTACCCTAAATATTCCTAATAGACCTTTCTTGCAAACCACTACTGTCTGTCTGACTAGTACTCAGAAGGCTAAAGCCTCATAACCAGGCCCACATGTGGAATCGTGGAAAAGAGCTCTAAGTTAGCCCTATAAGGGTGTGGGGACTATTGGCAGCTTTTCCTCTATGTGCTGAGTCAATGCAATTCCTCACTGGATGCATTCAAATCACTTGGCAGGTACCTCTTGGTGATGGCTAAGTGGAAGGTTTGGCCAAGCAGTGACCAGAGGCAAGTCTTAGGAGGCTAGTGCAGCAGTTTTATCAAGTGGCTAAACTCTTTCATGTGTTAACCCTTTAAGCCCCATTGACGTCTATAGACGTCATTTAGACCCTATGCACTTGTAGGGCTTCTCATCAGTCCAAAAGGAGACCAAAAAGGCTTCAGAGGGCCTAGGGACGACTTTGAGTGACGAACTCAAAAATTTGGTCAGATTTGGGTGTGCATCCCCCACTAAACGTAGAAGGGGGCATCGAAAGGGGGGGCGGCAGCCCCCCCTTCGCCTGTCGTGGGCGTTTTTTTAAATTTTAATGAGATTCATTGGCCCGAGGATTTTTTGATTTTAATGATATTCACAGACCCCAACCAGGGCCTCAAGAAAACATGCAAATTGGTGGTGTAAGGTGTGCCATCAGTCAGATGAGGCCCAAGTTTGGGGATATGCTGCATGGGCGAAAATCCGGCTGACATCCACCTTTGACCTCTGATTGCTGGGCATGTGGGGGGTCATGAATATCATTAACAGTATTGCCAGAGGGCCCCCATACATGTACCTACCAAGTCTCACGCCTCCGGCGTGAGTCTCACGCTTCAGCACTCAATCTCACGCTCTCACGCTTCAACATAACGTTCTCACGCCTTGGGAGTATCCTCAGACATCACTAGTCTAACAAGCTGCTTTCTCCAGCGCGCGACCGCTTTCAGTATTAACGCTCAAGTCTACGAAATTTAACCCAGCATGGATGCAAACATATCCGTATATCCGCGAAGTGAGTGGAAACGCGTACAGCTTTCACTGCACCTTTTGTAACCGAGATGTCGGCTGCGGCCACATGGGCAGACATGACGTGGAACGACATGTCAGCAAGCCATGCACCAGGCGAGTGTGAAAGCTGCAAAGTCACAATCGACACTGAGTTTTCAACCCGTTTCAAGTGCATTGACTGAGAAGGTCATGCGTGCTGAAGTTAAGGTGGCTACATTGCTTGTCCAACATAACATTCTGTTAGCTTTAGCAGATGAACTTACCCCTCTGTTCCGTGATGTGTTTCCTGACAGTCAGATTGCCAAAAACTATTCTTCAAAGTGCACAAAAACAGCGTGCATTATCAATGGTGCTATTGCATACTTTCTTCAGCAGCGTCTTGTTGAATGCATGAGAAATGAGCCTTTTGCAGTAGCTATTGATGGGTCAAGCGACACTGGAATCGAGAAAATGAATCCATTGACTGTCCGTATTTTTGACGACACTCGTTGCATATTTTTGACGACACTCGTTGCATCGTTTCTAGACGTGTATGTCATCTTCATCGACTGCTGAGGGAATTTTCACCAAAATGGATGATGTCCTCTCAAAGCATGGTATCTCGTGGACAAACTGTGTTGGTATAGGTGTTGATAACACCTCAGTCAACATGGGTTGCAGGAACTCCATCAAAACCCGGATTGTAAAAATCCAGCAGTGTATGTGATGGGATACCCTTGTCACATAGTACACAACACAGCGCCGGAAAAGCAGGAACAACTTTTGAAGAAGTTTCGGGTTTCAATGTGGAAGACCTCGTGATTGACCTCTTCTACTGGTTTGAGAAGAGCACCAAGCAAAAGGCCTGCCTGTCAGAGTACTGCACCTTCTGTGATGTTAACTACAGAGAGATAGTGAAACATGTTAACACTAGGTGGCTCAGTTTGGAGAGAGCAGTTGGCCGTGTGCTACAACAGTACGATGCACTGAAGAGCTACTGTATTTCAGAAGATGACAGTACCCCTCGTTTCCAATGGTTGTGTGCTGTGTTCAGCACACCAATGACGGAGGTTTACCTGCTCTTTTACCAATCAGCTCTGCAAACCTTTGTGCACTTAAACAAATTTCTACAGAGGGAGGACCCACTGCTGCCAGTTTTGCATCAACAGATGGCTTCTTTTCTGAGCAAGTTAGTCAGTAAGTTTCTACCTCCGTCCACCATCAAGGCTGCTAACAAAGATTTTTCTACCCTCCAGTACATGGAGAAGGAAAATCAGCATCCAGATGGTTGCATGCCTCTTTGTTGGTATGGTGACCAAAACACGTGTGCGAAAACTACTCGAAGAGGGTGACATCAGCCAAGCCCAGGTGACGAAGTTCTATGGAGGTGCTCGAGCTCTCTATGTGCGGGCAATGGAGTATGCCTTAGCGAATCTCCCAATCAATGATGAAATGCTAAGGAATGCTGCATTTGTGAGCTTCAGGTCAAGGGAGACAGCGAACTTCTCTCAAGTTGAATATTTTGTTGAGAGGTTCAGCACCTTGTTACCGTATGGGTCACCTCAAGATCTGGACCATCTTATGGAAGAGTTTACCCAGTACCAACTACTAGAAGACAGCGACATTCCTCAGGATGTGTGGGACAAAGCCACTGTCGTAGAAGACGAGGGCCACACCTATTACCGAATGGATATTGTGTGGCACCACATGCATGTCAACCATGAGGGATCCAGACAACACACTCCGCTTTGCTTGACTCTCCCGGATTGTGAAGTTGATATTAGTTATCCCACATTCAAATGCTGAGGAGGAGTGTGTGTTCTCCATGGTCCGGAAGAACAAGACTGCATTCCGGCCCAGTTTGGACCCAAAAGGAACGCTATCCAGCATATTAACCATCAAACTGGCTAACACGCAGCCAGCACATACCTATGAACCTTCAAAAGAGGTCTTAAAGAAGGCAAAGTCAGCAACATGGGAGTACAATAAAGCTCACTCGAAAAAGTGACTCTTTGATGGTCAACATTGATGCATGCCCATGCATCACATGCAAGTTCATGTGATGCATGGGCATGGCCCAAAGTCTGGCATATGCACTAAAGTTATTAAATTTTGCTATGAACCGTGCCCTCCAAGACCAATCTCACTCCTAAGGCACTGCTTGCCTTGGCAGCTATGGAGGGGTCTCTCCATGTGTGCGGGCCCCACCAAGTTTGGCCGCTGAGGAGCGAATGCTGTGGGAGAGGAGTACCTACGAAAGTGGTGTGCACTGAAAGCATGAAAATGTGTTGTAAGAATTCGTTGGTTAAAGGGATAATTACTAAGGAATTCAATGACTACTTAATAATTGCAGTGGCGTAGGAACCACGGGGGCTGGCACCCTTGAAAAATTTTCCACTGTTGAAAATAAGGGCGTACCCTCATACGGGCGCACACATGCCATTGCGACACACCCTCCACCTGACCACGTGTAGACCGAACAAGACGCGAGTTTCAGAGAGAACTGTGGAAGGGTGCAGTGGCTGATGATGGCACAGAAACGGATCGATACATTCTTTGGGCAGCAAACCTGCTCAGTTTCCAGCCCCCCCAACCAAAAAATATCTTCCTATACTACTGAATTGAATGTGATTTATCTACCCAAAATCAGCACTGCTGACTCATCACATACGTGTATGTTTCAATGTGTCAACAGACTGATTCTGTTTGTGTGGCCTTGGGTATCAGAAGGTTTTGGGCTCAAATCTTTTCCATGGAAATAGGGTGGGTACCCAAGCCTAGCTTACCTGGCATGACATCAATTAGGTCCCTCATAATGGGTGTACCCTCCACTGAACTCCTCAACATCTCCTTCCAGTCGTCACGGCCAAGTAGGATTGCAGCAACATCCCTATCCAGGAATAGAGGTGAAACAAACTTTGATGCATGGCCATGCAGATATGTCAAATACGTGGATTGCTTCCAGAGCATAATATTTCAGGTGGCCTTCGATCTTCTGTGCATTTAATCATGCACTATTCCACATGGTTGGCCACTTGTCTGAGCGATGTTGCAAGGGGCCTTCAACCAGTTAAACCTGCAATCATGGCAGCATGCAGACAGAGATGGCTAGTGGCAGTGCAGATGATCAGTGACAGACATGCTCAATGTAAGTGCCAAGCTCACAAAGTATAATGGGAGGATCATGGGCAGAAGGAACTACAGCTAGCAATGGATCTTGTGTGCTGATTTGCTTCAATCACACAAACATACATGACCATGCCCACAGTGATTATGCACGTGCTGTCCATCAGCAGCTGTTCAATTGATCAAGGAGTGAGTACATAACTCTTAGAATAATGAGTAACAGAATGGGCATGAGTCATGTGTTATGTCAGGTCAGATGAATCACAGATGGATGCCCAACAGCCTTGGAAGAAAGGAGGCACAGCATCTTGGGTGGTTGCTGCTGGCGCGCTCGAGAGCGGTGATTTGGAACCACGCCTCCAATTATTACGTGATCATGCGGATCATTGCCTGCCCGCCACCTTAAAGATGGCTACACTTACGTACCTCACATCCTTGTCATGCATATTGTGTATTTGTATCGTTTTCCATATGCATCCCTTGAGAAAGGGTAGTGGGTGTTGGATAAATGGTGGGTGCTTGTAACATGCTCTATGGTAGCTCTCATTGTGCTCATTCAAATCTGAGTATACTGGCATTGCATAGCTTTGTAATCACTGAACTTTGAACTGGAACCTCTTGTTACACTAATTAGTTTATGTGAGTGGGGGCACAGTGATTATTCTGACATTATGATTGACAGCGTGTCTAGTTGAGCGCTACGTTATACATACTTCGTACAGTGACAAAGCCAGCTGCAAATCTCCAACACAGTTTTTTCTGTACGTCTCAAAAATCAGCCGAATGTATTTAGCTAAAATGCTCTTCGCAGGCAGCTCTTCCGCTGGTTACTCGAGGGAACTACGTAGTCATATGGCGTCGAACAAACGTCTCATCATGGTTTCTCCCCTGCAACCTGCACAAAAACAGAAAAATTGACCTCGCGATAACACTGTTAACTCCGTATCCGGCTAGTTGCAAAGCGTACTCAACGTAGCCCCTTCCAGACTAGTCTGTCTTGATCCTGAGAAAGAACAGTAGCAGTAGCTTGCATGCAATGAAACTGAGACGTACAGATAAATTATTTAATTCCATCAACGCTGAATATTTCGCTGTCTCCGTTGTTTGCCGCTCCAGAACATCCTGGCTTGGTACATAAGTAGCACTTACCATGAAGTGTTTGAATACAGGCCTGCCAACCTCAGAAGTTTAAAAACCTTGAGATGTAGCATGCGGGTATTTTAAGACAAAAACAGACAAAATTGTGTAAGTTCAAGTTTCCATAATATTATACCTACTTTTTATGCATAGCATCATATTGTTTTGTTGCAAGGTTTCAGTTTTTAAAATTAAAACGAAGGTTTCTATTCAATGCATGCGCAGGAATCAGTATTTGCCAGTCTCTAGCTATCAGATGACAAGCTTCCATTTGAATCAACACTTGATCGACAGGGCATTCTGTTCGATCAATGGAAAAAAACCCTGTCTTCCCCTATCCATTGCTATACCATCTGGCAACACTTGACCCGGATGACTAGAACCTAAGAGATCTGTGTGCATTCTTCAAGCCTGAAAGGTAAACACATATGACATCCATTCTGTGGTATTGTTTTTTGTTACCATCTGTGCTTTGATGCAGGGCTGGAGTCTAAGACAGTTTGAACATTGCGGAATCAACCACAACTATATATCCTTGTGCTGCGTACATTACTCCTATGCAATGGTAGCTACTGATCTTACTTGTATCTTGAGCGAATGGCATGGGAGAGGGAGTTACGACCATTGTCATCCTTAGCAGCTGGGTCCCACCCTTTCTTCAAGAAATAGTTCACTACCTCAGCACTTCCAGACTCACATGCCCGGTGCAAAGGTGTTGCCTACAACATACCAGATAGGAAGCAGGTAAAATGTAAACATTGCACCTGAAATAATTGTTTGTGTGTGACATTCTAGCCTCATTCCCAGAACATTTCGACCTCTATTTCACAGTTGTTCTAATTAGTACGTTGGACATACACTTGACAATGAATGTTCAATAATGTCTTACAGCATTTGCTTAGTGCATAATATTATATCTTGCTGACAATTGACCCCAAAATGATTAAATCATTGTCATGTGTATGTCAATGTGAGTGCACTGGAGCAAACCCCTCCTGGAAGGTCACGTGGAGATTGATATGCACATTGCACAATCAGGATTTTGTAAATCAGTATACTGATCTCTATGCGGAAGGTGCAGTTTACAGAAAAACATGTTCATTATACTCATTATCATTAGACTTACAATTGTGTATCACCTGACGAGAAGCTCACTAGCTACAAAATGTGGGACCCTTGCCTCAATGTCCATTTGATACTTCACTTTACTTGGCAACAATCATCAACATCAATATCAGTTGTCAAGAGAATTCAGCCCAGAAATTGCAATTGGTACCGCTAAAACAATACTAACGCGACAACACAATGCCACACTGGTGTGTCGTGCTGGTACAAGCAATTAGCTACATGTACTCACAGAGGTGTTAGATACACAAAAATGTTCAAAAATGTTGGAGGCTGTTCAAGATAAGATTTCATTGACAAGTTATAGTTAAGTGCATATAATTTATTGAAGGTCCTACCGATCAAATGTTAATCGCAATTGCTAATATATGTGAACTTTGAACAAATTGTGCCCATATGACAGAAGCTGCTGCTGTTCACAGGTAGCAGTCCCTCCATGTCTGAAGAAGTGCCAAAACAACTCGTGGAGCATGGCTGATGACAATGGCATGTTTCAGGAGAATGTCAGCGAATCTGTCTGGGTGGTGCTCTCCTCCCATTCCAGGGTTAGTGTCTTTCCAACAAGCAGCTGTCAGTTCTGTTTGTAGCTGTGATGGCTACGAATGATGAAGGTACACTGTCTCAGGATCCTGAAGTAAGCCAAAATTTCTTGGGGGGACATGCCCCCAGATCCCCTTAGTAAGTGTGTGCTTTGCACACACGTTGGTAGCTACTTCCATATGCTGCTAATGGCTACTCCACTTTCTATTTGCCGGCTGAGGTGCATTACAGAGCTTCCTGGCTGCTGAAAAGAAAAAGAGAAAAAAATTTCCACGCTTCGCGCGGAAGACAGATCGGCACTTCACGCCTCTGTTCACTACTTCGCGCAGGATTGGCCTCTCCACTTTGAATTTGCTTCCTACGCCACTGTGAGTAGCTATCTCAAACAAAACTGACGAACTTCTAGTGGTGTACAGGCTGTATAGGGCCTCTTGAAGGAACGGCTGCACTGGATGGGTCCTACCAGACACTCCTGGTACCCCAACTGCAAGCCTACCCAACCTGAAGCATCTTTGAGGCACTTACAGATTTTAAAGTGTAGCTTCATTGAGGGACTTGTTGGGCACTGTCATCATCAAACTTGCTCCGTGATTGCACCTTCCTCTTGCCCATTTGAGTCCTTGGTGGGAACATTTCACTTTATAGATTGTCAAGTTATTTCCTGCGTAGATCACACCCACGGGCATTCCACAAAGCAGCAGAATTGCCAAAAAGGCCAAATACAAAACTTCAAAACATAGTGTTTCCACCACGGACTTGAATGTGCTAGCAGACGGCATTGACATGGAGCAGCTCTGACGGCTATGGTGTCCACCAAGTCCCATATCTACACTGTGCAGCAGCCAAACTCAAGAGCTCAGCTGTCAAGAATGTCAAGTTGGTTGGTCCCAGGCCATGTTGATGTGGGAACCAGTTGATGTTGAGGTACTTGAGTGCAGTACCTAGTCATGTGCACAGAAAGGCATCCAACCCCTCTGGTCTTGTAGCTTACATATTTCGTCCATCTCATTCCGCCTGACCTAGCTTTCTACCAGATAAGTCGTGAGAAGGGCTACTAGCTAGCTACAACTATGAACTGAAGGCATTCAGCGAGTCACAATGGAAGACACCGAATACAGATCACATACAGAGTAAGAAGAAAATAATGACATACCGTAGCAATTTCAAAATTGCTTCTAAACTAAAGTCTATTTTATGGATGCTGCATGCGCTTCAAGCTGTATCTCGGCAACGGGAAGACCAATCTCTTTGAAATTTGCTTTGTGGCAAAGTCAATGAATGCTATTATGGTTTGTCTCTGGGCGATTAATATTCATAACTTCCACATCACGTGACCGTAAGCATCTTTAGTGACCAATGTAGAGAATGACTCGATTTTGCCACCCTAGAGTGACGTTCCCATTGAGTCTGCCATCTGACTAACACGGACATGCCTTTTCCCCAGAATCACGGCTGTCCCAAGCGAGAGGCACAAGGTACTGCTTGTATGTTATCTTGTGACAGGCCAGAAATCAACAATGTTTATGCACACTAAACCCATAATTCACAGCCAATATATTTGGCAACAATCATCAGCCTCAAGCATTCCTTATAATCCTACCCAAAACAGCAATACAATATGGAGTCAGCAGCCGTCTCATTCACTTATCCCTACACGATTTGTGATGTTGTCTGTCGTCTGTCTGACTGTTCAGTAAAAAAAATTTGACAGGCTTAATGCTCGAACATGAATGGTATTTTGTCATATAGGTTGCCTGTTTTGGATAATTTGAGAGATTTTTTATGTAAGCGTACATTGTGTGTACACTCTATCCCTGAATAATCATAGTCTTTGACTCTATGATATCAGCTTTGAGACTACAGTTCAGGATCATTGGCCTTGCATTGCTGGCAACAATCATCGGATAAGTGTATACTGCATGCTACCTTGTGCCAAGCCAGCAATCAATAAAGGTTATACTCCTTCAAATAACAGCAACAATTTGGAGTCAGCAGCAGTCTCATTCACTTACCCCTTTTCCATCTTTGATGTTGACATCAGCTCCATTCTCAGCAAGGTATCTCAATGCATCAGCATTTCCTGTGATGGCTGCCATATGCAGGGGAGTCCCCTGATGGAGAGAAACAAACCTTCAATGTCACTTACCCTTAAAGCTGTAAAGATGTTATAGCTACATGTAACAAATAAATGTTTACTACAATATGTGGAAGTTAAGCTAGCTCTCAATAAATTTCTGTAGAATTCCCCAGACTTCAAGTGTAGGACTTTAGTTTCACAGTGTGTGGAATAGCAGAGTAGGAACAAGGTTTCACAAAGAAGCACACAAAACGTCTGCATTTGTTGTGTAACGTAGTAAAGGCTATGGTGCAGTGTCTTGTCTCCATTCTGTTCTTTGTTCTCAGTTCAAAGTTGTGTTTAGCTATTTGACACAATCACTACACAAAAAGCACAGGGAGAGGTTGTTACTGCACTCAAGAAATTTTGTGCACCATAGATAAACAAATAAATGTAAGCAATCAAACCTGGCAGCTGCCTCCAACTTGTACATCGTAACCTTAAGGTTACGGGATACCCAATAACTAATCAGGTAATTAAGTGGGCGTGACTTCCTGTATTAGGCCAATTAAATGGGCGTGACTTCCTGTACGCATGCGCTTAACCAAGACAGCTGCTGTCCTGCCATAGTGAAGACGTGTTCATGATGGCCACTGATTTTCGACGTCAAACGTCTTCGCTGCCATTCAGTGTAGGGTGTGCACTGTTACCGCGAGTGAAAGTGAGGTACCTGTTGCAGTGCCAGAGACAGCTGAACAGCGATAGTCGGCTCTTTCCGTGAAGTAGTACATGCTGAAAGGGGGACGGTTTGACCTCTGTGACTTCCACTTTCGACTTCCGTCGATTCTATCTCTCATCCTAGACCTCCTCGGGCTTTCACTATGGTCTCTGTCACCACTATCGGCAAGGTAGGTCTCAATAAAGTACGATTTGTACTCTGAATGTCCCTTGCTATATCTGCACAATTTGACGTCAAAAAATCCTTGTAACAGAGTCGTACGATAACTGCACGCAGTGCATGTGCCTTAGCGCTAGCTTGTACCACTGATCTCCGCAGCATCCAATGGTACATCTCTTGTACTTCATAGTGCGTGGGCCTTGCTTACTAGGGTGAGCCAGAACGAGCTCCACATTAGTTGTAAAACTAGGAAGTCACACCCACTTAATTAATCAATGTTAATTACATTTGGGTATCCCGGAACCTTAACACTCGAACATGAATGGTACGTTGTCATATAGGTTGCCTGCTTTGGAGGAAAGTTTTTTATGTAAGCGTACATTGTGTGTACACTCTATCCCTGCATACAGTAAATATAGTCTTTGACTCTACGATATCAGCTTTGAGACTATAGTTCAGTCATTGGCCTTGCATTGCTGGCAACAATCATCGGACAAGTGTATACTGCATGCTACCTTGTGCCAAGCCAGCAATCAATAAAGGTTACACTCCTTCAAATAACAGCAACAATTTGGAGTCAGCAGCAGTCTCATTCACTTACCCCATTGTCATCTTTGATGTTGACATCAGCTCCATTGTCTGCAAGGTATCTCACTGCATCAGCATTTCCTGTGTTGGCTGCCACATGCAGGGGAGTCCACTGATGGAGAGAAACAAACCTTCACTGTCACTTAGCCTTAAAGCTGTAAAGATTATAGCTACATGTAACAAAAAATGGTTACTACAATATGTGGAAAATAAGCTAAACTTCCACATCACGTGACCGTAAGCGTCTTTAGTAACCGATGTAAAGAATGACTCAATTTTGCCACCCTAGAGTGACGTTCCCATTGAGTCTGCCATCTGACTAACAAGGACATGAAGTACTTTGTGTGCTGCCTTTTCCCCAGAATCACGGCTGTCCCAAGCAAGAGGCACAAAGTACTGCTTGTTATCTTGTGACCGGCCAGAAATCAATATGTTTATACACACTAACCCATAATTCACAGCCAATTTGCTTGCCAACAATCATCAGCCTCAAAAATATTTTCATGTAAGCGTTCCTTATAATCCTACCCAAAACAGCAATACAATAATATGGAGTCAGCAGCTGTCTCATCCACTTATCCCTGCGTGATTTGTGATGTTGTCTGTCGTCTGCCAGACTTCCAGTGAAAAAAATTTGACAGGCTTAACACTTGAACATGAATGGTACGTTGTCTAATCACATACTTACATAGTTGCCATACATTTACTCCCATAGAAAAGCGTGCAATTTTTCCCAAATTGCACGGTTATTGTAGCCCGAGGGCTGTCAGAAATTGCACGGTTACGAAGTGGCCGCGGCACGCCTAACCAATCAGGTGAAGCTCCGCCCTAGCAACGAGCGTCCGCGTCATGGCTACGCCTCGTTTTCATTAGCAACAGTTGAAAATGGCTGTACTGTGTGAGCACTTGCGTTGTTTAAGCTTTCTGTACCTGAGTTGAAGAAACGCTGTGAGAACCGAACGATGGCGTGGCGAAAGTTTTGTCACAGAAACGGTGGCGCTAGTAGCGCTGCAGCCGTACTGTTTGTGGCTGTTATGCGCACACAGGCTCTGTGCTGCTGTATTGGGACCCTGGGGGTGTCAGTTGCAACACCGCGCTTCCGTCCTAAAGCTTCACTACACAACTGAAGAACAGGTCAGTACTCTGAGCGAATAAGATAAGCGGTACTAGTAGCGTGTAGTTCGCTCGCGCTTCGAGCGCTTTTGTGGCTGGGGCGTGGCTTTAATCGCTCAAGCCGCTTGCTTTCGATTATGCCACGCCTGGAAGTACATGTACATGATTAGTATTCATGTATTCTCCTGCCATTTGGGAATAATTGCCCAAATAGCACTCTAAACCCATGTGATTACCTGTACATAATAGGTTGCCTGTTTTGAGAGATATTTTATGTAACCGTACATTGTGTGTACACTCTATCCATACTCTATCATATCAGCTTTGAGACTACAGTTCAGGTTCATTGGCCTTGCATTGCAGGCAACAATCATCGGACAAGTGTATACTGCATGCTATCTTGTGCCAAGCCAGCAAGGTTACACTCCTTCAAATAACAGCAACAATTTGGAGTCAGCAGCAGTCTCATTCGCTTACCCCCTTGTCATTTTTGATGTTGACATCAGCTCCATTGTCTGCAAGGTATCTCACTGCATCAGCATTTCCATGGGCTGCCACATGCAGGGGAGTCCACTGATGGAGAGAAACAAACCTTCACTGTCACTTAGCCTTAAAGCTGTAAAGATGTTATAGCTACATGTAACAAAAAAAAGTTTACTACAATATGTGGAAGTTAAGCTAGCTCTCAATAAATTTCTGTAGAATTCCCCAGACTTCAAGTGCAGGACTTTAGTTTCACAGTGTGTGGAATAGCAGAGTAGGAACAAGGTTTCACAAAGAAGCACGCAAATGTCAACTTTAGTGCATTTGCTGTGCAAGGGCAGAACGTAGTTAATGCTATGGTGCAGTGTCTTGTCTCCATTCTGTTCTTTGTTCTCAGTTCAAAGTTGTGTTTAGCTATTTGACACAATCACTACACAAAAAGCACAGGGAGAGGTTGTTACTGCACTCAAGAAATTTTGTGCACCATAGATAAACAAATAAATGTAAGCAATCAAACCTGGCAGCTGCCTCCAACTTGTACATCGTAACCTTAAGGTTACGGGATACCCAATAACTAATCAGGTAATTAAGTGGGCGTGACTTCCTGTACGCATGCGCTTAACCAAGACAGCTGCTGTCCTGCCATAGTGAAGACGTGTTCATGATGGCCACTAATTTTCGATGTCAAACGTCTTCGCTGCCATTCAGTGTAGGGTGTGCACTGTTACCGCGAGTGAAAGTGAGGTACCTGTTGCAGTGCCAGAGACAGCTGAACAGCGATAGTCGGCTCTTTCCGTGAAGTAGTACATGCGGAAAGGGGGACGGTTTGACCTCTGTGACTTCCACTTTCGACTTCCGTCGATTCTATCTCTCATCCTAGACCTCCTCGGGCTTTCACTATGGTCTCTGTCACCACTATCGGCAAGGTAGGTCTCAATAAAGTACGATTTGTACTCTGAATGTCCCTTGCTATATCTGCAAAATTTGACGTCAAAAAATCCTTGTAACAGAGTCGTACGATAACTGCACGCAGTGCATGTGCCTTAGCGCTAGCTTGTACCACTGATCTCCGCAGCATCCAATGGTACATCTCTTGTACTTCATAGTGTGTGGGCCTTGCTTACTAGGGTCAGCCAGAACGAGCTCCACATTAGTTGTAAAACTAGGAAGTCACACCCACTTAATTAATCAATGTTAATTACATTTGGGTATCCCGGAACCTTAACACTCGAACATGAATGGTACGTTGTCATATAGGTTGCCTGCTTTGGAGGAAAGTTTTTTATGTAAGCGTACATTGTGTGTACACTCTATCCCTGCATACAGTAAATATAGTCTTTGACTCTACGATATCAGCTTTGAGACTATAGTTCAGTCATTGGCCTTGCATTGCTGGCAACAATCATCGGACAAGTGTATACTGCATGCTACCTTGTGCCAAGCCAGCAATCAATAAAGGTTACACTCCTTCAAATAACAGCAACAATTTGGAGTCAGCAGCAGTCTCATTCACTTACCCCATTGTCATCTTTGATGTTGACATCAGCTCCATTGTCTGCAAGGTATCTCACTGCATCAGCATTTCCTGTGTTGACTGCCTCATGCAGGGGAGTCCACTGATGGAGAGAAACAAACCTTCACTGTCACTTAGCCTTAAAGCTGTAAAGATTATAGCTACATGTAACAAAAAATGGTTACTACAATATGTGGAAAATAAGCTAAACTTCCACATCACGTGACCGTAAGCGTCTTTAGTAACCGATGTAAAGAATGACTCAATTTTGCCACCCTAGAGTGACGTTCCCATTGAGTCTGCCATCTGACTAACAAGGACATGAAGTACTTTGTGTGCTGCCTTTTCCCCAGAATCACGGCTGTCCCAAGCAAGAGGCACAAAGTACTGCTTGTTATCTTGTGACCGGCCAGAAATCAATAATGTTTATACACACTAACCCATAATTCACAGCCAATTTGCTTGCCAACAATCATCAGCCTCAAAAATATTTTCATGTAAGCGTTCCTTATAATCCTACCCAAAACAGCAATACAACAATATGGAGTCAGCAGCTGTCTCATCCACTTAGCCCTGCGTGATTTGTGATGTTGTCTGTCGTCTGCCTGACTTCCAGTGAAAAAAATTTGACAGGCTTAACACTTGAACATGAATGGTACGTTGTCTAATCACATACTTACATAGTTGCCATACATTTACTCCCATAGAAAAGCGTGCAATTTTTCCCCAAATTGCACGGTTATTGTAGCCCGAGGGCTGTCAGAAATTGCACGGTTACGAAGTGGCCGCGGCGCGCGCTAACCAATCTGGTGAAGTTCCGCCCTAGCAACGAGCGTCCGCGTCATGGCTACGCCTCGTTTTCATTAGCAACAGTTGAAAATGGCTGTACTGTGTGAGCACTCGCGTTGTTTAAGCTTTCTGTACCTGAGTTGAAGAAACGCTGTGAGAACCGAACGATGGCGTGGCGAAAGTGTTGTCACAGAAACGGTGGCGCTAGTAGCGCTGCAGCCGTACTGTTTGTGGCTGTTATGCGCACACAGGCTCTGTGCTGCTGTTTTGGGACCCTGGGGGTGTCAGTTGCAACACCGCGCTTCCGTCCTAAAGCTTCACTACACAACTGAAGATCAGGTCAGTACTCTGAGCGAATAAGATAAGCGGTACTAGTAGCGTGTAGTTCGCTCGCGCTTCGAGCGCTTTTGTGGCTGGGGCGTGGCTTTAATCGCTCAAGCCGCTTGCTTTCGACTATGCCACGCCTGGAAGTACATGTACATGATTAGTATTCATGTATTCTCCTGCCATTTGGGAATAATTGCCCAAATAGCACTCTAAACCCATGTGATTACCTATACATAATAGGTTGCCTGTTTTGAGAGATATTTTATGTAACCATACATTGTGTGTACACTCTATCCATACTCTATCATATCAGCTTTGAGACTACAGTTCAGGTTCATTGGCCTTGCATTGCTGGCAACAATCATCGGACAAGTGTATACTGCATGCTATCTTGTGCCAAGCCAGCAAGGTTACACTCCTTCAAATAACAGCAACAATTTGGAGTCAGCAGCAGTCTCATTCGCTTACCCCTTTTCCATCTTTGATGTTGACATCAGCTCCATTGTCTGCAAGGTATCTCACTGCATCAGCATTTCCATGGACGGCTGCCCAATGCAGGGGAGTCCACTGATGGAGAGAAACAAACCTTCACTGTCACTTAGCCTTAAAGCTGTAAAGATGTTATAGCTACATGTAACAAATAAATGTTTACTAGAATATGTGGAAGTTAAGCTAGCTCTCAATAAATTTCTGTAGAATTCCCCAGACTTCAAGTGTAGGACTTTAGTTTCACAGTGTGGGAATAGCAGAGTAGGAACAAGGTTTTACAAAGAAGCACGCAAATGTCAACTTAAGTGCATTTGCTGTGCAAGGGCAGAACGTAGTTAATGCTATGGTGCAGTGTCTTGTCTCCATTCTGTTCTTTGTTCTCAGTTCAAAGTTGTGTTTAGCTATTTGACACAATCACTACACAAAAAGCACAGGGAGAGGTTGTTACTGCACTCAAGAAATTTTGTGCACCATAGATAAACAAATAAATGTAAGCAATCAAACCTGGCAGCTGCCTCCAACTTGTACATCGTAACCTTAAGGTTACGGGATACCCAATAACTAATCAGGTAATTAAGTGGGCGTGACTTCCTGTATTAGGCCAATTAAATGGGCGTGACTTCCTGTACGCATGCGCTTAACCAAGACAGCTGCTGTCCTGCCATAGTGAAGACGTGTTCATGATGGCCACTGATTTTCGACGTCAAACGTCTTCGCTGCCATTCAGTGTAGGGTGTGCACTGTTACCGCGAGTGAAAGTGAGGTACCTGTTGCAGTGCCAGAGACAGCTGAACAGCGATAGTCGGCTCTTTCCGTGAAGTAGTACATGCGGAAAGGGGGACGGTTTGACCTCTGTGACTTCCACTTTCGACTTCCGTCGATTCTATCTCTCATCCTAGACCTCCTCGGGCTTTCACTATGGTCTCTGTCACCACTATCGGCAAGGTAGGTCTCAATAAAGTACGATTTGTACTCTGAATGTCCCTTGCTATATCTGCACAATTTGACGTCAAAAAATCCTTGTAACAGAGTCGTACGACAACTGCACGCAGTGCATGTGCCTTAGCGCTAGCTTGTACCACTGATCTCCGCAGCATCCAATGGTACATCTCTTGTACTTCATAGTGCGTGGGCCTTGCTTACTAGGGTGAGCCAGAACGAGCTCCACATTAGTTGTAAAACTAGGAAGTCACACCCACTTAATTAATCAATGTTAATTACATTTGGGTATCCCGGAACCTTAACACTCGAACATGAATGGTACGTTGTCATATAGGTTGCCTGCTTTGGAGGAAAGTTTTTTATGTAAGCGTACATTGTGTGTACACTCTATCCCTGCATACAGTAAATATAGTCTTTGACTCTATGATATCAGCTTTGAGACTATAGTTCAGTCATTGGCCTTGAATTGCTGGCAACAATCATCGGACAAGTGTATACTGCATGCTACCTTGTGCCAAGCCAGCAATCAATAAAGGTTACACTCCTTCAAATAACAGCAACAATTTGGAGTCAGCAGCAGTCTCATTCACTTACCCCTTTTCCATTTTTGATGTTGACATCAGCTCCATTGTCTGCAAGGTATCTCACTGCATCAGCATTTCCTCTGTGGGCTGCCGCACACAGGGGAGTCCACTGATGGAGAGAAACAAACCTTCACTGTCACTTAGCCTTAAAGCTGTAAAGATTATAGCTACATGTAACAAAAAATGGTTACTACAATATGTGGAAAATAAGCTAAACTTCCACATCACGTGACCGTAAGCGTCTTTAGTAACCGATGTAAAGAATGACTCAATTTTGCCACCCTAGAGTGACGTTCCCATTGAGTCTGCCATCTGACTAACAAGGACATGAAGTACTTTGTGTGCTGCCTTTTCCCCAGAATCACGGCTGTCCCAAGCAAGAGGCACAAAGTACTGCTTGTTATCTTGTGACCGGCCAGAAATCAATAATGTTTATACACACTAACCCATAATTCACAGCCAATTTGCTTGCCAACAATCATCAGCCTCAAAAATATTTTCATGTAAGCGTTCCTTATAATCCTACCCAAAACAGCAATACAACAATATGGAGTCAGCAGCTGTCTCATCCACTTAGCCCTGCGTGATTTGTGATGTTGTCTGTCGTCTGCCTGACTTCCAGTGAAAAAAATTTGACAGGCTTAACACTTGAACATGAATGGTACGTTGTCTAATCACATACTTACATAGATGCCATACATTTACTCCCATAGAAAAGCGTGCAATTTTTCCCAAATTGCACGGTTATTGTAGCCCGAGGGCTGTCAGAAATTGCACGGTTACGAAGTGGCCGCGGCACGCCTAACCAATCAGGTGAAGCTCCGCCCTAGCAACGAGCGTCCGCGTCATGGCTACGCCTCGTTTTCATTAGCAACAGTTGAAAATGGCTGTACTGTGTGAGCACTCGCGTTGTTTAAGCTTTCTGTACCTGAGTTGAAGAAACGCTGTGAGAACCGAACGATGGCGTGGCGAAAGTGTTGTCACAGAAACGGTGGCGCTAGTAGCGCTGCAGCCGTACTGTTTGTGGCTGTTATGCGCACACAGGCTCTGTGCTGCTGTTTTGGGACCCTGGGGGTGTCAGTTGCAACACCGCGCTTCCGTCCTAAAGCTTCACTACACAACTGAAGAACAGGTCAGTACTCTGAGCGAATAAGATAAGTGGTACTAGTAGCGTGTAGTTTGCTCACGCTTCGAGCGCTTTTGTGGCTGGGGCGTGGCTTTAATCACTCAAGCCGCTTGCTTTCGACTATGCCACGCCTGGAAGTACATGATTAGTATTTATGTATTCTCCTGCCATTTGGGAATAATTGCCCAAATAGCACTCTAAACCCATGTGATTACCTATACATATAGGTTGCCTGTTTTGGAGATATTTTATGTAAGCATACATTGTGTGTACACTCTATCTCTGCATAATTATAGTCTTTGACTCTATGATATCAGCTTTGAGACTATAGTTCAGGCTCATTGGCCTTGCATTGCTGGCAACAATCATCAGACAAGTGTATACTGCATGCTATCTTGTGCCAAGCCAACAAGGTTACACTCCTTCAAATAACAGCAACAATTTGGAGTCAGCAGCAGTCTCATTCATTCACCCCATCTTCATCTTTGATGTTGATATCAGCTCCATTGTCTGCAAGGTATCTCACTGCATCAGCACTTCCACTGGCGGCTGCCACATGCAGGGGAGTCCACTGATGGAGAGAAACAAACCTTCACGGTCACTTAGCCTTAAAGCTGTAAAGATGTTATTACACTCCTGGTAGGGGAAAAATTGTGCTGCGTAATGTAATGCAATCTAATCTAAATAATTAATTAATAAATGTTTGACTACTTCGGACACAGCGAGTTGCAACCGGTTGAATCGCGGCTACCAGGAGTGCGGTTGCCCCTCGAAATAATTAATTAATAAACGTTTGACTACTTCGGAAAGGCCTACAAAGATTCTGACTACACGGTCGTGACTGCTATGATGCAGTGACACAAAATCAAAATAATTGTGCTGAAAGTCACCTTGGTGGTAGAGATATGAACACTTTTGTCTCGTCGTTGGCCGCCATTGCTCGAGCGCTCTCTTCGACTTCCGGTGGCAGTAACGTTCGTAGGAATGGCACACGAAGATTCTGACCACACGGCCGTCGTTCACTGACGCTTACATGCCGAATCTCACCGTGCTGGCTAAGTTGTGAGTGCTGCAATAATGTCTTGTCTTCCTTTTGGTCGCCATTGCTCGCGATCGACTGACCGTGGTTGCCACGTGGCATGTGTGTTAATTGGGACGTATTGCATTACTTAGCTTGCGCGCGCTACGTCAGGTTGCAACGCAGCTACTTTATGAATGGTACTTGAGAGCCCTCTAAATAATTCCGGATCTTCCCTGTATATAGCTATGATGGTACTCATGTGATGTGTGACAATTGGAACGAACTGTCTCACTTAGCTCGTGCTACCATTAACCGTGGCTACCAGGAGTGCGGTCGCCCCTCGTAGCTACATGTAACAAAAAAAAATGTTTACTACAATATGTGTAGGTCTCAATAAATTCTGTAGAATTCCCCAGACCTCAAGTGTTATACCAATGATTGTGTAGAGTATGAGTTCCGTTTCACAGTGTGTGGAATAGCAGAGTAGGAACAAGGTTTCACAAAGAAGCACACAAAACGTCAACTTTAGTGCATTTGTTGTGTAACGTAGTAAAGGCTATATATGGTGCAGTGTCTTGTCTCCATTCTGTTCTTTGTTCTTAGTTCAAAGTTGTGTTTAGCTATTTGACAAAATCACTACACAAAAAGCACAGGGAGAGGTTGTTACTGCACTCAAGAAATTTTGTGCACCATAGATAAACAAATAAATGTAAGCAATCAAACCTGGCAGCTGCCTCCAACTTGTACATCGTAACCTTAAGGTTACGGGATACCCAATAACTAATCAGGTAATTAAGTGGGCGTGACTTCCTGTATTAGGCCAATTAAATGGGCGTGACTTCCTGTACGCATGCGCTTAACCAAGACAGCTGCTGTCCTGCCATAGTGAAGACGTGTTCATGATGGCCACTGATTTTCGACGTCAAACGTCTTCGCTGCCATTCAGTGTAGGGTGTGCACTGTTACCGCGAGTGAAAGTGAGGTACCTGTTGCAGTGCCAGAGACAGCTGAACAGCGATAGTCGGCTCTTTCCGTGAAGTAGTACATGCGGAAAGGGGGACGGTTTGACCTCTGTGACTTCCACTTTCGACTTCCGTCGATTCTATCTCTCATCCTAGACCTCCTCGGGCTTTCACTATGGTCTCTGTCACCACTATCGGCAAGGTAGGTCTCAATAAAGTACGATTTGTACTCTGAATGTCCCTTGCTATCTGCAAAATTTGACGTCAAAAAATCCTTGTAACAGAGTCGTACGATAACTGCACGCAGTGCATGTGCCTTAGCGCTAGCTTGTACCACTGATCTCGGCAGCATCCAATGGTACATCTCTTGTACTTCGTAGTGCGTGGGCCTTGCTTACTAGGGTGAGCCAGAACGAGCTCCACATTAGTTGTAAAACTAGGAAGTCACACCCACTTAATTAATCAATGTTAATTACATTTGGGTATCCCGGAACCTTAACACTCGAACATGAATGGTACGTTGTCATATAGGTTGCCTGCTTTGGAGGAAATTTTTTTATGTAAGCGTACATTGTGTGTACACTCTATCCCTGCATACAGTAAATATAGTCTTTGACTCTACGATATCAGCTTTGAGACTATAGTTCAGTCATTGGCCTTGAATTGCTGGCAACAATCATCGGACAAGTGTATACTGCATGCTACCTTGTGCCAAGCCAGCAATCAATAAAGGTTACACTCCTTCAAATAACAGCAACAATTTGGAGTCAGCAGCAGTCTCATTCACTTACCCCATTTCCATCTTTGATGTTGACATCAGCTCCATTGTCTGCAAGGTATCTCACTGCATCAGCATTTCCATGGATGGCTGCCCGATGCAGGGGAGTCCACTGATGGAGAGAAACAAACCTTCACTGTCACTTAGCCTTAAAGCTGTAAAGATTATAGCTACATGTAACAAAAAATGGTTACTACAATATGTGGAAAATAAGCTAAACTTCCACATCACGTGACCGTAAGCGTCTTTAGTAACCGATGTAAAGAATGACTCAATTTTGCCACCCTAGAGTGACGTTCCCATTGAGTCTGCCATCTGACTAACAAGGACATGAAGTACTTTGTGTGCTGCCTTTTCCCCAGAATCACGGCTGTCCCAAGCAAGAGGCACAAGGTACTGCTTGTTATCTTGTGACCGGCCAGAAATCAATATGTTTATACACACTAACCCATAATTCACAGCCAATTTGCTTGCCAACAATCATCAGCCTCAAAAATATTTTCATGTAAGCGTTCCTTATAATCCTACCCAAAACAGCAATACAATAATATGAAGTCAGCAGCTGTCTCATCCACTTATCCCTGCGTGATTTGTGATGTTGTCTGTCGTCTGCCTGACTTCCAGTGAAAAAAATTTGACAGGCTTAACACTTGAACATGAATGGTACGTTGTCTAATCACATACTTACATAGTTGCCATACATTTACTCCCATAGAAAAGCGTGCAATTTTTCCCAAATTGCACGGTTATTGTAGCCCGAGGGCTGTCAGAAATTGCACGGTTACGAAGTGGCCGCGGCATGCCTAACCAATCAGGTGAAGCTCCGCCCTAGCAACGAGCGTCCGCGTCATGGCTACGCCTCGTTTTCATTAGCAACAGTTGAAAATGGCTGTATTTAACAGGCTGAGACAGTCCTCATTTTAGTTTTAGTTTTAATTACTAAAGTGAAATATGCCATACTAAAATGCATTATAGTTTTAACTAAAACAACATTGATTACCGTATAGCGGGAAAATTTGGCGGGCATTAAATTTGGCGATTTCAGCCAAAACGCCGTATTTTTAAATTTGGCGAATTTTAAATTTGGCGATCCTCACAAATGACGTAACGGCAGCCTCAGCGCGCGCGAGGCGCTCAGAGTACATGTATGGATCGAGTGCGACCAGTACTTACCAGCTAGCCATGGAGACCTTCGAAGTACTAGTAGAGAGATGTGTCAGAGGCTATGACGTTCTCCATACGGTTTGGTACTTTGGAGCCCCACCGTCCGAGAGCGGCGACTGGATTGCGCTCGAGCGCAATCGTTGACCACGTCCCTCACATTCTCCTTAGCGGCTTGTAGTTCCTTCCCGGAGAGTGAGTCACGTTCTCTTGGTCTTGGGAGTATACAACTGTCTTTACTGGTACAGCGCCATAATCGATCGTATACTACGTACGTATGTGCGTTACTAATGTGCGCGCGCATACCCGAGTGGCCGGCTGGGGTGGGGTTTAATATTGGCGGAATTTAATTTGGCGATTTTTTCCTGCACCGCCAAATCGCCAAATTAAAACCCCCGCCAAATTTTCCCGCTATACGGTAGTTGTAAAACTAGGAAGTCACACACACTTAATTAATCAATGTTAATTACATTTGGGTATCCCGGAACCTTAACACTCGAACATGAATGGTACGTTGTCATATAGGTTGCCTGCTTTGGAGAATTTGAGATTTTTTTTATGTAAGCGTACATTGTGTGTTCACTCTATCCCTGCATAAATATAGTCTTTGACTCTATGATATCAGCTTTGAGACTACAGTTCAGTCATTGGCCTTGCATTGCTGGCAGCAATCATCGGATAAGTGTATACTGCATGCTACCTTGTGCCAAGCCAGCAATCAATAAAGGTTACACTCCTTCAAATAACAGCAACAATTTGGAGTCAGCAGCAGTCTCATTCACTTACCCCTTTTCCATCTTTGATGTTGACATCAGCTCCATTGTCTGCAAGGTATCTCACTGCATCAGCATTTCCTCTGTGGGCTGCCACATGCAGGGGAGTCCACTGATGGAGAGAAACAAACCTTCACTGTCACTTAGCCTTAAAGCTGTAAAGATGTTATAGCTACATGTAACAAATAAATGTTTACTAGTTAAGCTAGCTCTCAATAAATTTCTGTAGAATTCCCCAGACCTCAAGTGTTATACCAAAGATTATGTTGGGTATGACTTTAGTTTCACAGTGTGTGGAATAACAGAGTAGGAACAAGGTTTCACAAAGAAGCACGCAAAACGTCAACTTTAGTGCATTTACTGTGTAAGGGCAGAACGTAGTTAATGCAATGGTGCAGTATCTTGTCTCCATTCTGTTCTTGTTCTTAGTTCAAACTTGTATTTAGCTCTTTTTCAAACTTGTGTTTAGCTCTTTGACACTATAACATTCTCAGTTACACAAAGAACACAGAGAGAGGTTGTTACTGCACTCAAGAAATTTTGTGTACCATGGATGAACAAATAGTGTAAGCAATCAAAGCTCACAGCTTCCAGGAAGGCCAAAGAAGATTCTGACTACACCGTTACAATCACTGTCATGCGATGACTCAAATGCATAGTAATATTGTGCAGAGCTCAACTTGGCTGTGGAGTTGTTACTGCCGGGGTGGGATGAGCCATTTTATCTTCATGTTGGCCAACGTTGCTCAAAAACCTGATTAGACAGTCTCTAGCAGTATCAAGAGTGCATAAGTAGATCGCCCGCCCGGAGTAAGAGCGTGAAACTTCAATAGGCGCTCATGGTGCAGGCGGAATACATGAGTTGTACTAAAAATAGAACATCCGGTTGCACCTGAAGCCGTACGGCGGTAATTATGAACGCGTTAGCCAAGTGTGAAAATCTAAGTGGCTAGCAATTCGGCTCCGGCTGAGCTTATTTGAACCTATAACCCACTGTGGCGATCGTTGCTGATCATCAGATGTCGACGTCCTCCACCTCCAGCCTCAGGTAAGCACATCCACACAATTAATAACCATTGTTGTGACTGTGTTCGAGTATAGACTAGGTTATAGCCTCGTACAGCCTGGGTACGAGGCTAACTAGGTTAGCCTTCAGCACAGCCGTAGAGCAGAGCGTTCTCTGGTAGCTGTCACTGTCGCTTCCTGCCGTCACTTGGCTCAGAACTACACAGCAGTGCACAACAACACAGAATAATGACCACAGTGTCACCGCGCTCCAGTCAATTATCACGTGGCGGAAAGAATCTCTACAAGAGTGTTTAGACATGCTATAGCTATGTTTAGTACAACTCGTGTATTTTGCCCGGTTTGAATTTCCCGGAAGTTACACGCTCTTACTCCGGGCGGGCGATCTACTTATGCGCTCTTGGCAGTATACATAGCTGTCAAGGAAGGCCCACAACTACCATCCCCTCCAGCATCCCACCCACCATCTCACCTAGCTAGCATCCCTAGCATCCCGCCTAACATTAGGATGCTATATTCAGTAGACCAGAAGATCCGGGGACTGAAGACCCAGGAATGCAGCGACCCAAGGATCTTCAGCTGTTACTTGAGACAGAAATGTAACTACAAGCTAAAACTCATGGTTGAGTATGCAACTTTGCACAAATCTGAAGAAATATTTCTGCAGAGCTTGTTTCCATCATTTTTCCACTTCAGAATATTCAGACATGTACCTCATTCCTACGCCTCTCCATTTGCATCCACATGCAACACTACAATAGGTTATGAATTCAAAAATGCAGTTTTAATGTCCTTAGGACATGTATCACTAGCATTGCACTTTGAACTATAATCCTAGCTTATAATAAGCCTGGTATTAATGTAACCTTGTTCCCAGGTCTACGGTCTGGGAACAAGGCTGAGTGTTAATCCGTTGGGCAAAACTGACTTGCATACTCAAGGCAACGACATAGCTGTGAGTTTGGGCTTTTATATCAGCACAGATTGCTTGTAGTTGAATTTCTAATAATTATTCTCACGTAACAGCTGAAGATACTCAAGTCCCCATTCCTCGGGTCCTTGGTCTCCGGATCCCCAGGTCCTCGGGTACACTGAATTTAAAATCCCCCCAGTATCCCACCCTGCATCCCATATTCTAGCAAGCCTTGTTCCCATGCAGGCACTCGGTACAGGGAGAAGAGGCAGAGGCGGTGTATCGCTGTCTGCAGACTTGAAAAAATGGCTCTGCATGATGTAGCTGCACTTTGCAGTCGCATAATTTACCATAATTCTCTGTGGTTACAATTAATATGTAGAATGTAGCGGAACTGCTCGCGCAACGTGGATACCAGGCGCTCTTCTCCCCTTACCGAGCACCTGGGAACGAGGCAACAGTCTAGCTAGCTTCTCACCCAGCGTCCGACCCAGAATTCCACCTAGCATTCTAGCTGCCCAAAATCCCCCCTAGTCCCACCCAACATCCCACCCAGCATCCCACCCAGCATCCCACTCAACATTCCACCCAACATCCCACCCAGCATCCCACTCAACATTCCACCCAACATCTTGCCTAGCTTCCCACCCCATCTAGCACGTGCTATGTTATTACCCTGTGCGCGCATGTGCAGCAAGGGAAGAATGGTTGCTGTGTCTGTCAGTGTGCCAGTTTGCTTGTTTGTTTATGGACACAAACATGAGTAGTTTGAGAAAAATTGGCAGCCTTTTGTTGCAACATAGAGCAACTTATCAATCGTCGTACACAATCTATATTCAGATGCACTAGTGCAGAAGGTGTACAATTGCGGAAGTGGGTATGACCCTCCATTGATAGTACACATCCATCTCACTGTGCGTTACAAGTTAGGTGCTACTCTTGTTTGGTTCTAGAGTTATAATCTGTCAAAGATAATACTTGGAAACAATAGTTGGAAAATTGTGGACGCCACTCCCCGTTGCTTCTCTGAAGCAGCTTTCTGCATGATTTCTGCAGTTTGATGAAGCTCCAAGACCCTTCTCCTGCACACCTGATTTTTGCTATTGTAGCTTCATCAGGCGCTGAGGGGTGTCATTTGAATGTTGAGCACATCTTGCCCTCAGTGTTTCATTTTAGTATGGACACTGCCAACACCTCTTTAGGGCCGTGATGCAGACATCACTGGAATGTGCAGCTTCTCAGCAACACAATATTACGAGTCTGGTGTTCATATATCGCGTGGGTCTTGAGATGGAGCTGTTCTTCTCCATTTTTTCTAGTCTATTGAACATGATATGCTGATGTATCAAGTTATTGGATGGAAAAGACAAAGGCTTTTAACCCTTTAAGCCCCATTGACGTCTATAGGCGTCATTTTGACCCTATGCACTCATAGGGCTTCTCGTCAGTCCAAATAGAGACCAAAAAGTCTTCAGAGGGCCTAGGGACAATTTTGAGGGACGAACCCAAAAATTTGGTCAGATTTCGGCGCACCCTCCCCACTAAACGAAAGGCAGGGGGGTTTCGAAAGGGGGGGCGGGGGCCCCCCCTTCGACTGTCGTGGGCGTTTTTTGATTTTAATGAGATTCATTGGCCCCAGGATATTTGATTCTAATGATATTCATAGACCCCACCCAGGGCCTCAAGAAAACATGCAAATTGGTGGTGTAAGGTGTGCCATCAGTCGGATCTGGCCCAAGTTTAGGGAAATGCTGGGCGAAAATCCGGCTGACATCCACATTTGACCTCCGATTGCTGGCCTTGTGGGGGGTCATGAATATCATTAACGGTATTGCCAGAGGGGTCTCTCCATGTGTGCGGGCCCCACCAAGTTTGGCCGCTGAGGAGCGTATGCTGTGGGAGAGGAGTACCTACGAAAGTGGTGTGCGCTGAATGCATGAAAATGTGTTGTCTTGGTGGGAAGAATTCGGTGGTTAAAGGGTTAAATTCCATTATTACACAGAATGTTGGCAATAGTCACAAGACGTGATTTACAGTACGAGTCGGTCCAGCCTGCGAGACTACTACATGCCAAACCTGCTTTAGAGGCTGATTAAACTGAGATTGTTTTCAAACTCATCATCGTCTTGAGTTCAGTGATTTCCCAGTGACTTGACAATTCCAACTATACATTCAAACTGTAGTATTCGCTAGCTACAACTATGAACTGAAGGCGTTCAGCGAGTAACAATGGAAGACACCGAATACAGATCGTATACGGAATAAAAAGATAATAAGAAGATAATGACATACTGTAGCAAATTCAAAATTGCTTCTACGTGAAAATCTATTTCATGGATGCTGCGTGTGCTTCAAGCTGTATCTCGACAACTGGCAGACCAATCTCTTTGAAATTTGCATTGTGGCAAAGTCAAACGATGCTATTATGGTTTGTCTCTGGGTGATTAATATTCATAACTTCCACATCACGTGACCGTCAGCGTCTTTAGTAACCGATGTAAAGAATGACTCAATTTGCCACCTAGAGTGACATTCCCATTGAGACTGCCATCTGACTAACATGGACATGCCTTTTCCCCAGAATAACGGCTGTCCCAAGCGAGAGGCACAAGGTACTGCTTGTATGTTATCTTGTGACCGGCCAGAATCAACAATGTTTGTGCACACTAAACCCATAATTCACAGCCAATATGCTTGGCAACAATCATCAGCCTCAAGAATTCCTTATAATCCTACCCAAACAGCAATACAATATGGAGTCAGCAGCCGTCTCATTCACTTATCCCTACATGATTTGTGATGTCGTCTGTCGTCTGTCTGACTGTTCAGTGAAAAAAAATTGACAGGCTTAATGCTTGAACATGAATGGTACTTGTGTCATATAGGTTGCCTGTTTTGGATGATTTTTTATGTAAGCGTACATTGTGTGTACACTCTATCCCTGCATAATTATAGTCTTTGACTCTACGATATCAGCTTGAGACTATAGTTCAGGTTCATTGGCCTTGCATTGCTGGCAACAATCATCGGATAAGTGTATACTGCATGCTATCTTGTGACAAGCCAGCAATCAATAAAGGTTACACTCCTTCAAATAACAGCAACAATTTGGAGTCAGCAGCAGCAGTCTCATTCACTTACCCCACCAAAGCTTTCTTTGATGTTGATATCAGCTCCATTGTCTGCAAGGTATCTCACTGCATCAGCATTTCCACTGTCGGCTGCCATATGCAAGGGAGTCAACTGATGGAGAGAAACAAATCTTCAATGTCACTTAAAGCTGTAAAGATTATAGCTACATGTAACAAAAAATGGTTACTACAATATGTGGAAATAAGCTAAACTTCCACATCACATGACCGTAAGCATCTTTATAGTAACCGATGTAAAGAATGACTCGATTTTGCCACCCTAGAGTGACGTTCCCATTGAGTCTGCCATCTGACTAACACAGACATGAAGTACCTTTGTGTGCTTGCTGCCTTTTCCCCAGAATCACGGCTGTCCCAAGCGAGAGGCATAAGGTACTGCTTGTATGTTATCTTGTGACCAGCCAGAAATCAATAATAAATGCACACTAAATTCTCAGCCAATTTGCTTGGCAACAATCATCAGCCTCAAGCATTCCTTATAATCCTACCCAAACAGCAATACAATATGGAGTCAGCAGCCGTCTCATTCACTTATCCCTACGTGATTTATGATGTTGTCTGCGTCTGTCTGACTGTCCAGTGAAAAATATTGACAGGCTTAACACTTGAACATGAATGGTAATGTTGTCATAAAGTTTGCCTGTTATGGAGAATTTGAGAGATGTTTTACGTAAGCTTACATTGTGTGTACCATGGTGTAGCTAGCATTGAGGCACAGGAGGCAGCTGCCTCCTTGCTTTTCTGAATAATGACGTGCGTATCCAAGATCCTCGAGCCTCGCACACGCCACGTATGATGTGCGTTCGATCTGATGGCAGAGACCGGAGCTAGGCTGACCATGAGCCGGCGTACTCCTAATGAGGATTAATTGCTGCAAGTCTGGGACAGTCAGCTATCAGGATCGGCTCTCGTGGCACCTTCGTGCTTTTGCACTGCAAGTTCCAGATGTACGAGGATTGCAGGTCCCGGGGCTGCCATGTGCTTTCTTTCTTGCTCAAATTTCGCTCACGAACGTAATACGTAGCTACGTACATGGGTATACTAGATTGCGGCCTCGTTCCCAAGCATGCAAGCCATTCTGTTTTAGCTAGCCAGCCGCTGGCTACGTCGATAGCTGGACTTGTGCCAGATCAGCAACTCGATTCGCGTACATTGTACGTACACAAGGTTAGCCGAGTCAGCCTAGTACTAAGTATAGGCCAGTCGTTGGCTGTTTAATAGTAGCTAGCTGCTAGGAGTTAGGGGGGCGATGCCCCCCCCCCCCCCCCCCAAATATATATATATATTTTTGGGGGGGGGGGGGGGGGGGGGGGGGGCTTGCCCCCCCCCCCCCAGCCCCCCTTGTGCCGCCGACCCTGGAAGTTAAGCTAGGTCACAATAAATTTCTGAAGAATTCCAGACCTCAAGTGTCATACCAATGATTGTGTAGTGCATGGCTTTAGTTTCTCAAATAGCGGAGTAGGAACAAGGTTTCACAAAGAAGCACACAAAACATCAACTTTAGTGCATTTGCTGTGAACGTAGTAAAGGCTATGGTGCAGCATCTCGTCTCCATTCTGATCTTTGTTCTTAGTTCAAACTTGCATGTGTTTAGCTCTTTGACACTATCACTGATTCTCAGATACACAAAGAACACAAAGAGAGGTTGTTACTGACCTCATGAAATTTTGTTCACCATAGATAAACAAATAATGTCAAACCTCACAGCTTGCAGGAAAGGCCATTGAAGATTCTGAATACACCGTTATAATCACTGCCATGCAATGACTCAAATGCATAAAGTCATTAAAAATGTAGCAGGATGTAGGGATACCAGAACGGCAAAAAGTAAGGAAACAAGAGGGATGATCGAACACAACAGTGAAGTATACAACCCCCCCTACAGAGATCTTCTTCCATATATGCATGTACAATGAAAAAAGATATGTAGGGGTGATTGTATACTTCACTGTTGTGTTCGATCATCCCTACCTTGTTTCCTTACTTTTGCCGTTCTGGTATTCCTACATCCTGTTACATTTTTAAAGTTTTTTATTACTTGTTTATGTCATTTTTTTTGGCAGCAGGCGCATGTTTGAGCTGAAGTTTGCTGCAGAAGTCAGTGACCTCACAGGCATCTGGGCAGTAGGTGTCCTTGCCTTGGTATATGGACAATATTACTCAGGTATTACACTTCCAGCATTGGCTGAAGAATCAGGCCCGGGCATCTCAAGTCAACTGTTAGATGGATGACAAAGCCACCCTGTCTAGAAGACCATGGCATAGGCAGTTTATAGTAGCATGAGTAGGGACATTCATATGGGTGTTGAGAGTTGAGATAGGCATTCACCCTGCTCACAGAATACAGTATAGGTAGCAATCATGCGTACCAGGACTAACCTCAGTCTTATAAAGAGTGCCTCGTTTGATTGACAACGCAACGGTCAACGCATCTTCCCCACTTTTCTAATTCAACGATCTTGAGTAATAATTACGTAACGTTGCTAAGTGATCGTTTAAATGCGCATGCGTATAAACGTGAAAATGGCGTGAGAAACGAAGCCATAGTTATTGAGTGGGCAGCTGCATTGCCTGGTGAAGACTTGGAGGTAGCGAAAAAGCGATGGGTCGTTGCACTGCTCGGTTGAAAATGCTGTTGTTTCGTGCAAAAACATCCTAACAGATTGAGGCAATGTTGAGCTAAGTTGTCTGAAGAAGAAGAAGAAGAAAAAGAAGAAGACGAAGAAAGAAGAACAATTTGCCCGTTTTGGGAGTGCCTGGTTTGGTACTTTCGCGATGGTTTTTCGCGACGCTGGGAGTCTTGTTGGCCATGAAAACATTCGAAGATGACTGGTATGTTGTTATAAAGGCTTATAAGTGTACCGTTTCTGAGATTTGGGGAGATTTTTTGTATTAGCATATATTGCGTGTACGTCGTATCCCCTACATACAGAGTCGACCGACCCTGTGATAACCTGTGCAGAGCTCAACTTGGCTGTGGAGTTGTTACTACCTAAAGATGCTGGGTTGGATGAGCCATTTTATCTTCATGTTGGCCAACATTGTTCAAAAACCTGATTAGACAGTCCCTAGCAGTATACGTAGCTGTCAAGGAAGGCCCACAACTATACCATCCCCTCCAGCATCCCACCCACCATCTCACCTAGCATCCCTAGCATCCCACCTAACATTGGGATGCTATATTCAGTGGACCAGAAGATCCTGGGACTGAAGACCCAGCAATGTAGGGACCCAAGGATCTTCAGCTGATACGTGAGGCAGAAATTGCAAGTGAGCTTTGCACAAATCAGATGAAACTTTCTGCAGAGCTTGTTTCCATCACTTTTCCACTTCAGAATAATCCGACAAGTACAGTGTATGTACCTCATTCCTACGCCTCTCCAATTGCATCCACATGCAACACTACAAGAGGCTACAAATTTAAAAAAATGCTCTTGACCTTAAATTTCCAATCACTAGCATTGCACTTTGAACTATAATCCCGGTTTATAATACTAGTGGAATGCAGGACATTGGAGGGCAAGCCTGAGTGAAGTGCATGCGTGTGCAGGACATGCAAGGAGCAGTTGCATTCACATGACTGTCATCAGAATGTGACCGGGCAATGAGCATAGGCCACAGAAATTATGGCACTAAACATAACACTCGTGCACATCACAACAACTGTGAGTCTGGTTAGTGCTTATAGCTGAAGCAGTCTAGCAGCAACATCACCGGCCATGGCGGTAGGTCCACGAGCAGTCTCTGTCATTGTCAATGTCGCCACCAAGGAGGCAGAATGTTCACAGTGCTCTAGCCAATGTCCACGAGTGGTCTCTGTCTTTGTTGTCGCCAGCATCCGTCGAACAGGTAGCTAGACGGTTCACGAAATATTCCTTGCATCGAGGAGGTGTGTAGAGTTCGTTGGAGTATTGTGCATGTGCAAGTGAAATTCGCTGATTTGAAATTTAAGGTAATTGAATGATCCAAGCAAACAAGCAAACATACACACGCACAGCGCAATGAAGTCACACTAGTGTGGGGCTCGCTCAGGCTCGCCCCAATTAATGTAGTCTCATTCCCAGGCCTACGGTCTGGGAACAAGGCTGAGTGACGCCACTCCCCGTTGCTTCTCTGAAGCAGCTTTTGACAAGATTTCAGCAGTTTGGTGAAGCTCCATGACCCTTCTCCTACACACCTGATTTTTGCTGTTGTAGCTGCCTCAGGTGCTGAGGGGTCATTTAAATGTTGACCACGTCTTGATCGCTTTGATTGGACAGTGTTTTATTTTAGTATGGACACTGCCAACACCTCTTTAGGGCTGTGATGTAGACATCACTGGAATGTGCAGCTTCTCGGCAACACAATATTACAAGTCTGATGTTCATATATCGCTGAGATGGAGCTGTTCTTCTCCATTTCTTCTAGTCTATTGAACATGACATGCTGATGTATCAAGTTATTGGATGGAAAGACAAAAGCTTTTAAATTCCATTATTACACAGAATGTTGGCAATAGCCACAAGACGTAATTTACAGTATGTTTCGGTCCAGCCTGTGAGACTACTACATGCCAAACCTGATTAAGAGGCTGATTAAACTGAGATTGTTTTCAAACTCATCATCGTCTTGAGTTCAGTGATTTGGCAGTGACTTGACAATTCCAACTATACATTCAAACTGTAGAATCTGTATTCACTAGCTACAACTATGAACTGAAGGTGTTCAGCGAGTGACAATGGAAGACACCGAATACAGATCGTATACGGAATAAGAAGAAAATAATGACATACCATAGCAATTTTAAAATTGCTCCTACACGAAAATCTATTTTATGGATGCTGTGTGCGCTTCAAGCTGTATCTCGGCAACTGGAAGACTAATCTGCTTGAAATTCTCTTTGTGGCAAAGTCAAAGGATGCTGTTATGGTTAGTCTCTGAGCGATTAATATTCATAACTTTCACAACACGTGACCATAAGCATCTTTGTAGGAACCGATGTAAAGAATGACTCGATTTTGCCACCCTAGAGTGACGTTCCCATTGAGTCTGCCATCTGACTAACAAGGACATGAAGTGCCTTTGTGTGCTGCCTTTTCCCCAGAATCACGGCTGTCCCAAGCGAGAGGCACAAGGTACTGCTTGTTATCTTGTGACCGGCCAGAAATCAATAATGCTTATACACACTAACCCATAATTCATAGCCAATTTGCTTGGCAACAATCATCAGCCTCAAAAATATTTGAATGCAAGCATTCCTTATAATCCTATCCAAAACAGCAGTACAATATGGAGTCAATTCACTTATCCCTACGTGATTTGTGATGTTGTCTGTCGTCTGCCTGACTTCCAGTGAACAGGCTTAACACTCGAACATGAATGGTACGTTGTCATATAGGTTGCCTGCTTTGGAGAATTTGAGAGATTTTTTATGTAAGCGAACATTGTGTGTACACCCTATCCCTGCATAATCATTGTCTTTGACTCTACGATATCAGCTTGAGAATATAGTTCAGGTCCATTGGCCTTGCATTGCTGGAAACAATCATCGGACAAGTGTATGCTGCATGCTATCTTGTGCCAAGCCAGCAATCAATAAAGGTTATACTCCTTCAAATAACAGCAACAATTTGGAGTCAGCAGCAGTCTCATTCGCTTACCCCCTTGTCATTTTTGATGTTGACATCAGCTCCATTGTTTGCAAGGTATCTCACTGCATCAACATTTCCACTGTTGGCTGCCCAATGCAGGGGAGTGATCTGATGGAGAGAAACAAACCTTCAATGTCACTTAGCCTTAAAGCTGTAACTACATGTAACAAATAAATGTTTACTAGAATATGTGGAAGTTAAGCTAGCTCTCAATAAATTTCTGTAGAATTCCCCAGACTTCAAGTGTATGACTTTAGTTTCACAGTGTGTGGAATAGCAGAGTAGGAACAAGGTTTCACAAAGAAGCACGCAAAACGTCACCTTTAGTGCATTTGCTGTGTAAGGGCAGAACGTAGTTAATGCTATGGTGCAGTGTCTTGTCTCCATTCTGTTCTTTGTTCTTAGTTCAAAGTTGTGTTTAGCTCTTTGACACTATAACATTCTCAGTTACACAAAGAACACAGAGAGAGGTTGTTACTGCACTCATGAAATTTTGTGTACCATGGATGAACAAATGGTGTAAGCAATCAAAGCTCACAGCTTGCAGGAAGGCCAAAGAAGATTCTGACTACACCGTTATAATCACTGTCATGCGATGACTCAAATGCATAGTAATATTGTGCAGAGCTCAACTTGGTTGTGGAGTTGTTACTGCCTGGGTGGGATGAGCCATTTTATCTTCATGTTGGCCACCATTGTTTGAGAACCTGATTAGACAGTCCTTAGCAGTACATGTAGCTGTCAAGTACCATCCCCTCCAGCACCCCACCCACCATCTCACCTAGCATCCCTAGCATCCCACCTAACATCGGGATGCTATATTCAGGTCCCCGTTCCCCGGGTCTCCAGATCCCCATGTCCTCGGGTACATTGAATTTAGAATCCCCCAGCACCCCATCTAGCATTCTAGCAAGCCTTGTTCCCAGGCGCTCGGTATACGGAGAAGACCATCCCACCCAACATCCCACTTAGCATTCCACTCAGCATCCTGCCTAGCTTCCTACCCACATGTTATTGCCACGGGCGCGCGCATGTGCAGCAAGGGAAGAGTGGTTGCTCTCTCAGGTCTCTTAAGGCTGGGACCTTGTTTGGCTGCGCACGCTGCGCGTAGTAACCACAAGAAAGTTATTCATAGACCATAATAAAATTATCTCTGGTTGGGCATTGACAAAATGTTGTGACAGTCACGTGCATAGCATGCGTAAGGAATTTCGTTTATACTGGTACGTTGCGAATTACCATTATGCATTATGTTGTAGCGCTTTTGTTTACTGAACGCTTGTACAAGTCGGAGGGCGCCAGTGTCTATGTCATGGCTGATGGAGATCTGAAATTCGAAATTGGACACAGTGCAAGTGCATGGGTGAGTGTTTATGCCAATGAACTATAGCTACGTATATTTCGAGGTGTGTGTTATTGGCTGACAAATCAGTTGAATGACAAGCTGCATGTAGTCAGCAGATTAAGGTTACTGAACTATTGTGCCAGCAAAAGACAGGATAACCAGACAAAAAGACAGTCAAAAGAGCACAAAAGATAATAATTGTTACACAAAGGATAATTTACAGCTCGAATGTGTGCCACAGACAACCAAGTTTCTTTACATAGTCTAGCTTCTTACGGAGTGTGGTGTAGTCTTCTTGTTTCTGGCTAGGGAATTTCCCATGCTTTTTGTGAAAGTTGATTTCAAAACTCTTTATGCTTGCCTTTAGGCTGTATTTAGTAGACATTAGCGATGTATGTAGCTGTGCTAGGAGCTTCCTATATTGCTCTTTCTCTGTGAGTGTTGGTGTCCATCTTTGGTGTGTAGACTTACTTCGTTTCAGTTGTGAGCGGATTTGATCAAACTCACTTAGAGAGTGTGATGGTCCAATTGCCTTGCAAATCAGAGTTGCTGCTTTAGACTCTAAACATGTATGTGTGTTTTCCAAACTTGTTTCGCCCTGAAGGTAGTAGTCACTTGTGCAGGAGATAGTAACATCTTGTACTATTTCATCCTCCAGATCAGTGCTAGCAGTACGGGGATGCTCTGCTACATCTGGTGGGGCAAATAACTCTACAGGCCGAAGTTGAGTAATTGCAAGAGTTGTACAAGGAGTGGGCACAGATTGCTGATACCCCTGATGTGGTATGTTTTGTGTTGGGGTAGCGTTAGCTGTTGGTGTTTGCAATCCTTTCCTTTGTTGAGAGGCCGTGCATACGTAGCTGTGCTGATGCTGGAACAAGCATCCTCTTGGCATTCCGACCCTCTTTCTTCTTTTCAACTTTCGTCTTCCTGGCAGTGAGATTTCCTTCAGGAAATATATTGGGGATTGCACTTGTGAGTGTGTGGTCATAACGTTCTTGCCAAACCTGATTGAGTTCTCCAAGAATTCTGCGACCCTCCTGTCTTTCCACCTTTTTTGAGCACGCTTGTAGCTCAGGCAAGGCAACCAGTGAGGTCGTTGGTGCTACGTAAATCGGTTTGCCAGGAAATGCCATTTGTAGCTCTGGGAACACTTTGCTGCAGGAAACACAGTTTGACAGTGTGTGCTCCCTTTTGTTATCTTCAGCTAAGGATTTCCAGCTTGCTACGGAGAATGTTGTTTCATATTCTCTCCTTCTTGTGTGTGGGTTCCACCTCTTCCTGAACATGTTCAGGATGGACTCACAGTTTTTGTCAAATGTTGTGCTGTGGGACCCATCTGACACAAAGAAATTGGGTGGAAACTCAATTGCTGAATAAAGCTTCTGGAATGTGGCGGAACGTGTGGCCTTTTCAGCCTCCGAAACTGACAGGCTCTTAGTCTTTGGTGTTAGTTCACGAATTGCTGTAGGAGCGTACCCACAATTGATCTTGAGTGCAATTGGGGTCCACATGTGGCTATCTGCTGCAATAGAAAAAAATGTTTGTGGTTGCTATAATTCCCTAGTTGTCATAACAATTAGACTTGATTTGTATATATTGAATGGCCACAACCACTTAGCTGTCCAAACTATCATGCTGCCCTGGAAATGGCCACTGGCTTACTGTGTATAGCTACAATGTTATGTACTAGAAGAATACTTGCCATTGTGGGGCGAGCCTGAGCGAGTGCACATGCATAATGCTGCATGCACCTGAACGTCATCAGAATGTGAATGGCAACTTCAGGCTACAGAATATAACACAAAAAGCACACACATATACACAACCCAGTTTTTGTGAGTCGGCCAATCTCTCTCAGCCTTTGTTCCTTTCTTGTGCCATGTCAGCAGAACAGAGGGCCATTTCTCATTGCATCCTATGTCAAAGCCACTCTTCTTTGTTCAGTAAAGAGCTTGGGATGCTTGTAGACTCCATGACGATCACTTGCAAAATAGACCGAATATGTTAAGAACGTGGCATGCACATGAGACGTGCAGGGAGGGAAAGTTGATCACACATAAGAAGTGCAACTGATTTACAGCACGTCTGAGCACGGTGTACAAAAAAAGCAATAAAAACTTGCAGCAAACTCGCATTTGTGGGGCTCGCTCAGGCTTGCCCCAAATTATAACCATAGGTACGAGACTAAAAGTACCCAATTTGCCATTGCATAACTGCTGTTCATCACAGAACAGCCTATAATATTATGGACACACGTCTACCAGTAACATGCAGCACATGAAATACAGAACCAGTGTTTCATTGGATGGGGGGGGGGGGGGGGGGGGGGGATGCTCTCCCTCGATTTTGTGGCACTGTCATTTTGTTTCACATCACTGTGGCATTACCATGATGTTGAATGGGAGTGTGGTTGTAAATTCAACATACATTCAATCTTTCCTTTCTCTTCTCCCACCCATACAACACATGCACACACACTCACTGTGCACACACACACATAGTACATACAGCTGCAGCAGCACAGCTCATTATGATGCTGGATATGATGCCAATGAAAATGACTGCATGGATTGCATGCATTTACAACCTAAGATATACATGCTTATGATTTAGTACTCACTTGTTTGTTACTCCGTTTCCTGCTGCTGTTCTGTATCTTCAAGTCGAGTTCACTGACAATCCCGCGAGCGCTTTGTAATTTTACGCGCTTGCGCAGTTTGGGCTTTACAGTCATAATAGTATTCATAATACTACTACTATGGATGCATGCGCGTGCTTTCGACTATATGTCACATGACAAGTGCCACTCCCACACTCATCATGCAGAGAATGGCCGCACAGATCTACAAGTTTGGAGTCGGTGCGTTATACGGCAACGTAAATCCGAGTTGTAGTGACTCTAGTCTGGCCCATCGTATGCCTACCGACTTGATGAAGCTATTCACCCTAGCGATTGTTGATTGAACGTTCCGCGAGTGATCTAGAGGTAAGTTAATCTGAGTAGTGCTGCCCAGCTAGCATGATTATCAGCTATATCTCTCTACCTATACAAGCTATCACCAATCGCTAGGCTTAAAATCTAGTAGGCTTCCAGCTCTCTATGCTGTGAAGAAATCACGGCGGTTCAGTGGGTTTTAAGTTGCCGTATCTTAGCATTTGTCATTGCCTAGCGGGTTTGCTAAAGAAGCCATTTTGCAGGATAGACTCTGTGGGCGTGGCCGGAAATGACATCATTAGATATAAGAGGGGTGGGGCTAACCCAAAAGTGACATTCAATTTCGATGTGTAATTCCAGTGGAGCACAATAAGCTTTCAAACACAACACAAAAATGTCTCTGATCTAGCAGGTCCCAGTCCTTAATGGTACTGAGCTGTCTGTCAGTATGCGGCCAGTTTGCTTGTTTGTTTATAGACACAAAATGAATACTTTGCCAAAAAAGGCAGCCTTTTCTTGCAACATTATCGTACACAATCTATATTCAGACGCACTAGCATGGAAGGTGCACATTTGCGGAAGTGGGCGTGACCCTCCATTGATAGATAGATAGATAGATAGATAGATAAATTTTAATTTTCAACAGGAATGTCTCATCAGCCAGTGGCTGGTCTACCTGAGAGTCCTGCATAGTATGCATTCATCTCACTGTGCGTCACAAGTTCGGTGCTACTCTCGTTTGGCTCTGGAGTTATAATCTAACAAAGATAAAATTCTGTGACAGTTGTAATTGGATAATTGTATGCATTATCGGACGCCGCTCCTCGTTGCTTCCCTGAAGCAGCTTTCGACAAGATTTCTGCACTTTGGTGAAGCTCCATGACCCTTTCCTGCACACCGGATTTTTGCTGTTGTAGCTGCCTCAGGTGCTGAGGGGTGTCATTTGAATGTTGACCACGTCTTGCCCGCTTTGATTGGACAGTGTTTTCTTTTAGTATGGACACTGCCAAACACCTCTTTAGGGCCGTCATGCAGACATCACTGGAATATACAGCTTCTCAGCAACACAATATTACAAGTCTGGTGTTCATATATCGTGTGGGTTTTGAGATGGAGCTGTTCTTCTCCGTTTCTTCTAGTCTATTGAACATGATATGCTGATGTATCAAGTTATTGGATGGAAAAGACAAAGGCTTTCAAATTCCATTATTACACAGAATGTTGGCAATAGTCACAAGACGTAATTTACAGTATGTTTCGGTCCAGCCTGCAAGACTACTACATGCCAAACCTGCTTTAGAGGCTGATTAAACTGAGATTGTTTTCAAACTCATCATCGTCTTGAGTTCAGTGATTTCCCAGTGACTTGACAATTCCAACTATACATTCAAACTGTAGAATCTGTATTCACTAGCTACAACTATGAACTGAAGGCGTTCAGTGAGTCACAATGGAAGACACTGAATACAGATCGTATACGGAATAAAAAGATAATAAGAAGATAATGACATAAAGTAGCAAATTCAAAATTGCTTCTACGCGAAAATCATTTTCATGGATGCTGCATGCGCTTCAAGCTGTATATCGACAACTGGAAGACCAATCTATTTGAAATTTGCTTTGTGGCAAAGTCAAACGATGTTATTATGGTTTGTCCCTGGGTGATTAATATTCATAACTTCATCACGTGACTGTAAGCATCTTTAGTAAACAATGTAAAGAATAACTCGATTTTGCCACACTAGAGTGACGTTCCCATTGAGTCTGCAATCTGACTAACACGGACATGCCATTTCCCCAGAATCACGGCTGTCCCAAGTGAGAGGCACAAGGTACTTCTTGTTATTTTGTGACCGGCCAGAAATCAATAATGCTTATACACACTAACCCATAATTCATAGCCAATTTGCTTGGCAACAATCATCAGCCTCAAAAATATTTGCATGTAAGCATTGCTTATAATCCTATCCAACACAGCAGTACAATATGGAGTCAATTCACTTATCCCTACATGATTTGTGATGTTGTCTGTTGTCTGCCTGACTTCCAGTGAACAGGCTTAACACTCGAACATGAATGGTACGTTGTCATATAGGTTGCCAGTTTTGAGAGATTTTTTATGTAAGCGTACATTGTGTGTACACTCTATCCTTGCATAATTATAGTCTTTGACTCTACGATATCAGCTTTGAGACTATAGTTCAGGTTCATTGGCCTTGCATTGCTGGCAACAATCATCGGATAAGTGTATACTGCATGCTATCTTGTGTCAAGCCAGCAATCAATAACGGTTACACTCCTTCAAATAACAGCAACAATTTGGAGTCAGCAGCAGTCTCATTCACTTACCCCATCGTCTTCTTTGATGTTGACATCAGCTCCATTGTCTGCAAGGTATCTCACTGCATCAGTATTTCCTGCGATGGTTGCCACATGCAGGGGAGTGCTCTGATGGAGAGAAACAAACGTTCACTGTCACTTAGCCTTAAAGCTGTAAAGATGTTATAGCTACATGTAACAAATAAATGTTTACTAGAATATGTGGAAGTTAAGCTAGCACTCAATAAATTTCTGTAGAATTCCCCAGACCTCAAGTGTATGACTTTAGTTTCACAGTGTGTTGAATAGCAGAGTGGGAACAAGGTTTCACAAAGAAGCACGCAAAACGTCAACTTTAGTACCATTTGCTGTATAAGGGCAGAACGTAGTTAATGCTATGGTGCATTATCTTGTTCTTGTTCTTAGTTCAAACTTGTATTTAGCTCTTTTTCAACTTGTGTTTAGCTCTTTGACACTATAACATTCTCAGTTACATAAAGAACAGAGAGAGAGGTTGTTACTGCACTCATGAAAGTTTGTGTACCATGGATGAACAAATGGTGTAAGCAATCAAAGCTCACAGCTTGCAGGAAGGCCAAAGAAAATTCTGACTACACCGTTATAATCACTGTCATGCGATGACTCAATGCATAGTAATATTGTGCAGAGCTCAACTTGGTTGTGGAGTTGTTACTGCCTGGATGGGATGAGCCATTTTATCTTCATGTTGGCCACCATTGTTCGAGAACCTGATTAGATAGCCCTTAGCAGTATATGTAGCTGTCAAGTACCATCCCCTCCAGCATCCACCCACCATCTCACCTAGCATCCCTAGCACCCCACCTAACATCGGGATGCTATATTCAGGTCCCCGTTCCCCGGGTCTCCAGATCCCTATGTCCTCGGGTACATTGAATTTAGAATCCCCCTGCACCCCATCTAGCATTCTAGCAAGCCTTGTTCCCAGAGGCTCGGTATACGGAGAAGAACATCCCACCCAACATCCCACTTAGCATTCCACCCAGCATCCTGCCTAGCTTCCTATCCATATGTTACTGCCACGGGTGCGTGCATGTGCAGCAAGGGAAGAGTGGTTGCTGAGTCTGTCAGTATGCCAGTTTGCTTGTTTGTTTGTGGACACTAAAATGAATAGTTTGCGAAAAATAGGCAGCCTTTTCTTGCAACATTATCGTACACAATCTATATTCAGACGAACTAGCATGGAAGGTGCACAATTACAGAAGTGGGCGTGACCCTCCATTGATAGTACGCATCCATCTCACTATGCGTTACAAGGCTAATCTCGTTTGGCTCTGGAGTTATAGTCTAAAATTCTGAAACAGCTATAATTGTAGGCATTATTGGACGCCACTCCCCGTTGCTTCTCTGAAGCAGCATTTCAACAACTTGGTGAAGCTCCATGACCCTTCTCTTGCACACCGGATTTTTTTGCTGTTGTAGCTGCCTCAGGTGCTGAGGGGTGTCATTTGAATGTTGACTGCGTCTTGCCCGCTTTGATCGGACAATGTTTTATTTTAGTATGGACACTGCCAACACCTCTTTAGGGCCGTGATGCAGACATCACTGGAATGTGCAGCTTCTCAGCAACACAATATTACAAGTCTGGTGTTCATATATCGCGTGGGTCTTGAGATGGAGCTGTTCTTCTCCATTTTTTCTAGTCTATTGAACATGATATGCTGATGTATCAAGTTATTGGATGGAAAGCTTTTAAATTCCATTATTACACAGAATGTTGGCAATAGTCACAAGACGTAATTTACAGTACGATTCGGTCCAGCCTGCGAGACTACTAGATGCCAAACCTGCTTTAGAGGCTGATTAAACTGAGATTGTTTTCAAACTCATCATCGTCTTGAGTTCAGTGATTTCGCAGTGACTTGACAATTCCAACTATACATTCAAACTGTAGAATCTGTATTCGCTAGCTACAACTATGAACTGAAGTTGTTCAGCGAGTCACAATGGAAGACACCGGATACAGATCGTATATGGAATAAAAAGATAAAAGAAGATAGTGACATAACGTAGCAAATTCAAAATTCATTTGCTTCTACGCGAAAATCTATTTCATGGATGCTGCGTGCGCTTCAAGCTGTATCTCGACAAATGGAAGACCAATCTCTTTGAAATTTGCTTTGTGGCAAAGTCAAACGATGCTATTATGGTTTGTCTATGGGTGATTAATATTCATAACTTCCACATCACGTGACCGTCAGCGTCTTTAGTAACCGATGCAAAGAATAACTCGATTTTGCCACACTAGAGTGACGTTCCTATTGAGTCTGCCATCTGACTAACACGGACATGCCTTTTCCCCAGAATCACGGCTGTCCCAAGTGAGAGGCACAAGGTACTGCTTGTTATTTTGTGACCGGCCAGAAATCAATAATGTTTATACACCCATAATTCTTAGCCAATTTGCTTGGCAACAATCATCAGCCTCAAAAATATTTGCATGTAAGCATTCCTTATAATCCTACCCAAAACAGCAGTACAATTAATTATATGGAGTCAGCAGCTGTCTCATTCACTTATCCCTACATGATTTGTGATGTTATCTCTCGTCTGCCTGACTTCCAGCGAAAAAAATTGACAGGCTTAACACTCGAAAATGAATGGCACGTTGTCATATAGGTCGCCTGCTTTGAGAGATTTTTTATGTAAGCGTACATTGAGTGTACACTCTATCCCTGCATAATTATAGTCTTTGACTCTACGATATCAGCTTGAGACTATAGTTCAGGTTCATTGGCCTTGCACTGCTGGCAACAATCATCGGATAAGTGTATACTGCATGCTATCTTGTATCAAGCCAGCAATCAATAAAGGTTACACTCCTTCAAATAACAGCAACAATTTGGAGACAGCAGCAGTCTCATTCGCTTACCCCCTTGTCATTTTTGATGTTGACATCAGCTCCATTGTCTGCAAGGTATCTCACTGCATCAACATTTTCACTGTTGGCTGCCCAATGCAGGGGAGTGCTCTGATGGAGAGAAACAAACCTTCAATGTCACTTAGCCTTAAAGCTGTAACTACATGTAACAAATAAATGTTTACTAGAATATGTGGAAGTTAAGCTAGCACTCAATAAATTTCTGTAGAATTCCCCAGACCTCAAGTGTATGACTTTAGTTTCACAGTGTGTTGAATAGCAGAGTGGGAACAAGGTTTCACAAAGAAGCACGCAAAACGTCAACTTTAGTACCATTTGCTGTATAAGGGCAGAACGTAGTTAATGCTATGGTGCATTATCTTGTCTCCATTCTGTTCTTGTTCTTAGTTCAAACTTGTATTTAGCTCTTTTTCAACTTGTGTTTAGCTCTTCGACACTATAACATTCTCAGTTACACAAAGAACACAGAGAGAGGTTGTTACTGCACTGATGAAAGTTTGTGTACAATGGATGAACAAATGGTGTAAGCAATCAAAGCTCACAGCTTGCAGGAAGGCCAAAGAAAATTCTGACTACACCGTTATAATCACTGTCATGCGATGACTCAAATGCATAGTAATATTGTGCAGAGCTCAACTTGGTTGTGGAGTTGTTACTGCCTGGGTGGGATGAGCCATTTTATCTTCATGTTGGCCACCATTGTTCGAGAACCTGATTAGATAGCCCTTAGCAGTATATGTAGCTGTCAAGTACCATCCCCTCCAGCATCCCACCCACCATCTCACCTAGCATCCCTAGCACCCCACCTAACATCGGGATGCTATATTCAGGTCCCCGTTCCCCGGGTCTCCAGATCCCTATGTCCTCGGGTACATTGAATTTAGAATCCCCCTGCACCCCATCTAGCATTCTAGCAAGCCTTGTTCCCAGGGGCTCGGTATACGGAGAAGAACATCCCACCCAACATCCCACTTAGCATTCCACCCAGCATCCTGCCTAGCTTCCTATCCATATGTTACTGCCACGGGTGCGTGCATGTGCAGCAAGGGAAGAGTGGTTGCTGAGTCTGTCAGTATGCCAGTTTGCTTGTTTGTTTGTGGACACTAAAATGAATAGTTTGCGAAAAATAGGCAGCCTTTTCTTGCAACATTATCGTACACAATCTATATTCAGACGCACTAGCATGGAAGGTGCACAATTGCGGAAGTGGGCGTGACCCTCCATTAATAGTACGCATCCATCTCACTGCGTTACAAGGCTAATCTCGTTTGGCTCTGGAGTTATAGTCTAAAATTCTGAAACAGCTATAATTGTAGGCATTATTGGACGCCACTCCCCGTTGCTTCTCTGAAGCAGCATTTCAACAACTTGGTGAAGCTCCATGACCCTTCTCCTGCACACCGGATTTTTTTGCTGTTGTAGCTGCCTCAGGTGCTGATGGGGTGTCACTTGAATGTTGACTACGTCTTGCCCGCTTTGATCGGACAATGTTTTATTTTAGTATGGACACTGCCAACACCTCTTTAGGGCCGTGATGCAGACATCACTGGAATGTGCAGCTTCTCAGCAACACAATATTACATGTCTGGTGTTCATATATCGCGTGGGTCTTGAGATGGAGCTGTTCTTCTCCATTTTTTCTAGTCTATTGAACATGATATGCTGATGTATCAAGTTATTGGATGGAAAAGACAAAGGCTTTTAAATTCCATTATTACACAGAATGTTGGCAATAGTCACAAGACGTAGTTTACAGTACGATTCGGTCCAGCCTGCGAGACTACTACATGCCAAACCTGCTTTAGAGGCTGATTAAACTGAGATTGTTTTCAAACTCATCATCGTCTTGAGTTCAGTGATTTCGCAGTGACTTGACAATTCCAACTATACATTCAAACTGTAGAATCTGTATTCGCTAGCTACAACTATGAACTGAAGGCGTTCAGCGAGTCACAATGGTAGACACCGGATACAGATCGTATACGGAATAAAAAGATAAGAAGAAGATAATGACATAAAGTAGCAAATTCAAAATTGCTTCTACGCGAAAATCTACTTCATGGATGCTGTATGCGCTTCAAGCTGTATCTCGACAAATGGAAGACCAATCTCTTTGAAATTTGCTTTGTGGCAAAGTCAAACGATGCTATTATGGTTTGTCTATGGGTGATTAATATTCATAACTTCCACATCACGTGACCGTCAGCGTCTTTAGTAACCGATGTAAAGAATAACTCGATTTTGCCACACTAGAGTGACGTTCCCATTGAGTCTGCCATCTGACTAACACGGACATGCCTTTTCCCCAGAATCACGGCTGTCCCAAGCGAGAGGCACAAGGTAGTGCTTGTTATTTTGTGACCGGCCAGAAATCAATAATGTTTATACACCCATAATTCTTAGCCAATTTGCTTGGCAACAATCATCAGCCTCAAAAATATTTGCATGTAAGCATTCCTTATAATCCTATCCAACACAGCAATACAATTAATTATATGGAGTCAGCAGCAGTCTCATTCACTTATCCCTACATGATTTGTGATGTTGTCTCTCGCCTGCCTGACTTCTAGCGAAAAAAATTGACAGGCTTAACACTCGAACATGAATGGCACGTTGTCATATAGGTCGCCTGCTTTGAGAGATTTTTTATGTAAGCGTACATTGTGTGTACACTCTATCCCTGCATAATTATAGTCTTTGACTCTACGATATCAGCTTTGAGACTATAGTTCAGGTTCATTGGCCTTGCATTGCTGGCAACAATCATCGGATAAGTGTACACTGCATGCTATCTTGTGTCAAGCCAGCAATCAATAAAGGTTACACTCCTTCAAATAACAGCAACAATTTGGAGTCAGCAGCAGTCTCATTCACTTACCCCATCTACATCTTTGATGTTGACATCAGCTCCATTTTCTGCAAGGTATCTCACTGCATCAGCATTTCCACTGCGGGCTGCCACATGCAAGGGAGTGAACTGATGGAGAGAAACAAACCTTCAATGTCACTTAGCCTTAAAGCTGTAAAGATGTTATAGCTACATGTAACAAATAAATGTTTACTAGAATATGTGGAAGTTAAGCTAGCTCTCAATAAATTTCTGTAGAATTCCCCAGACCTCAAGTGTTATACCAATGATTATGTAGGGTATGACTTTAGTTTCACAGTGTGTGGAATAGCAGAGTCGGAACAAGGTTTCACAAAGACGTCAACTTTAGTGCATTTGCTGTTTAAGGGCACAACATAGTAAAGGCTATGGTGCAGTGTCTTGTCTCCATTCTGTTCTTTGTTCTTAGTTCGAACTTGTGTTTAGCTATTTGACACAATCACTACACAAAGAACACAGGGAGAGGTTGTTACTGTACTCAAGAAATGTTGTGTACCATAGATAAACAAATAAATGTAGCTAAGCAATCAAACCTCACAGCTTGCAGGAAAGGCCATTGAAGATTCTGAATACACTATAATCACTGTCATGCAATGACTCAAATGCATAGTAACTGTGTAGAGCTCAACTTGGCTGTGGAGTTGTTACTACCTAAAGATGCTGGGTGCAGTGGGTGGGATGAGCCATTTTATCTTCATGTTGGCCAACATACCTGATTAGACAGCCCTTAGCAGTATACATAGCTGTCAAGGAAGGCCCACAACTACCATCCCCTCCAGCATCCCACCCACCATCTCACCTAGCATCCCTAGCATCCCATCTAACATCGGGATGCTATATTCAGTGCACCAGAAGATCCTGGGACTGAAGACCCAGCAACCCAAGATCTTCAGCTGTTACGTGAGACAGAAATGTATCTACGTAAAAGCTAAAACTCATGGTTAATATGCAAGTCAGCTTTGCACAAATCAGAAGAAATTTTCTGCAGCTTGTTTTCATCACTTTTCCACTTCAGAATACAATCAGACAAGTATGTACTGCATTCCTACGTCTCTCCATTCGCATCCACATGCACTATAATAAGCCTGGTATTAATGTAGCCTCATTCCCAGGCCTACGGTCTGGGAACAAGGCTGAGTGTTAATCCGTTGTGCAAAGCTGACTTGCATACTCAAGGCAATGATATAGCTGTGAGTTTGGGCTTGTATATCAGCACAGATTGCTAGTAGTTGAATTTGAATCTGACGTAACAGCTGAAGATCCTCAGGTCCGGGTCCTTGGTCTCCAGATCCCCAGGTCTCGGGCACACTGAATATAGAATCCCCCCAGTACCCACCTAGCATTCTAGCAAGACTTGTTCCCAGGTGCTTGGCACAGGGAGAAGAGCACCTGGTATCCACTGTTCGTGCATGTGCAACTCCCCAGGTTTTTCTGGGGAGCTTAGAACTACTAGCTGTTATACCGTAGTCTCTCAAAAATTCGCCCATGGGCGATGAACTTTAGTGGATGCTCAAAGAGGGGCGTATTTTCAAGGACCCCTCTCCCGAAAATAGGCACACCCTTGACTCGAAAGTAGGCCCACCCAAGTACATGCGTAAAATCAAATAACATGCAAATATACGAGAGCCATACTGCAACAGTAATGCTTTACTACTAGCTACTACTTCCACAGTTTCTTGTGAGCAGGAACAATCTCTTCGTGTGAGTAGCTGCAGGAACAGCAAAGAAGACACAGCAGGCGTGCTTGAATGACGTGGAGCGTGCAGACCACCTTCGGGACTTGCCAATTACTGCTGCTTCCTAGTGCGCTGCTAGTGCTACGCTAGGCGATTGCACACACGAAGACACAAACATCCAATGCACAGTGCGTGCAGTCTCATGTCATGCACTCATGCACAGCTGATTATGCAATGGCATACAACATAATGAAATTCATTGGAATTAGTACCACGATGCCAGCCTTCATTTCTTAGTCCCACCTCTTTGACAGAAGTGCTTTCCTGTTCGTGCTAATAGGGTGGGCGTACTTTCGAGTAATAAAATTTAATGACCCTTTGCAACAACTTGTCGCGAAAAAGGGGGGTGCATGGGGCGTATTTTCGAGAGACTACGGTACTAGTCCATGTTACACGCCCGTATACATTACTGAAACATGTGAGTCGTTTATATCTACAAGACGTAGCTCTGTTCAACCAAGCCACCTTCGGTAAAGTCGGAAAGCCAGGAATGGTGCTGAAGGACAGCAATCTATAGTGGACAAGAATGTCAAGTTGGTTGGTCTCAGGTCATGTTGATGTGGGAACCAGTTGATGTTGAGGTTATGAATGTAACACATGCTGCTTGAGTGCAGTACCTAGTCATGTGCGCAGAAAGGCGTCCAACCTCCTCTGGTCTTGCAGCTTATTTTGTCCATCTCACTTCGTCTGACCTAGCTTTCTACCAGATAAGTTGCAAGAAGGGCTACTAGCTAGCTACAACTATGAACTGAAGGTGCTCAGTGAGTCACAATGGAAGACACCAAATACAGATCGTATACGGAATAATAAGAAAATAATAACATACCGTAGCAATTTCAAAATTGCTTCTACACGAAAATCTATTTTATGGATGCTGCGTGCGCTTCAAGCTGTATCTCGGCAACTGGAAGACCAATCTCTTTGAAATTTGCTTTGTGGTAAAGTGAAAGGATGCTATTGTGGTTTGTCTCTGGGTGATTAATATTCACAACTTCCACATCACGTGACCGTCCGCGTCTTTAGTGACCGATGTAAAGAATGACTCGATTTTGCCACCCTAGAGTGACGTTCCCATTGAGTCTGCCATCTGACTAACACAGACATGAAGTACTTTGTGTGCTGCCTTTTCCCAAGAATCACGGCTGTCCCAAGCGAGAGGCACAAGGTACCGCTTGTCATTTTGTGACCGGCCAGAAATCAATAATGTTTATACACACTAACCCATAATTCACAGCCAATTTGCTTGGCAACAATCATCAGCCTCAAAAATATTTTCATGTAAGCGTTCCTTATAATCCTACCCAAAACAGCAATACAATAATATCGAGTCAGCAGCTGTCTCATCCACTTATCCCTGTGTGATTTGTGATGTTGTCTTTCGTCTGCCTGACTTCCAGTGAAAAAAAATGACAGGCTTAACACTTGAACATGAATGGTACGTTGTCATATAGGTTGCCTGTATTGAGAGATTTTTTATGTAAGCGTACATTGTGTGTACACTCTATCCCTGAATAATTATAGTCTTTGACTCTACCATAGCAGCTTGAGACTATAGTTCAGGTTCATTGGCCTTGCATTGCTGGCAACAATCATCGGACAAGTGTATACTGCATGCTATCTTGTGCCAAGCCAGCAATCAATAAAGGTTACACTCCTTCAAATAACAGCAACAATTTGGAGTCAGCAGCAGTCTCATTCACTTACCCCATATCCATCTTTGATGTTGACATCAGCTCCATTATCTACAAGGTATCTCACTGCATCAGCATTTCCTCTGCCGGCTGCCGCATGCAGGGGAGTCAACTGATGGAGAGAAACAAACCTTCAATGTCACTTAGCCTTAAAGCTGTAAAGATGTTATAGCTACATGTAACAAGTAAATGTTTACTAGAATATGTGGAGTTAAGCTAGGTCTCAATAAATTTCTGTAGAATTCCCCAGACCTCAAGTGTCACCAATGATTGTGTAGGGTATGACTTTAGTTTCAGTGTGTGAGTAGGAACAAGGTTTCACAAAGAAGCACGCAAAACGTCAACTTTAGTGCATTTGCTGTGTAACGTAGTAAAGGCTATGGTGCAGTATCTTGTCTCCATTCGGTTCTTGTTCTTAGTTCTAACTTGTATTTAGCTCTTTTTCAAACTTGTGTTTAGCTCTTTGACACTATAACATTCTCAGTTACACAAAGAACATAGAGAGAGGTTGTTACTAGCCTCGTTCCCAGGCCTACCCCGTTTCTTGTTCTTCGGTTTCCGTTGACAATAATACACGGATGCGGAAGGGCGAACCAAAGAACAGAAAAAACGGGGTTGGCCTGGGAATGAGGCTAGGTTGTTACTGCACTCATGAAATTTTGTGTACCATAGATGAATAAGTAGTGTTAGCAATCAAAGCTCACAGCTTGCAGGAAGGCCAAAGAAGATTCTGACTACACCGTTACAGACAATGTCATGCGATGACTCAAATGCATAGTAATATTGTGCAGAGGTCAACTTGGCTGTGGAGTTGTTACTGCCTGGGTGGGATGAGTCCTTTTATTTTCATGTTGGCCACCATTGTTCGAGAACCTGATTAGACAGTCCTTAGCAGTACATGTAGCTGTCAAGTACCATCCCCACCAGCTAGCATCCCTAGCATCCCACCTAACATTAGGACGCTATATTCAGTGGACCAGAAGATCCGGGGACTGAAGACCCAGGAATGCAGCGACCCAAGGATCTTCAGCTGTTACTTGAGACAGAAATGTAACTACAAGCTAAAACTCATGGTTGAGTATGCAAGTCTGCTTTGCACAAATTTGAAGAAATATTTCTGCAGAGCTTGTTTCCATCATTTTTCCACTTCAGAATATTCAGACAAGTATGTACCTCATTCCTACGCCTCTCCATTTGCATCCACATGCAACACTACAAGAGGCTATGAATTAAAAAATGCAGTGTTAACGTCCTTAAGACATGTATCACTAGCATTGCACTTTGAACTATAATCCCAACCTCGTTCCCAGGCCTACGGTCTGGGAACAAGGCTGAGTGTTAATCCGTTGGGCAAAACTGACTTGCATACTCACATACCGTATAGCGCCAAATTTTCGAGGGACAAAATTTTCGCGGATTGGCCCTTTACAAAATTTCGCGAAAATAATTTTCGCGGATTGATTCTGGTTAGCCTAGCCACGCCCAGTCAGATGCGGCCGCCGCCGCGCGCAATTAAACCAGTGACGTGCTCGCTCGTACAATCGATCGTTCGCAGTTGTGACACGGTAACACTCGATCACACCACTGCCACAGCGAAGGGATCATTGCGCGTCCCAAGCTCTCGTACAAGGCAACTGTTCGCCGATATGCGATATTGCATCCCAGCTGTCTTGGTACACGTGATACCCACGAACCGTCGCCTCTCAGGCTCAACGCTGCAGCCTCAATGCTGAACAACGTTTCAGTTGCCACGGTTCTCAGATCAGCACGTCGTTCATGTGCCAAAGAAGATATTGAGTGTGTGCTCCATGTTTGCGTGGCGGTACAATTCACTGTGGTCAAAAGATAGCCTCTGGGCGCTACTAGTATTGAAAAAATTCGCGAGCTTCGGTCCGAGACCAATCCGCGAAAACCGCGAAAATTAGGTGCCTCGAAAATTTGGCGCTATACGGTAGCTGTGAGTTTGGGCTTTTATATCAGCACAGATTGCTTGTAGTTGAATTTCTAATAATTATTCTCACGTAACAGCTGAAGATACTCAGGTCCCCGTTCCTCGGGTCCTCGGGTACACTGAATTTAAAATCCCCCCAGTATCCCACCCTGCATCCCATCTAGCATTCTAGCAAGCCTTGTTCCCATGCAGGCGCTCGGTACAGGGAGAAGAGGCAGAGGCGGTGTATCGCTGTCTGCAGACTTAGAAACAATGGCTCTGCATGATGTAGCTGCACTTTGCAGTCGCATAATTTACCATAATTCTCCGTGCTTATATGTAGAATGTAGCGGAACTGCTCGCGCAAGCACAAACGTGGATACCAGGTGCTCTTCTCCCCTTACCGAGCACCTGGGAACGAGGCAATAGTCTAGCTAGCTTCTCACCCAGCGTCTGACCCAGAATTCCACCCAGCATCCTGGAAAATCCCCCTTAGTCCCACCCAACATCCCACCCAGCATCCCACTCAACATTCCACCCAACATCCTGCCTAGCTTCCCACCCCATCTAGCACGTACTATGTTATTACCCTGTGCGCGTGCATGTGCAGCAAGGGAAGAATGGTTGCTGTGTCTGTCAGTGTGCCAGTTTGCTTGAGAAAAATTGGCAGCCTTTTCGTGCAACATAGAGCAACTTATCAATCATCGTACACAATCTATATTCAGACGCACTAGTGCAGAAGGTGTACAATAGCAGAAGTGGGTGTGACCCTCCATTGATAGTACACATCCATCTCACTGTGCGTTACAAGTTAGGTGCTACTCTTGTTTGGTTCTAGAGTTATAATCTGTCAAAGATAATACTCGGAAACAATAGTTGGAAAATTGTGGACGCCACTCCCCGTTGCTTCTCTGAAGCAGCTTTCTGCATGATTTCTGCAGTTTGGTGAAGCTCCAAGACCCTTCTCCTGCACACCTGATTTTTGCTATTGTAGCTTCATCAGGCGCTGAGGGGTGTCATTTGAATGTTGAGCACATCTTGCCCTCAGTGTTTCATTTTAGTATGGACACTGCCAACACCTCTTTAGGGCCGTGATGCAGACACCACTGGAATGTGCAGCTTCTCAGCAACACAATATTACAACTCCGGTGTTCATGTATTGAGTGATTCTCGAGATGGAGCTGTTTTTCTCCACTTTTTCTAGTCTATTGAACATGATATGCTGACGTATCAAGTTATCGGATGGAAAGACAAAGACTTTTCCGCAATAAATAAATTCTATTATGACACAGAATTAATGCTGGCAATAGTCACAAGACGTAAGTATATGTTACTGTCTGGCCTGCGAGACTATACATGCCAGACCTGATTTAGAGGCTGATTAAACTGATATTGGCTTCAAACTCATCATTGTCTGGATTTGGCAGTGACTTGACAATTCTAACAGTTATTACATTCAAACTGTAGAATCTGTATTCACTTACCCTCAACTGGCGACGACGAGAAATGTAGACATGTGGCGTGGTGTTCAAATCTAGAGGGAAATCAAGTCAAGTTGCACAGAAAGACTTAGGGTCACTAGTACATGCACATCACAGAGCTTTCAACATCATAGCATTCAAATAAGATGGTATGCTGGCATAAAAACAGACCTATGAAACACTAACCCCAGTCATGCCCACAGACCAATTTACAGGTGAGGCACTACCCTACTTCTCGAGTTTCAGTCTGTTTTTGATCGTACAAGGAATTGGAATGGCACAGAAGGAACAGGGAAGGTATGGTACCGTATAGCGAGAAATTTATGCGAGGCTCAAATTTTCGTGATCGGATACCTACTCGTGAAAATTTGAACCCCGCATAAATTAGTTCCGCGAGCATTTTGCCACCTGCAGTAGCTAGCTATGTCTCTCTAGCTCTAGCGCTACTTCTGACCTGTACAAGTACTGCCATCCCACAGTCGAGAGGACCATAATAATTACAGCAACATCTCGAGTGAACACGCCGAACAGGCGGCATTGATCGCCATATAGACTTCCTTTCGTGGCAATGCACAAGCAGCCTCTTACCTTTGCTTCCACGCTGAAATGCATGCTGAGTTCTCCCAGTAGTACACATGCGCATGTGAAGAGTAGAGGGTGTGGTCATAGGTCGTGACCCTTGTCGCGAAATTAAAAATCGCGAAAACTTTGCAAGAACGGATTTTAGGAAGATTCGTGAAAATTTGGACCCACGAAAATTTCCCGCTATATGGTATCAATAATCACGGGAAGAATGCCATTGAGATGGAACACTGAGTGGTACAAATGCATCACTGCCCGCATCCCAACATACGGATGCATCTTCAACTAGAGGTGTTCATAGAACACATACCCCGCGCTGCATGCAGCGCAGCTACATCGACGTGACATCTCTGCCGATGCGCATCGAACAGGGCGGCTATCGCGTATACTGTGTTCGTGTACGGCCATATCCAAGGTGTGGGAGTGACCGCTTACCGTATATACATATTGTGAAGCTGGAGAGGTGGGGCCAAATGTTACGAATAATAGGAAATAGCTGGAAAAGACAGCCGAAACAATAGCCAGGATGTCTGCGAAGTACATAGATCGTGAGAAAACACTGTTTCCTAGCGGTCATGTCGAAGCATGAAGTTACCAAATGCACTGCGTGTCCTGTTCTTGATGGGACTCTGAGGTCACGAAGAGGTGGAGCCAATGTTATGAATAGTTATGAAAAGTAGGAATTAGCCTAAATACAGCGAAACGGAGCGCCTTGACTTCAGTCAGGTACAAACAAATAGAGCAGTTTTTTGCTATTTGCTATTGTTTGACTCCATTTCGATGGTTTATGAGGGTCTATGTGGCGAGATTTCAATTTTTTTCGCCTGACAGACAGACGACAGACGACTGACTGACTGACTGACTGACTGACGATTGCTTAACCCCGCTTCGCGCATGCGCGCGCGGGGTAAAAATGATGTGTGCTTGCAGAGCCATTTCCTTCACTGCGACGGATTTACACTACAAACAAATCTCCAGGACATGCAAACCGTTGCCCCATGGCAGTAGTATGACCTACTTATATACATCTGCACACCTCTGCCTGTTGTGAAGTCCTGCGGATCCATGAACTGTATTAATATTAGCCGGCCACATGGGCCCCGTTCTGTATCATTGTCCTTTGTCTTGTCAATGTTTACTACCAGGCCTTTCCTGACCTCTCCAACTTCCATGTTTCATCATCCATGCAAACCAAACCTCGAAAATCAAGGAAAATGGGACACATCTAGGCTAAAGATCAGTGCAGAGATAGCATGGGGGAGGTTTGATCTGTCTCAGTGGATTATTACAACCACTAAATACAACTCAAACACAAGTACTGTTAGTCCTATAACAGTGCCTTACCTACACCCATCTGAATCAGGGCATCCATCATTGGAATGGACCCAGCCCTGGCAGCATAGCACAGAGCTTTGTTGGCAGCTGGTCGTTCTCCCGTTGTGTTGTCATCCTGGAGAAGCCTCACCAGTTCTGCTAGGTGATCATTGACGGACCTTTCATCACCAACCTGAATGGCTTCCTCGAGGTCCTCCAGTACACGGTCCTAAATAGGATATATGTGATTGACTGATTGATTGATAAAGCGATTGACTGCAACAAGATGTAGAGGGAGAAATGTCTCATCTGGATTGCTTTTATAGGTTCATTATAATGCATTTGGGTATCCTTGGAGCCCCTCACCCACATAATTATGCAAATGAACAAACAAAATGGCAGTGTACAATGATTTCTTACTGAAAGATGGATGAAAGGTTGGAAGCAAAGAAACTATGTAAAATTGGATTCATTATCAAGTGACCTGCAAAGGTACCTGGATATTAGCAGTCTAGATACTTGTAGTATAGCGAAATTCATGGCAAAATGTAAACAACAATGCACACAATACACATTAAGGAATGCCTACCAAACACATCTCAAAGTAAATGGAAAACAGCAAATCTCCAAAGGGAGCACTACATACGTAGCAAGAGCACACGATGACATCATTGGTTTTTCACGGAGAAACATCATGCGCTCTTGATGTAGCTATCTGTGCATGTGCATTTCACTGGCTACTAAATGCACTGTACATTCCACCTTTTGCCATAATGTCCCTCCATCAGCGGTCAGCCAGCTAGCCATAGTTGTATCAAGCTTGTAATCACTGTGCTGTCAGGTTTTGTATGCTATCCTGTTATACCGGAACACGTGCATTCAACAACTATTGAATGGGTGATTATGTAGAATGGGATTTATGGCAGCAAACCAACCGAGTTTTGAGGGCGACAGCCCAAGGACGAGGTTTGTTTACGTTGCCATCAAACCCTGACAACTGTTATATATCCCTCGACGCTGTGTAGCAACTACTTGATATGTCCACAGCACTCCCTTGGATACAAAGCTAAGTATGTACGTAGCTACTTACATAGCAAGCCGTAGAAAGCCAGGCACTTTTTTCAGTGCAGTTTTACTTATTGTCAAGCACAGAAGGGGAACCCCACCCCCCGTCGAGTCGACTTTGAGGTAATACCTGTGAGGACGCGCTTAACTTGCAAACGACCAGTGGTCTCTGACTCTGAACAGTCCGGTATTCCAGTTTCATGCCAGTGCTTCACAATATGACGTTGACAAGCTCATTGCTACACTGGAGGAGCCTAGCACCTCAACAAGTATTATACTGTTGCGTGTAGCTATGGACAACACTAGTACGTGCATATGTATGCACTGTTTCTTCAACTTCATTGGTTCATAGCTATCACGGGGGGGGGGGGGGGGGGGGGGGGGAATTATGAGCCATAATTTTCCTACAAGTACCCTGAGGGAGGGAGTTATGGCTCATAACCACCTTCTGCATGTATGGGATTTAGATACACGACAAGGTGACTGACAATATCGCCATCACTCCTTCGGCCACTCTTTCATCATGTACATGCTACATAGAGGGAGGTGGGAAGTTATGACTGTAGCTATATTTAAACACGCCGATCACCTAGCAGTCACTTAAAATGGGAAAGAATCCCATTGGCACCAACACACAATTAGTTCACAATTGCTGCCAATTTTACTCCAGATCAGGTAAACTCCTCCTTCCCCCAAGAAAACAGTCACATGAAAGTCCACTCCCCCAAGCTTCAAGTCTTACCGGTGTACGTCCACTGGGATCCACTGCTGGCATATCAGAACCTCCTACTGTGTTATCATCATCCTGGAAAAATGATGCAGGAAGTAATAATAATAATTCTGCTTTCCAGCTGTCTGCACGGAGCCAATTGCAAACTTAGATATCTGTATATTCCCGTGATCAAGGGGTGGTCACGCCAATAAGCACTGTACATAGAGCTGCGACCAGCGATTGCGACCCCGTATATGGCGGATGTAGGTGTGGCTTACCGTATTATTCCGTATACTACCAAAAGTCACACAGTCACGGTGGAATTGTGTGACGGTCACAGGGTTACTGGCAGTTTAGCAGTGCGGTCACGTGGTGACAGGCAGTTTTTGGGCAGTCACAGGCTGTGATCGATACCGGTCGCAGCTCTAAGTATGGTGCAAATTGGAGTGACCACCCCTTGGTGATGCAGGTGACAATTTTTCACTCAACAGGAAGGTCTAAGCTCTTGAACAAGTTCTGCTTGCTTGCTATTGTAGAACCAGCAGAAAACAGTTACTTCCACGAGCAGTAGCTGGGGAAATGCCCTAGGAGCAAGGCTAGATTAATGCTTTGATCTTTATACCCATACCCTCAAAGTATGTTAATTAAGACACACAACAAACTCAGGCAACTTGACAATACTCCACCACTTTGATCCTGATTTTTGTACAGTATATATATGCACATATGTGTTCCTGGAATACCTGGGTTTGAGGCTAGTTATGCCTGCTAAAGCTCATCAAGTGTGTGTTGTATCAAAGTTGTAATCACCATGCAATAGTTGTTCACAGCCTTGATGATGTGCATTGTTGATGTAACCGTACCACAATCACATTCTACTGATAATTGTGGCTTATAAGATGCATGACCTAGACTCAGGTGTCTTGTCTGCCCTCCAAAGGCTTGGATGTGCTGCAATGACATTCATTTGAGATAATCTAATTCTAGTACCCTTGCTAGGGCGTCTTTATTCACTGGACTGGAGTGGACTGGACTGGACTGGAGTGGAGTGGACTGGACTCACCCAAAAATCTGTAAAATGCCTTTTTCAGTGTAGGACAGAAGCTAAGCATACTTATTCAGTCACTAAAGTTGCTTGCACAGCCTGCTTTCGCGTCTTTGCTCGAGTCGGTAGAGGTCAAAGGTCACGTGCATATTTAATGAGCTTCAGCAATGAGCTGCAGTCTAGTCGTGGATGATAGAGGGATATTTATTTCTGTTTTCTATGCTTCAGCAAAAGGCTGGAGTTCGACTTCTGCAGTAAACAAATGCTCTTCTAATCTTTTCATTGAAGCTTATTAAATATGCACGTGACCTTTGACCTCTACCGACTCGAAGAAAGACACGAAAGCAGGCTATGCAAGCAACTTTAGTGAATGAATAAGTATGCTAAGCTTCTGTCCTACACTGAAACAGGCATTTTATGGATTTTTGGGTGAGTCCAGTCCAGTCCAGTCCAGTCCAGTCCAGTCCAGTCCAGTCCACCAGTCCAGTGAATAAAGACGCCCCCCTTGCTATGGCCATTTGAGGTAACTGGAGCAAGCAGTGGCTCTTGTTGGTTAATCCTCCTTCACAGAGTACTATGACTAAGTAACATTTAATGTTTCACAATGGACTACCTGCATTACTAACCTTTAGCATGCAATAGCTGCCAGCCGGCACATTGCAGTCTCGTCCCTCACAACTATAATTTTATGGAGATCATTCTTTTCGATCAGATTATGGATCACTTAAATGTTCCCTTTTTGGGGGTTTTGTACTCCGAACTGCACTACAGTTAGGCCATTGTAAGTATATTTGTTACGCGCAATTTAGGAATCTGTGTTGCAGAATCTGAAAATTGAGTGCCAATTTGGAGGTTGTGCAGTGAATTTCGAGATTGTGGAAATGTCTTGTGCAATCTCGATATTGCACAAGACACTTATGCAATCTCGAGATCACAAAAGTTCAATCTCAAGATTGTGTGTGCAGAACCTGTAAGTGCTTTGTCTTCCTGTTGACTGCTGTTGCTCGTTTTCGTTGCTGTCGTTGGCAGTATAGCTCTTACGAAAGACCTACGAAGATTCTGACCAAGCCAGCATGCACTGGCACTTATGTGCCAAAATTTACCATGGGGAAGAAGTTGTAAATGCTGCCTCTTTCCGGGCCGCTATTGTTCTCTTCGATTCGACTAACATAAGAGAATGGCCAGAAGATAATCCGAAGACCCTATAGAATGCCATCCAACCGCTCCTTTATGTACGCAATCTCGAGACTGTGCACTTGCATACTTGCACAACCTCAAGATTGCTCACTTATGCCACCCAATCTGAAGACTGGCACGCAATTTCCGGATTCCGAGAATGCGCACTGAACACAATCTCAAGATTGTGCAAATTCTTAGATTGCAAAGAATGACTCTCATTCATAACCGAGTACTCAATCCAACCCCTCACTCAGGGTATATACTCTTTCCAAGACACAGGCTCTGAACACTGGAAGTGGGAGAGGAACTGTTTCTAACTCAATTCATGCCTGAAAGGGCCACAAGGCTCTGAGTAAAGGCCTTCTACAGCCAAGCACAGAGACAGCCATGTGCTGGCACCCTAGGGGTGAGACATACGTACCTCACCTCGTCCCACCCTTTCTACTGTTTCAGTATTATCTGTAGCTACCAAGGAAACTGCTGGAAGTGACATCAAGAAGCGGAAAACCTTCAAACCTATTAACAAGAAATTATAATTGCTGCAAAGTTTACCCCTAATCGGTACCTTAGGCTAAACTCCTCCCTCCCCCAAGAAAGCAAACAGATCCATCAAAGTCTGTAATAGCTCCACTCTCCACAAGCTTCAAAATCTTACCGGTTTACGTCCGCTGGGATCCGCTGCTGGCATATCAGATCCTCCTACTGTGTTGTCATCACCCTGGGAAAATGAGGCGGAAAATAATAATGCTTCCCAGCTGTCAGCATGGGGCCAATTGCAAACGATATTTGTACATTACCATGCATAATGGAATTAGGTCATGCGCCACTAAGTACAGTTACGCATCGTTAGTCCCTATCCCGCAGAAAAGGCGGGACAGGGGGAGGGGGTTGGGTACACCAGAGGGTGCAAACGGCATGGCCACGTCCGGGCTTAGCTGTGAATAGCCCTTGGTTGGAGCTGGGCAGGCCATTTCTCGGGCATGGCTGCGTCTGAGCTTAGTCGTGAATAACCCTTGAGCCGGGTGGGTCATTTCTCGGGTTTCAAGCGTAAATGGGCCTAGAACACAGTGGTCTCACCTTGTATAGAGCCAGTGTTCAAGGCTGATGTTTCTGCTAGAGCGAGCCCGAGCATCTTGATTGCGTACTTGTTAATGAGTGGGTGTGGTCAGAGGCACGAATGTGGACAGCATGGCTGCAGTGCAGTTCTGTGTGAAGTTTTGAGCATGAAAACTGATGGAAACCTTTTCAAGGGTATGTTTAAGTAAATTACTATTAAACTGACTTCCAAAGTCTATAGCTATCACTGTAAAACGAGAAGGGTTGTTTTAACCAGGCTGTGGTCACCTCAGTTACATCTCAGGGCCCCCTTGCATGGTGACCAAGGAATGAGCAAACAAGTGCAGCCTACTTTGATCCTTTACCAATAGGAAAACCTAGTAGGCCTAGCTCAAGTTTCTTATGGAAGTGTATGCAGCTGCACTTCCAAACAATGTGCATTCAAGCAGATCACTAAATTTTACACTTCTTGACCACTATAGGTCCAGCAGACATACAGATGGTAAACGCTAAGTCAGGTACCTATAATGAAATGTGAGGCTACACAACATTTGTGGTTGTGGGTACATTCTTCGACCGAGGCACTGAGATGCTGACCAGAGTCTGGTTAAACAACCCTTCTCATTTTACAGTGTACAGTTAGTAAAGGGATAACAACCTTTCCCAAAGCCTCATTCCCAGGCCACACAAATACACAGCCTACCAACTTTAGCAGGCCGGAAATTGGCAGTATTGATTGTAATATGCAACATGCATTAAATGTCGCATCAATTCCACAAAAATTGCTTACATTTAATTGATCGCGCTGGTGTAGGTATATTCTGCACGAGTTTCTGCTTGAACAACTTCTGCTTTATAGAACCAGCAGAAAAGTTACTTCCACAAGCAGCAACTGGGGAAAACTATTTTGTACATTTCTCCTATATATGCCCTGCCAGCAAGGCTAGATTAATGCTTTGATCTTTACACCCAAACCCACAAAGTATGTTGATTAAAACAGAATAAACTCAGACAACTAGGGAATACTCCACCATGCACTTTGATCCTGATGGCTTCTGTGGTATAGTTACAGGAATCCTTGCAACACTACACTCAAATGCTCAAAGCCAATTGGGTAGACTATTCCCATATATGGAGCGCATGCAGGGCTACAGTTTGTTCTGCTAATTAGATTATAATGCAATTATTTACTAAGCAGCTGTCACAACTGTACTTAAGCACTGAACTTCGGCCTTTAATTACTGAATTTCACACAGAGTTTCTACCACAAAATTAATTGTCCACTTAATGCCCTGTATGACCAAATGAGGTCAAACTTTCACACTTAAAATTATGAACTCCAAGAGTCATCAATACATTAAAATTTTAGTGTGTGAGTAGCCAGAGTGGGTTGTTGAGAGAGAGTGCGTTATTGAGAGTGGGTTATTGAGAGTGGGTTATTGAGAGTGTGTTATTGAGAGTGGGTTATTGAGAGTGGGTTATTGAGAGTGTGTTATTGAGAGTGGGTTGCTGAGAGTGGGTTATTGAGAGTGTGTTATTGAGAGTGGGTTATTGAGAGTGGGTTATTGAGAGTGGGTTATTGAGAGTGGGTTATTGAGAGTGGGTTATTGGGTTGTTGACTCTCGTGATGCATATGTGATGCATATGCCTGACGAGAGCAGTAGCAGAAGTGAGCCAAGCGAATGAAGTACCTTAATTGTCAATACTGAACTTTTAGAAAACTGTTTTTCAAAGCCACTACAACTCCAAAAAGCATTCATTGAAAAGATCATCTAGGTCCAACGCAGCTGCTATTACCGTAGTGTCCCGCTAATACGCCCCCTTCGAAAATACGCCCTCCCCCTCTTTTTCGCCCAAGTTCCTGCACAGGGTAGTTTGACTCGTTATAACGCCCCCCTGGTGAGCGTCTTCTGGAATATCTAACCTACACGTGCGCAACTTGCCAGATCGTCTCTCAGATCGAGTAGTCACTGTTGACGCCGACAGTACAAGTCATCTCGCTGCCACTCTTCCGTAAGAAATACTTCCGTGGCTCATGACCGACAGTATTGCTGTTCTTGAGGATGGCTACAGCGAAGTCGTCGTGAATGTTATGGCCCTCGAGTTGAAGTGCAGCTCTTCTCGCCGATGTAGGGAGACCACGCATGATGACCACGAACAGTACTGGCGATCGTTTGTACTTCTGTAACTGTGAACACGAACCTTGGCAGTGTCATAAACGTAGCGAAACTCTTTGAGGGGGCGTATAATCGAGACTAATTGCGTACTCGAAAATACGCCCCCTCCCCTCTTTGGGCTGGATGTAGTGTACAAAATAGGGGGGCGTATTAACGGGACACTACGGTATACACAGGAAGTAGAAATACTACTAGGAATACGTATCCTCATAATTGCCTCACACGCACGCCGCGGCCGCATGCGCAGCCTGGCCACGTGCTTATGAGATCTCTAACCAAGAGTGATTTTGCGAGTGAGGAGCTGAGATAAACATGTCGATTACACTCACTGTTTGACTCCACATGTAGCTGCTCTAGCTCTGCAAGACCTGAAGGCCCCGCTCGCTTGTACCCTAGCCTCTGGCTATGCGAGACTATTGTGGAGTTGCGGTATAAACAGATGTCGACTGCACTGACTGTTTGAATCCATATGTAGCTGCTCCAGCTCTGCAAGCCCTGGAGCACCGTGCGCTCGTCCACTGATCTGTTTCTCAAGGTTGTAGTTCTCGCACTGTCGAGCCCTCGCAGCAAATAAAACTCAATTGGCCGGCAAGAAACCCGCAACATTCCTATCAACATTCCTGAGCGTGACATATTCGGTACGTACGTACGTACCACGTACGTACGTACGTACGTACATACGTACATACGTATATAGTGAGAAATAGATACCCCATTCAGAGCCTCGCGCTAATGTGCTCGGCAATTATCGCTTCCTGCTATGCACTTAAGGTACTGATTGATTTACACTAACTGGCACAGTATATATTGTTCACTGATCATCGACACTGCAATTGAGCAATACTATACCCAGAAAGTATGGTCATTAGCCTAACAGAGCCATCAACTACGGTGGCCCAGAAGGACCATTCCATTTTCATCCGCACTTCTAAATTCGCATTTCCACATTCACATTTCCAAAACTCGCATTTCCAGATTTGCATTTCCAAACTCGCATTCCACACTACTCTGCTTTGCATCTACGTATCTTGATTAAAACTTGGATAGCATGTCTATTGTGTGCCATGCACAATCTCGTGCAACTCAGGTAATTTGTTATGAGTCTTAGGTGGTGTTTCATTGACCATGGTCAGTAAGGTCCAGCCAATATGATGTCAGCTTAGGAAATGCAACTTGGAAGTTTTGGAATGCAAGTTTAGAATACAAATTTGTAACTGCAAGTTTGGAAAAAGCAAGTTTGGAAATGTAAGTTTGGAAATGTAAGTTTGGAAACGTGAGTGTAGAGTGTCGATTGCTGCAGTCTACTACAAATGTACAGTGGAAGGGCTGCTGTATGCAAACGGCACGATGGTTTACAGTACCCATAGATATAATATCTATGGCTTACCCATGCAATCTCAATCTAAGTATAAACTCAGAGGTCATGCAAAGTGTGTTCACAGTTGATGGCATGGATTATATCCATATTGTAGAAATATACTACATAGACAATAAAAATAAAATAATCATACGTGCATGCGCACGCAACTGAGTAACAGCTCCAATTTGGAAGTGTGAATTTGGAAATGTGAATTTGGAATGTGAATTTGGAATGGCCCTTCTGGGCCACAGTAATCAACAGCAGAAAGCAGCTATTTGAAACATGCAGACACACACAGAATGCTCCTCCCTGTAGTATATGTGCTAATGTGCTACCTCCTGGATTGGTAGGCTCTAATGTGTTACTTTGTAGGCACTAATGTGTTACTCTGTAATCACCTTATGTGTGGTATTTGGTGTTATGGTTTTGTATCACTAGCTCCTCCTAGCAGCACCTCTGTGATGCTAAGGTCGGACTGTCTGTGATGCTAAGGTCGGACTCTTACGGAACTTCTGAATAACAACTTGAATTGACACAAAAACCCGAACTCAGTACAACACTGAAAAGCAAACCTTTTATTTAAAACCATAACACCAAATACCACACATAAGGTGATTATCTGAACCAACAACGTGATTGTCGCCTATGTTGACGTTCTCCACTCCAGCCTTGGGTAGCACATTCACACAACAACCATTGTTGTATCTGTTTGAGTAGGCCGATTTCACTTAATTAATAGGTTAGCTTCAGCACAGCTAGAGCATTCTCTGGTAACTGTCACTTTCGGTTCCTCGGCTCAGAACATTGCAGCTGTGCACAACAACACAAGGGCAATGACCATGGTGTGGTCGCACCAGTCAATTACCATGTGGCACAAAAAATCACTGTATACAAGAGTATTGAAAGCGCCCTAGCTATTAGTAGCACAAACCACGGATTTTGCCTGGTTTGAGAGTTACACAGTATGTGCTCTTCCTCCATGGGGGCACAGCTTACTTCTGCGCTCCAGTTTACTTAACAGTTTACCTATGCGCTCCTGTTAGGGTGCATGGCCTCAGCATCTACCTAATCGCACCATAACTTTTTTCGAATACGTGCCAACTAGCTTTGGTAGCTACACATCTTCTCTCCGGTAAAACTGGCATGTAGCTACAGTGTCACAATAAGACTCTAAGAGCCAGACTGTAGCTATTTCCATACAGATAGCTTTTTTGATTCTTATGTACGTATGAAAGTGTGCATTAGACATACCAGCAGTGTGCTGTAGCAGTTACACCGAAAATGGAGCAGAAAGTAGCTAAGCCACTGGGATCAACCTGGTTTAACACTGAAGATGGCGTTAGCTATAGTGGATTTGTGCTTGCAGTGTCCCATTTCGTCTAAAACTATTTTTCGTAACTACATGACAAACTAATACCCCGTTTATACGACACAAAACAACCGTGCTGGCACGGTTTAGTACGGTTCGGCACAGTTATTAAATTGCTGTGTAAACGCTAACTGAACTGTACTGAACCGTGCTAGAATAACCGTTCTTGGACCACCTAACCGTGCCGTGCCAGCACGGTTAGAACCGTTCTGCTAGCGGTCTCAATCCAGTACCAGAACCAAACAAAGACCGTATGACCGCAGTGAGCACTTACTGAGTGTACAACATACCTGAGACGAACCCACTCTCTCCTCGGTGCTTTCAGAGTAGCCAATAATAGCTGAGAAAGAAGTATGACATGTTGTCTTGCTCTGCGTTGAATGAACAACGTCGTACCCAGCCTGGCATGCCTTCTACTCTGACTGCCGGTGTTCTGTAAACGAACGCATACATCGTATGCGCAAATGCGAGGTAGCCATAGAGCTAGCTCTAGCTAGCTGCAGAGCACTTATACTGATGCGCACGTGTTCGATCACGCCCTCAATAATTGATTCAGCACGGTTATTTTTGATGTAGTGTAAACGTACGCCGGCACGGTTTCGAGCGCGGTACGGTTCGGTTATCTTGGGCACGGATCGGTTATTTTTGTGTCGTGTGTCAGGCTGTAGTCTCCTGCTTCATACTTCTCCCAAATAGTCATTAGTCTCTTCTCACAGTCCTCCTGCTGCCAACTGCATGATGCTGACTTCAGTGGTGGCTTGCTCGGACTGGAACAAAGTGACTGCTTCATAAATGTTTGGATGAGCTTTTCCCGCCAGTTTCTGCACTTTCGAATGCCATCCTTCTGCGTGGTTGTTGGTGCGTGGACCTTCCAGGGCATACATGTTCCACATGCGAACAGGGAACATGCCATTGAAGTAGTCAAAAAACTCGTCTTGAAGAAGTCAAAAAACTCGCTCTGGTTGGCAAACAATGGAGCATCTGCCTTCAACCAAACGTTCAAGTGACCAGTCTAGGGGCTTTATAGGATAATCAAAGAGAAGGTGTACCATTATTTGCCAAAAAAAAATAGACGAAATGGGACACCTGCACCTTTTGTTAGACGAAATGGGATTAGACGAAATGGGGTTAGACGAAATGGGTATAAACCTTTCTATCGCCACAAAAAAAAAATTCATGTTTTAGTTTACATGTGAGGTTGGTAATTAAAACTACTATGCCCGCTTAGCTAATACTTGCACCAACTCTTGAGGTCTGAAGTCCTGGAGCAAGCTAGCACATCAATTTCAATTATTCTGAAAGTGGAAACTTGGCGCCGTTGGAAGCGGAAACGGATTGGAGCATCGTGTATGTACCACTGTAGCGAAGAAAAAGCTTACAAAAATGCTTTGCTTCAGCCCCGCGCCCCGGTGTGGTACCATCATCATCCCGACAAAACGGTAGGAACTTTCAAAGTCATTCACCGGTCACACGTCGTTCGCAGCAAAAGGTCACCGACGCTTCCCTCCTCGTGCGCTACTCAAAGCGCTTCGCCCTGCCGACGTGCTATTCGAATACTAGCCGCGACCACTAAACAAGGATAAAATAAAACACTGTGTGTTGGGAGACTAAACTCTAATTCTTTTCTTGACAAATTGTCATACGTACTCCAGCCCACAAACACAATAGCAAAATCGCACATAAGAACAACGTCCAAACTTACCGGTGTACATGTACTGGGATCGGCTGCGGGCATAGTGATCCGCACTTCTCCGAGTAGTTCCAACTGAACGTCTTTGCTAGCCATAGCTAGGTATAGAGTCAACGCTAGAGTAGAGTCGACGCTTCGAAATTCAAATATTATCCCAAGCTGTCACAAATATTTTATAGGCGGTGCTCACTATGTTTATTGGAGCCTAATGAAGTTAGGCGTAGTTAACACACAAGCGGATGAGCATTCAGGTGGGGTTGGGTCTGGCGAGGGGGTGCACGTGCATGTTGCATGCAAGCTGATATTGGCGCCAAACAGTGGCAAGTAGCGGGCCAAGCTAAGAGCTAGGCTTTGAGCTAGCTACTATAAGTACCTCCAGTTTGACTAGCGGTCTCCGGAAGAGAGCTACGTTTCCGGGTAACGCTGGAGAGTTGGCCGTAGAGAAGAGGACTGGGCGGCATTGGGGAATGCCTGGAGCAGCACTTCATGGCAACGCGAGACTACTCTCGACAGCGGGACAAGATCAACAACGGCGGCGCAGGTCCCCATCGGTCCTCAACCCTGAATGCAGCGTACATCAGGCCGCCCCAGCCGGTTCCACACCCATGGTGTCCAGCTCCTGACATATCCTTTTATGGCTTTCCACAGCCTGTCAGCGTGATATCCTTGCCATTGGGGCATGTTGCCTGCTGTTGCATACTTGTGATATTGCTATGTGTGTGTATGCACGTGCACAACCCTCAGCACCAACGCAGCTGCTGGCATGCTGCACCTGGCCGGTTCAGGGGTAACGATCATGCTGGTCGCATTGTTGCCAGTTGCCAATACCCCCGGTTGGACCATCTAGAGATCCGGCTCCATCCACTGAGGCTTGACAGTTGACCTCACAAGTGATGTTGATTGGTAGCGTAGGCATACATTCCGGGTTCACCAGTTCAATTTGCCTGGGGGCACGGTAAAGGGTCGATACCATGCAGGCAGTGGAGGTAATTTCCTAGTCTTGATTACCGTTGGAAGTGGCCCACTGGCGTGGGTCCATGCTGAGCTGCTGGCGTAATCACCTCCAGTTGCTGGTGAAGGCTGGACTGGCAAAGCCGCTTGTGGCAAGTGGCTGTGAAATACTTGGCTGGCACCGGTATGTGACCACTATAGGGACAAAGAACTGGGCTTCCTGTTTGGCTACCGGGAGCTGGCTGGTGCCTGCTGTTGGCGGATATATGACCGCTTACTGGACTACTGAGTCCGATGACACGGGCCCATGTGCTTGATTGCTATACGGTGGTAAGTGCTAGGGTTGCCGGTTGGCCTCCGGCTGCCAGCAAAGGCAGGCTTCCCCATTCACCAAGAAAATTGGTGGGTTCATGAGAGAATGATCAGCTTGTCCAACCACAACCAGGGACAGCCTAAGTACCAGCATGCATGATGACTTTAGCTGGCTGTAAGATGATGCAGGCAAAATATGTGTCACGTGGTAATGGTTTGTACCACAAGATGCAAGGGCTGATGGCTGGTACTGCAGGGTGCAATGATTTGCATCGCAGTGGCCGGTAGATCACAGCGCACAACTATTGCAGTGTACAGTATACCTGGTATCCCAGGGCACGACAGCACCTATGCGGCAATGGCTGGTATTGCAGTGTACAGTGGCGGGCATGGCAAGGCCCAATGGCTGGGATTGCAATGTACAATGGCTGGTATTGCAATGTACAATGGCAGGCTGGGGTTGCAACATACAAATAAATGCCTGTATCAATTGCAGCAGGCGTGTAGTGCAGCAAGCAGTGACTTGTGGTGCAGTGAAAAATGATTCATGCTGGCAGTGCAGAGTACAATAGCTGGTACTGCAAAGTACAATTGCAGTCAGGGCAGCGTAGGCTTGCATAGCAATGATGGCTATATAGGGCTGGCTGTTAGTTCAGCTGTCAATGGCCTGTATGGCAGTGTACAATGGCTTGCAGGTATTGCGGCACACAATTGGCTGGCTGGTACTGCTGACTATAGAGTAATGGCTGGCATGGCGGCGATGGCCTGGATTGCAGTGCACAATGGCTGGCATTGCAGTAAGTAATGGCTTGTGTTGCCGTGATGGCTTGTATTGCATTGTACAATGGCTGGTATACATGTAGCTGGCTTGTATTGCAATGTACAATGGCTGGTGTCTCAGCCATGGCTTATATTCGCAGGGTGCTCGCACAGTGCAAGGGCACTATTGCGGCGTAGAATGACAGCATTGCGGCGTAGAATGACAGCATTGGTCTGTATTGCCAGTGTATTGCAGGGGACAATGGCTGGCTCTTAGTGCTGGTACGGCAGGGTACAATGACTTGTGCTGCAGCACACAGTGACTTATACTGCAGGCAGTGTACAACAGCTGGCATGGCAGCTAGGGTTGCTATTGCAGGGCATACCTTGTGTTTCGGGCGGCAAGGGCTTATATTACATCGTACACTGGCTGGCGTGGCAGCCTGATGGCACGTATTGCAGCATTCAATCACAACGATTGGTGTAGTACTGCTTGTATGGCAGGGTTTTGCAGCAAGGACTTGTAGTGCAGGGTACAGTCAGTACCTGGTATGGCAGGCCTTTTAGTGCTGGTATGGCAGCATTCGCTGGCATTTCGGTGTACTATGGCAGGCTGGTAGTCCAGCGTACAAGGGCAGGTATTACAGCAATGACTAGTATGGCAGCGTACAATGGCTGGTATGAATTGCAATGTGCAATGCTTCGTATTGCACTGTACAAATTTATGGCAGCAGGGGCTTGTACTAGAATCCCTTCTACTACAAGGTGCTATGGCGTATATTGCACCATAAACAGGACTGGCAGCAAGGGCTGTGAGCTATTGCTGGTATTATAGGGCGCTATGGTTTGTACTGCAGCAGTAATGGCAGCAGGGGGTTATATTGCAACCCCTTCTATTACAGGGGCGAGGGCTGGTATTGCACCAATCAAAGTACTGGCAGCAAGGGCTTGTATTGCTGTGAGCATTCGCTGGCAAGATAGGGCGCTATGTCTTGTATTGCAGTGGTAATGGCAGCAGGGGCTTGGATTGCAACGCCTTGGATCACAGTGTGCTAGGGCGTGTAGTGCACCATACAAATAACTGGCAGCAAGGGCTCGTATTGCTGGGTGCAATCACTTGGGATACAGGGCGCTATAGCTGGTATTGCAGTAGTAATGGCAGCAAGGCTGGTATCGCACCCTTCTGATCACAGGGTGCTGTGGCTTGTATTGCACACTACAAAGGACTGGCAGCAAGGGATTGCATTGCTGGGTGCAATCACTTGTAATACAGGGTGCCACATGTATGGCTGGTAGTGTAGCTGTAACGGCAGCAAGGGCTTGTATCGCAACCCCGTCTATTACAGGGGCTATGACTTGTATTACACCATACAAATTGCTGGCAGCAAGGGCTTGTATTGCGGTGAGCAATCCCTTGTAATACAGGAGGCTACGGCTGGTATTGGCAGCAGGGGCTTGTATTGCAACCCTGCTACTACAAGGTGCTGTGGCTTGTATTGCACCATACAAATTACTGGCAGCAAGGGCTTAGTGAGCAATCCCTGGTAATACAATGGCAGCAGGCTGGTATTGCAGTGAGCAATCTCTTCAATTGCAGGGTGCTATGGCTTGTATTGCACCATAGAAATTACTGGCAGTAAGGGCTTGTATTGCAGTGAGCAATTACAGGGTGCTATGGCTTGTATTGCACCATAGAAATTACTGGCAGTAAGGGCTTGTATTGCAGTAAGCAATTACAGGGGGCTATGGCTTGCATTGCCCAATAGAAATTACTGGCAGTAAGGGCTTGTATTGCAGTGAGCAATTACAAGGGGCTATGGCTTGTATTGCACCATAGAAATTACTGGCAGTAAGGGCTTGTATTGCAGGGAGCAATCCATTCAATTACAGGGTGCTATGGCGTGTATTGCACCATAGAAATTACTGGCAGCAAGGGCTTGTATCGCAGTGAGCAATCCCTTCTGATACAGGGGGCTATGGCTGGTATTGCAGCGTACAAATTTGGGACGGCGTTGACTTGTATAGCATTAAGCAATTGCTAGTATTACAGGGTGCTATGGCATATATTGCAAGGATAAGGCTGGCAGGGCAAGCACTTGTTGCAAGGTACAATGGCTTGAATGGCGATGTCCATGGCTGGGATTGCAGTGTACAGTGGCGTGGATTGCAGTGTACCATGGCTTGTACTGTGGCGTACAAGGGCTCAGACTGCAGTGTACAGCATTGCTGGATACTACGAATCCCTTGCAATGGGCAGGGGTATCTGTTGCAGGTTCAATGACTTGCAATGTAGAGCTTTATTGGTACTAGCGGGCAGCAACTGGTTGAGAGATAAGAATCTGCTGCCTGGACGGCTACCATTGGCTAGGCGTTGACCTAGTCCTGGTTGCTGTAAATGGCTCTGAGCAGTGGTGAGCATTTGCTGTTTAGTTTGTCGAGGAATAACCAGCTGCTTTACACAGGTTGGTTGCTGGCAGATTGGTTGCAGTACAAGGGTAGTTGTCATTCCCTACAATGTGATTTGGGGGGATGAATCACGAAGTGATTAAGTATTAGTAGGTATGGGGATCCCCCCACAACACATCTAGGGTGGGGAAGTACAGAGCAAAGCCTATTGACCATAGAACAATACAGCTCCCTAAGCAGCTTACATGGAGGGGATCGGGAAATACCCTCAGCAGCATTAAATAGGGGGGAAACCTCAGCAGGCTTTAATGAAGGGGATTCAGCAAACCCCTCAGCTGGCATTAACTGTAGGGAAAAACCCTCAGCTGGTAATGAAAGGGGTACAGCATACCCCTCAGCTGGGGGCATTAAAGAGAGGGGAAAACCCTCAGCAGGCAAAGAAGGGGATTCAGCATACCCCTCAGCTGGCGGCATTAAAGAGAGGGGAAAACCCTCAGCAGGCAAAGAAGGGGATTCAGCATACCCCTCAGCTGGCGGCATTAAAGAGAGGGGTTAACCCTCAGCAGGCAAAGAAGGGGATTCAGCAAACCCCTTAGCTGGCGGCATCAAAATAGAGGGAAAACCCCTCAGCAGGCAAAGAAAGGGGATTCAGCATACCCCTCAGCAGTGAAGAAGGGGATTCAGTAACCCCTCAGCAGCCATTAAATGCAGGGGGTCTTGCAAATCCCTCAGCTGGCTTTATGAGGGGATCAGGTATACCCCTCAGTGGCTTACAGGCAGGGGATCAGGAACGATCCCCTCTACTATTGCATACTAATGCACGGAGACTCAACTTCTCCGTATATGCACGTGCACAACCCTCGCACCAACCCCCAAAGTAGTGTAGTGTGTTAATATCGTACGTCGTGCCGCAAAATCACTCTTGCACGTATTTGCGTGTCATAATGACACGTACGTGATACTCGTGCGCGCGCCGTGCGAAATGCATACTCTAACCTAAAATCTCTAGTATCAAGAGCGCATGAGCCGCCGAAGGCGGCGAAGGAGCTTTGAACTCCCAATGCCCGCCCAAGGACATGTTGTATTACGTCACACCTCCAAAATTAAACCTTATACGGCAAGAGGCCACTACGTACGCAGTTGTAAGGATTTGTGTGAAACCCAGCTAAGTAGGTGTGAAATACAAATTGGCCTTTGTGCAGCCATACCCAGACCCAACCAACCCCAGCACGGATCGCTTTTACCGTAGCGATACACGCGCTGGATAAACGGTCTGGGAACGAGACTAACTTGCGCGGTACCGCAGAGGTCTTCCATAAACCAAAAGGTGTGAGGTAATACAACTTGTCTTCGGCGGCTCATGCGCTCCTGCTAGTATGAAGAGCGTGAGCAAGTTGATTCTGGCGGTGGAGGTGCGCTGTCACAAGGTGCGGGGCATGACGGAAGCTTTTGCGGATTTGCTGTATAGCCGTGCAAAAATGAGCAGTTCACTTCACCAAAAAGCCGTGTTTACCGCTTTTCTCGAGCGAGACACTCTGACAGCATAGATAATACTATGCTGACAGCAGATAAATTTGCCAACGATTATGCTATCAGAAAAAGTTTCCGTCATGCCCTGAACCTTGTGACAGCGCACCTCCACCGCCAGAATCAAGTTGCTCACGAGCTGTTCGAATTCGTTCTGAGAGATTTTTGGTTAGTATACAATACATTTCCTAATACATTTCGCACGGCGCGCGCACTAGAATCCCGTAACCTTAATCCAACTCACCGCTGCAACGTCGACTTGGAGCCGGAGACTGTCTGACTGAGACACGGAACAGGGGGCTCTCCATGTGTGCGAGCCCCACCAAGTCTGGCCGCTGAGGAGCGAATGCTGTGGGAGAGGAGTACCTATGAAGGTGGTGTGCGCTGAATGCATGTGTTGTCTTGGTGGGAAGAATTCGGTAGACTAGTTAAAGGGTTAACTTAATATGTGCATGGAGGATCAAGGATAAAAATCGGTAAACCGTCCCATAATGGCACACATTTTGAGAGCCCATTCTCACCAACTATGAATCTCATTAATTAACACCATTCCAAAAATTGAAAAAGGCTTCAGAGGGCCTAGGGACAACTTTGAGGGAAGAACGCTCAAAGATTTGGTCAGTTTTCGGCACGCACCCCTCACTAAATGTAGAAGCAGGGGGTTTCGAAAGGGGGAGCAGGGGTGATTTTTGATTTTAATGAGATTCATTGACCCCAGGATTTTTGCCTTTAGTGAGATTCATAGTCCCCACCCGGAGCCTGAAGAAAACATGCAAATTGATGGTGTATGGTGAGCCATCAGTCAGATCTGGCCCAAATTTAGGGAAATCCTGGGCGAAAATCCAGCTGACACCCACCTTTGACCTCTGATTGCTGGGTCATGAATAGGTATTGCCAGAGGGAGCTCTCCATGTGTGCGAGCCCCACCAAGTCTATGTTGCTGTCAGCTGGTGCAGTCATTGAAATAGAGCAGACCTTGGAATTCGAACCAAGGGAACTAGACTTTTACTTTTTTGGTGCCTTTTTCTCCTCTCCGTGTCGTCCAGTTTTCGGTGATCATGTTTGCCCACCATGCGGAAAGTGTACTAAAATAAGGTCCTCAAGAACAACAAGGTTTTCGGTGTTCTTAGGCAGTACGTGACACCTGTCGCTGGTATAATGTTTTTCCTGCCTGGCTAAAATTCTTCATTACAAATTTCTCATCATGTGATCTACAGCCAGCTGTCGACTGTCAGAGTAGCTACATGTAACGTAATTGCCTGTGATTGACATTCAAAACATATAGACAATTACCGTTAGCTAAAAATGTAATCAATTTTAGTCACAATAATGATGTGCACAGTATGTATGTGAAAAGTTTGGAGCAGGAAACACTAGAGAACTGAGAACTTAATTTGGTACCTTTAGGCCATCCACACCCTGACCTCTATAGGGAATTAAGCAGTTAATAAGCAGTTACTAGTAAGAGTTAACGATTATTGGTTAGGGCACTAGAGCGAGTCAAGCTATTCCAGGATACTGTAGATGCACTGCATAGCTAACTTATACCCTGTAGCTAGGTGGTTGTCAAGATTATTGATGCATGCAAAATAACATAACCACCCTTCAAGTCCCAGTGCAAATAGGCACAAAAGGTGCAATAACTACCCGGTACGTAGGTGCGAAGATGCATTATCTGGCTTTGAAAAGTGTAAAGGAAACAAGCATGTACAATACAAAACTGGCAATTTCTCAAATGAGGAATACATGCTGGTGCGCCTCAGCCACGTACAGTTTCAGCCACTTATTTAGAAGGCTAGCATGGTCAGACAGCAAGCTGGATCATCAGCATATTGGAGAGTTGCTATAACCCATGCCAGCTATAGGATTGACTCAGTTGCAGCTTCAACACCATGCAAGCAGATTAATACATGCTTGATGCCAACCCAATCGAACACATCTAGAGCAATTTAATTACCTTGGTGAGGGATTAACTCACAACCATGAAATGTTCCATCAGAGCTAATCACTGTGACTTTGAAATGCAGGTGTACTCGTGTCGTGTGGTGATAACTAGCATCTCTACCTGCATATGTACACATATTATTACTCTCCATTTTCCAACATACGTAGTAGCAAGGGCACATCGACCCTCGCCACCCGATATAACTGTACTGTCTTGTAAAGGATGTAGACCAGTTTGTAAAAGTGGAGGGGAACCCCCCCCCCCCCCCCCCCCCCCCCCCCCCCACTTGCTCTTTCTATTGTCCACATTCAGGGTAACCACTTTGTAGTTAAACCAAACAATAATACCACATGTAGTACGAAAGTGATATCGAGTTCTCCTTGCAAAAATGATAGGTTACACACGTCCCATTACCTACTACATGTAGTAGCTGACATATTACTTAATTAGTTGCAGCTGATTGAAGAAATTGAACTACTTAGCTAATGCTCACACACACCCGTCTCCCTCCACCCCACCATTCCTTATCCCCCTGGTGTGCCTCCCCCTGACACAAAGTCAGCTACAGGTCTACTCCAGTGAGAGAGATGATCTTGCAGAGGACCAGGTAAGCTTGAGGGCTGTTTCAGCATTCAACTGTGCTATCTGATATTATATTGGTCAAGACCAAATGCAGGTATACAGATCAGCATACAAGCAACTAGCTACAATGTTGACATCTAGCCACTAATTTGTGCTTGTGCTTGTAACCTTATCTGCACAAGATCAACCTAGCTGATCTGAATATTGTACTGAGTTTAACCACATATCTACACAAGCAGATAAATAGTAGCACAATTAAAATCGACCTACACAAGTTGCATAACAACGCATCTGCACAATTTGCATAACAAAAGCCCTTGGAAAACTGAATTTTGCCCTTCCAGAAAAACAAGCTTGAGCATGGTCATTTAGATAATTATGATGACATCATTATCATCTGCACCATGACATTGTACATAATATTATGTATACTCATGTACTCTGGGTAATAATTATTACTCATCAACACACTGTGACAACATCTGATCTGTGTCCCGAACTGCATTGTGCACACAGTCATTGATACTGGCTCCTCTGTACGAGGACCCCACTAGAGTCAGCGGGAGCCTGTGCTTTGATATGTGGTTCTCAATTGATTCTGTGCAAATAAAGAGAGAGACAAAACAACAACTTGATCCATAGTATGGCTATACTTTCGTTCTACGTACTAAAGAGTGGTGCATGCACGTAACTACTGTATTGTTTCTCATGTATCTTGACTTGTTGCACAGGCAGCCTGGCATATTTTGCAGGGTGGCATGAAAAAAATCACAAAATTTGGGCATGATTATGCATGCCTATAATATAGAGCATGTTCTCCTTGTCTGAGAATAGACCAGATTTCACCACTAAATGAGGTTTAAGGTTACGGGCTCGTCACGCGGTGGGCGTGGTCCATTTTTCTTGCACAGAAAGTAAGCTAGCGAAGTCAAACTTGCCCGACACAAAGCGGGGGGGGGGGGGGGGGTAGTCAACATGCAGACTAAACATCATTAGTGCTACTCACGTGACCCTCAACGAATCAGACGCCTCAGAATCGATCACATGACGGAGCATTAAATCGCACTTTAGTGTGCATTATCTAGGATAATGCACACTTTTCAAAGATCAAAGGCTGTCTCGGGTCAGTGAGTTGCACTAAGTAGTTTAGATACCAGTTTGCAGTGCATTACGGGCTTTAGTGCACTCGGTCGATCTAGTTAACGGTCTCGGGCCGATAATGCACTTGCCTTCGCCTCGTGCATTATCTCGCCCTCGACCGTTAACTAGATTGCCCTCGTGCACTAAAACCCGTAATGCACTGCAAAGTGGTATCTAAATATTACTAATAGTAGCTCACAGTGTAGCTGTTGCACACTGGTTAAATCAATTCCAGCAAACTATTCGCCATGCAAGAATCTCCAGTGTGAAGACTGCCAGCAACTCGATTCTACTGTTTGGAGACACGCCATCAGAAGCACTAGGGCGTGATGGAAGCATTTTTTGGCTAGGCTGAACAGCCCTCAAAAGAACGACCCTTGAGTGCGAATAACGGCCATCTTGACTCCCCTCTTTGGAATACAGCGCCGTATAATGTTGGAACGGTCATAAAAACGCTTTGTCCAGCCCTTTCTATGCTGTTTGTGCCTATTTCAATACAGTCTTCCAAGTCCAAGTCGGATCACACGGTTTTATCCCGTAACCTTAACTTGCAAATGAATGTCAATCCCTATTCAGAGTAGCCTCTTCCTAGGCCCCCTCCCAGATTTTATTGCTTATCATAAGGAAAGCTGAGACTGCCTATAGCAATAGAAGCAAGCATGAACCCGGATGCCTGCCTGAGTGATTCTGCTACTGGAGCTGCTGGTCAGCTTGGGGTGCTACACTGCACTGACGAGGCCCTACAAGATGGAAGCAGCTGTCTGCAGTCACACTCAGGCAGGTGTTTTCTTCATACCAAAAGGGGATGCTCTTTACTTACCTAGCTTTGTGGAATGTCCCAAGACGTACTGCGGGATGCAATTCTGTGTGTACGAAATAACAGTGTTAATTAACTATAATATGTTCAACAAGAAAACGAAAAGAGTATGATGTTTCTGTACCAAGCTCGATCTATGTACTACACCCCATGAAGAAGGTAGTTTTCGCAATCCATAAACAGGCTATGGTGGCAAGGGCGTAGACAAATTTGCAAGGATGGGAGGAACTTAAGAAAAAGATTTCGCGCAAATTGCACACAATTTTTTTCCCCAATTTACAATTGTGTAACTGTCAAACTGTCTTAACTAGTGCATGATTCTTCATGTACGTAAGGACAAACTGATACTCTTCAGTTGAATAGTTCAGCAAAATTTGTATCATGCAATAACAGCTGTTTTATTGGACATTTCATATAAACACACACTGTATAGCATATTATTAGATAGGGCAGTTTTTGTGCTTCCAAAATTACCAACTCAGCACCTTGTGTACTCTGGTGATGGTGAGCGAGGGTGGCTGCTCTATGCCCAGGTGTTCTCTCAGCGACTCCAGAGCTGTCTCAGTGATGGTGGATGTGTCTGCTGTGTCAGGATCCCCAAACAACTCTGGAAACCAGTGCCCTCCCAGCATCACCTAGCAAACCAAGATCATTACAGAGCATGGCGTAGCTAGCATTGAGGCAGAGGAGGCAGCTGCCTCCTCGCTTTTCTGAATAATGACGCATGTGTCCGGAGTCCTAGATCGATCCTCGCACACACACACGCCGCATACGATGTGCGTTCGATCTGATGACAGAGACAGGCTGACCATGAGCCGGCGTACTCAACTGATGAATAATTAATTAGCTCCAAAATTTTTCGCCACTCGCTTCGCGCACGGATAACTCTATGCCTCCTCAGTCTCAAAATCCTAGCTACGCCCCTGCAGAGTATATGACAGCATTGTCCTTTGTTTAACAAGGCTGAGGTGCTCTTATTGGAGTCACCCACTGGGAAAGTTACATATGCACAGTGGTCTACAATGTGCAATTGCTCATTAAGTTTTACATTATTGCCTCTTCCCAAGATGGAATGTAATCACATACAGCATCACAATATAACACTGAAAGCAACAGTCATTCTGGATAGCTGCTGGCAACAGTCATTCTGGATAGCTGCTGGTACTGGAATGAGACCAGGATAAGAGAACATGTCGGACCCTAGCTTACAGTGAGTCTTGTGGAGGGGAGGTCGGTCCTGTTGAGTTCAGGGAAGGTTGAGGAGTCAAAGACCACTCCCAGAATTTTGCTGGGCTGGTTGGATGGGACTAGATAGCCAAATGACTGCGTGGGGAGAAGGGAGAGGAATGAGGGAAGGCACGAAGGAGGGAGGGAGAGAAGGAGGGAGGGACGGAGCAATGGAAGGAAAAACAGAAGGAAGGAACGTGGGAGGGAGGGAAGGCCAAGAAGGCAACAAGGAAGGTGAGAGTAAAGGATAGGCAGGGTGAGAGGGAGGGAGAAAGAGAGAAGGATGTGAGAGAGCATCATGCCGACTTTCCTACTTCGGAACCAAGCTACACTTCTAATTATCACAGAATACAAGTACCTCTTGGTACTGCGCAGGCAGGACACCGTTGCCAGGGAACTCAAGGCAGACCACACCGACTGAGACACTGGGAATTGTCCCCAGTAGGTCACTAAGAGGGGAGTGATCAGAGGGGAGGAGGGAAGAAAGCACTGTGTGTGTGTGCGTGTGTGTGTGTGTGTGTGTGTGTGTGCGTGTGTGAGTGAGTGTACGTATGTGTGTGTGTGTATGTATAGGTGCGTGTGTGTGTGTGTGTACGTACGTGCGTGTGTGTGCGTGTGTATGTGTGTGATTGTATGTGTGTGATGAGTGTGAGTGTGATTATGTGTGGGAGTGAATACATGTATGTGAGAGTGGGTGTGGTATGTGGTTGTGAGTTGTTGTCAACACATCAGTAGTCATCCTATAGGTAAGCACTTCACACGAGGAGCATACACCAGTGACCAGTAGAGAATGCCATGTGCAACAAACCAGCTTCGTTCCCAGGCCGCCTGAGAATGAACTATAACATACAACACCTTATCAATAGCTACGAAGCCTACAATGGATAACTGCATTGTATATGTGATGCAATAGCTCACCATCTGCAGGCAGTGCAGACACGACATGGTCCACCTGGTGCTCCTGACTTCCTGCAACTTTCACCTGCGATAAAATCGAGGACATGCAGAGAGAGAGAATATGTGATCGCTGCAAATTTTCAACATATGCTTCAATTCCAGGATGACGAGACCACATGACTGTGCATCACCTGCCCCACAAAGGGAGAGGGATGGATGACATCAGTGTGGCCACATACCCTCGCCAATGGGTACCCACATAACCCAACATCGGTCAACAGACCCAAAGTATCACTTCTATGCACGCATGGTAGGCAGGCAGGCAGACATGGATCCACACCATGGCTGTCCAGTTTCTATGTATCACATATAGCTCCAGTTTCATTAGGAGAAGAGCTGGACTCCACACTAATAATGGGTGTTGTGACAGTACATGTCAGCTGGGTGCTGTCTGCAGTTCACTGGCAGCAGTGCATGCACTGGGATTCCAACACCTAGTAGTGGGCTTAACCCAGCTTTGCACATGGGGTATTAATAAAATACAGCAGCAGCCGCACTCCGCTAACACTAAAGTAGAACACAGCTGCCTTTTCCTCCAGTAACAATAACATAGAACACAGCTGCACCTGCACTCCAGTTGCAGTAAATCTCAGACCAGTGCACGGCTGCTGTGTCAGTATCTTCACTCCCTTCTGCCTCAGCACTTCTGTCATGGCCTCCGTCAAACTCTGCAGACCACGCTTCAAAGAGTAAATTGTCCACTTCTCCTCCACCGCACGTTTCACCAGAGGAGGGACATCCTCAGGCAGAGGGTCTGGACGGAGGATATAGGGGTGCTGCCGGACAACTACTATACATGATATCAATTACTACATGGGTGGCAACAACACTTCTGTGCAAGGCAACTGGTGGGGCATTGCATGCTTACTGTTCGGAATAATGACGCATTCATCTAACCTTGTGGATACCGATGACATAAATACCTCCAGTGGACTCGGATGGTGCCCACCAGCTTGTACTTGTGGCTCGAAAAACATTGCAGCTAGGTCTGATTCCCATCCCACCTTACACCTTGCCACAGGTATGTGTTTAACTGCAAGTTCATTGCTTGCGGAATGAGGAAGTGGGTGTACCAGATGTTGAACAACAATGGTGCATGCATAACACATCTTTTAGCAAGGATGTAAGCTATTGGTCCCACCAAATCTAGGCTCTGGTCTTTGTTAGACAAACGCTTTAACCACCAGGCCACCAGCCACCTGCTGTATATTTCCAATGCAGCCGGATTGCCACTCTCTTAATATATAGACCCATATCTCACCGTGCAGGAAGTTGTTAATGGAAAGGAAAGGGAGGATTTTCATCCACTCCATGCACCCACAACTTCAAGGTATGGTTGATAGACTAGGGTTAAGAGCTAAATGGGGACAGGTAGCTCCAGACTTGAGTTGCAGGGAAGACTGCCACAAATACGTATGACAGCTGTGTTGAAGTTTGCTATACCAATATCATCTCACTGTTAGTGAATGAGGTGAGGAGTGAAACCCTTCATCACAAACCTTCCTTTGAACAAAAGGCGCCCTTCACAAGTGATCCGTGTTCCTTCTCGTAGTTGTAGAGTAGAGGAAAGCAGGACCTGAGGCTCAGAGTCTTGGCATCGCCAGCAAATACCCCACGACAGAGAGGATCTATCAGATAGTCGGCCAACTGTGGGTGTGGCAGGGGAGAAAGAGGAAAGAGGGGGAGGGAGGAGAAAAAAGAGAGTAGGGCGAGGAAGGGAAGGGGATGTGGGGGAAGAGGGAGAGGGAAGAAGGTGAAAAGAGCAGCGGAAGAGAGGAAGGGGGAAGTGACAGGAAGTGTGGGTGTGGGGAGGCAGATGGTAGTAGAGAGGCAGATAAGGAGAGGGAGGGTGGGAAGGGATGGGAGGAGAGGGTGGAGAGGGGCAAAATGGGAGGGGAAGAGTGGCAGCAGAGCAGTGGGAAAAGGAGGAGGGGAACTTTGGGAGGTGGGGTGCAGGCAAAGAGGGGAGAGGGGGTAGGGAAGGTTGGGAGGTGGGGTGCAGCTAAAGAGGGGAGGGGGTAGGGAAGGTTGGGAGGCGGGGTGCAGGTAAAGAGGGGAGGGAGAGTGGGAAGGAGCTAAAAGGAGGACTTCCACGGTACATACCGTACATATATAAATGGCACATGTGAGCAGATAATTATACTCCCTAACTAATGTTTACATAAACAAGTATGGGGGATGCGTACTTGTTCGTCTAAATCACTAGCACTCAGGTCCAACAAAATGAGCACAATGTATTACAGCAGTAGTATAATATTCTCATAGCGCATTCATAGCCTCATTCCCAGCCTCCTCCTTGTGCACTTGTTGTGCAGGGAGGAGCCTGGGAACGAGGCTAGCGCATTCATCAATAATGTCCCTAGACAAACAGGTGCTAACTCCCCAAGCTGTACCTCCTGGTTCAATCTCCTTGCAAAGAAGTCATACACACTTTCATCTTCCATTCCACTGCGCTTCTGGGAGATCTCTCGCAACACTGCCCACAGCAAGGGCCGTGAGAAGGGGGGCTTTGTTTGAAACAGCCACGACAGCCCAGAGGGAACATCAACCAGGCCATTTTTTCTGGTGTAGATCATCCGTCTCTTGGCACCTTTGTGGGATGGAAGGACCGGAAGGACCTCCTCACTCAGACCTAGGTCGGACATCTAAAAAAAAATGACGGTGGTACATATGAAAACATTCTGGATCATATCAAGTGGCGAGAATGGCACTGAAGATGATTAGTACTTTAATACAAAGCAAAGCTGCACTGGAGGTTCAACTAGCATCTGCTAATATTATGGACCTCCTTATAAAGAGCTGCATGCCTGCCCTTAATCATGTAGTTAACGTCTTAATTATCACAACTGGAAGTGGACGGCATTACATCACCATGCCGCCTGCTGATTGGCCAATATCCACATCACATGATCAGCCCTACCCTGCTTCCACAGTACTCTTCCTAGCCCCACCTACTGCTACAGTACCCGGTCCTGCCCCTACACCCTTCATACAGTACCCTGTCCAGTTCCACCCATTGTTGCCACGTGGTAACACGTCCAGCCCCACCCATTGTCACCATCCTGTCTCGCCCATTGCCACGGTACTGCCAAGCCCAACCTGTTGCTAGCTTGTTCCCAGGCCATTCCCACTACCAACTAGCATTTGTCTATATACTACAAGCAATGAAATAAGGCAGTGGAAATAGCCTCGTAACCAGGCTAACCACACGGTAACCAGTCCAGTCCCACCCATTGCCACCAAACAGTAAGAGTAAAACGAATAGCCTCATTTCCAGGCTCCTGCCTGCAGCTTTTCGTCACTTGCGGCACGGGCTACGAAATGAGTCTTTGAACCAACCCATTCTGTTTGAGTGGTACATGCACTGGCACCATACATGCTGTCAGAATAAGAATCAGAGGAAGTCTCAAGGGATGTGCCTACCTTCGAGTTGTACCCACACAGGAATGCTGGCGTGACAAATCACATTCGGTGATTGCAAATGGTGCCATGTAAATGGATTTTGGCTTTTCTCCAGGCTTTCCGCGACTAAATACTGCATATCACTGTGCCATGCCGTATATCACCAAGCGTTTGAGGGGACCAACAAGCAGGTCAAATGTGTGGTATTGCTAATTGCTGTCACATAATTGCATTCCATGGGGACAAATCAAATTCACGTGCATAACCCCACCCTTCCTCCCCTTGTGAAGGATCTGATTCTGAGACTATTATTATGTTGCTACCAGCGTGAAAACAAACAGAGGGAGCGTGCAAAGCACGACACCATAGGAATCGAGGGATGATTACAACTATACTGTGCACTTCAATGTCTTGGAGCAGAGAGTAAGCAATTGATAATCGGACGACTTGCAAAATCGGACGCACTAGTGCCGAACACGTATATTACCAGAGTGGGCGGGACCTTCAGTTGATACTACGGATCCATCGCACTTTGGGCTGAAAGTTTGGTGGTTCTCCGTTGCTTGGTTCTGGAACTACAGCCAGCCAAAGTTCAATTTCGGACAAAGGTATGATCGGAGAAACTGGAAACTGATGTATTCTCGTACGACGTTCCCCGCTTCTTCTCTGAAGGAACGAGATTTTTGCACGCCCGGGAGCCTCATGACCCCTCTGCCACAGGCTCACTTTTTTGTCACCGTGGCTGATTTGAGTGCTAGGGAATATCACCGAACATTGACTAGGGTCTCCGTGTGTGATATTGGACGGTGACATTTCATCATATTTTGGGGTAGACACTCACAGGTACACTATAGTGCTGTAATATGGGTATCAGTAGAATGCAGGGGTCCTCAGCAACACAATGGTGTTCTACATATTGTGGTTCCTGAGATACAGCTGTCTTTGCCAATTCCCCCCAGTGAAGCGCTGCAGGTAATGACAACGACAGTATTTCTGGAGAGTTCCGAGGTAAATGACTATATCTCAGGAATGCTGCAACATATAAACATGTCGTTGTGTTGGCGAGGACCAGTGCATTCTATTGATACCTGTATTGCAGCACTCGAGTGTACCTGTCAGTGTCTACGCCAAAATATGCCAAACATTCTACCGTATGATATTAGACACTGGCGGTGAACTCCCTAGCGATCGAATCAGCTACGGTGACAAAACGTGGGCCTGCGGCAGAGGGGTCATGTGACTTCCCGAGCATGCAATAATCCCGGAGAAAGTTCCTTCAGGGAAGAAGCAGGGAATGTCATCCGATGATACATCAATTTCATACCTTTGTCCGAACTAGAACTTTGATGGGCTGTGGTTCCAGAGAACAGAGAACCACCAAAATTTCAGCTCAACACGCGGTGGGTCTGTAGTATCGACTGAAGGTCCTGCCCACTTCGGTAATATACGTGTTCGGCACTAGCACGTCCCATTATACAGGTCGTCCGATAATCAGTTGCTTACTCCACTAATCTTTCGTGTGTGCTTGCAACATCTGGTACAGAACTCGTTGAGCTCTGAAACCTGCAGCGTCTGGCAGTCGTCAACTGTGTCAGTTTGTTCTCCAGTAATGCAATCAAGGTTACAACAACACAGTAAAACAGCTCAGAACATTGGATGAGTCTATGAACTAGTCTGGTTCCCAGACCTAATCAGTGAAGATGGGTCTGGGAACCGGACTAAGGAACAACTACTGTGACACACAGTTTTCCTTCTCAGTAAAGGGAAGCCTATAGGTATGAGGTTACTGGTACTCCTCCTCACTATTGCAAGGGTTGTCTTCCCTGCCACACCTGCAGTGCGCAGGCTCCTTGGTCCTAACTCAAACACAGTTCCTTCTTCAGTCCTGCGACTGCGCATCCATCCTCCCAGCCTCTCGGAGTGTTCTAACAGCAAGACCTCAAAGTTGGGTCGCCTTCTAGCCAGGTTCCACGCGGCAGCAAGCCCTGAAATGCCTCCCCCAAGGACTGCTACCCGCTGAGACATCTGGGCATACTTGTACTTAGGCAGTTCCTCCAGGAGTTCTCCGGAAGTGGGTGTGGCCACCCGGGATAAAGAATGACCCCGCCTCCAATTACGTTACTCTATTTACCCGACTGGAGGAGAAATTGAAATACTTGGGCGGCAAACTCGTTCTAGAGCGTTCTGGTCACAATTTACGAACATGGATGAACTGGAAGTTTGGAAAAACGACAATGAGCGATTGGAGCGGCTGTTGCCCGAGCTGGGCTGCCTCATGAAAATTGACAGCATCATGACAGCATACGTCCCCCACAAGCTATCAGATTTTGGTGTGTCCCCAGTGTTACCATCGATTTATGCACTGCGAGTTATTGTGGAGGAAGGGAATTGTGAACGCTATGGAGAGGCCATTGTCCTGCTCCAGTACATCCACTCACACTTTCCAGACGTGTCTTCACGGACGTATGTTGCGTTGCTGGTTGACCTGAAGACCATGGTTAGTCAGCTGCATTTTTGTTAGGCCGCCATAGCTAGCTAGCTAGCTACCAATTTTATTTTAAGTTGCTTGTGCCAGATGACCTTCCCAAGTGGGTCATTAGGTAGGCTTAATAATGGGCTATTCCATTTAATAAAGATACACCCCCATAGAAGAGTGGATTGTCTTATACCCTCAAGACACCCATTAATTTTGCTAGCGCCCCCCCAAGACATTAATTAAGCAAGCTGAATTACCCACCAGACACATTAGTGGTGTGCATCACCTTCAAGACACCAATTAAATTTAGCTAGAGTCCCTCAAGATGATGATTAACTGATATTAATTACCCCCAAGATGCATTAATAACTGTGCATTACCCTCCCGACGTAATCAACTTGTGGTCCAAACACCCCAAGACAAATCATTATCTTCTATACTCTTGTATCCCAGAAGTTTGTAAACTTTATGTATGTCGAACATAATGTAAAATTCATGACCCCCAACACTTCCTGACGATAATTAACTGATGTGAATTGAAGTACCCCCAAGACTCACTAATAACAACAGCATTTACCCTCCTGACGTAATCAATTGCAACTGTGGTCCAAACCACCCCAAGACAAATCGTTATCCTCTTGTATCCCGGATGTAATCAACTATGTAACATAATACTATGACCCCCAAGACAAATCAATTTCCTGAAGTACATGTAGTCAACGGCCGTGGTGAAAACCCGGACCGGACCGGACCGGACCGGACCGACCGGAAGTAGTAATTAGTGTCTCCACGTGTAGAGAAAATAGCTTACTTGGATCGTGAAGTAGCCATTGCGAGTAGCCATTGCGGCATTGCCTCGTGCAGGGAAGTCAGAGAACAGTTTAGTCTCGCGAGTTGGCTGATTTGCACAGTATTTTGAAGGCAATGAGGCCACGAAGCGTTAGCGAGGTAGCCGCGCGGGTCCAAGTCTGCCGGTAGCGACGACCCCCGAACTCGAGGATGACTTGAAGGAGGCAACCAGGCATTTGTTGGCGTTTCACGGTGCTAGGTAAGTCCGAGAGCTGGGCCAAGCGAGTGTGAGTAATCTATGCATCGAGTACTACAGTTTGTAGTTATTCTACTGTCCGTGAGACTCGCCCCTGCTCTGCTAGCTATAAGCTTGACATAAACGCAACGCTAACTACGAATGCAGTAGCAGTACAGACAGTACCTTTGCTGAAGCTCTTCGGGTCCCACGAAACTCCTCCGGCAGTTGTCTGCAAGTGCTACATGTAATAGTTGACAAAACATCCAAGTCGTTTAGCTAGCGCCATAGATAATATTATCTATGCTAGCGCTAAGTCGCTGTACAATAATTATTCAGTACATTACAGAGACGAACAGAGACGAACTATTTAACTGCTGCAGATCCCTCAACAGTTCCTTTCCCCACATGAGCTCTATTGACAAGCTAATATTTATTTTGCTCTCAAAGAATGTTCATATCGTTTGGCTCACAGGTGTGTTTGTGTACCAAAGTTTTATGGCAAAAGCGTAAACTTTAACTTTAACAAGTGTGTATTTGTATGTATTTATCTGTAGTCTTGACATATGGGTCCCCCGGCCTTCCATTGTCATTAAAATTTATATATATATATATTATTGCTATTTCACTTCCGGTCGGTCCGGTCCGGTCCGGTCCGGTCCGGTCCGGGTTTTCACCACGGCCGTAGTCAACTTATGATTGCTAGTCATAATGGCCCAACATAAACCATTGTTGTGTTTGCAATTACATGTACAAAATGTACGTACATACATGTAATTAACACCTCTTACACCATAGCCACATTTACTTGTACATACACAACCAAGGTCATCACACAGGAGACCATAGCAATTTTATTGCTCCCTTAGAGAGTAATGGCAGTAATTCCTCATGATAGGTTTCATCTGGTTCTGATGAGTATGTGACAGTCAGCATGTCTGTGTCTTGGCAGTAGTTTTGTACCGTAGCCACGTACCAACCAGGCCTCCACCCCATGTCTCCTACCTCCTCTGCTGACCAATGTAACTTTACCTTTGAACCAATTTGAGTTATTCGTTGCGCCAGATTTTCATTGGAGGGTGGTGTGCCATCATCTGTTTTGTTCTTCAAGATAGGTGTACGGTCATCTTTGTCCTCACACTGTTGTTTCCTGTGATCTAAGAAGTCTATCAGTGGCTGAAACAGAGACTGGAGGTCAGATTCACGCTGTACATGGGATGGTGGTGGGATGAAATGAGGTGATGTAGTCTGCAAAGTGTATGTTCTTTTGCGGTACACGTGTGATGACACATTTAGGTACCTCTGGTTATAGATTGTGTGGTAAGCCAACTGGATGAGGTCTTTCAGTTGATTCTCTTCTCTTGATGTTATTGCTGCCGTTTGTCCGTGTCGCAAAAGAAAAACCTTCATTACCAGTTGATCTTTTTCACCAAATGGTGGTATATTATGGTGCTTCAAGATACTCCTCAACTTTGGGATGGTGAGGTTGTGTATGCTGGCTGTTGTCAATGGCACGGAGGATAAGCGTCCAGAATAGAGACAATTTACTGGTTCTGGTGGAGTTTCTTCTTGATGTTGGCTGATGAGGTCCACTAGCTGATGCTTGAGCACGGTTGACGTTACTGGGATTTTCAGCTTTTTACACTGAGACTCAAGTTGAGGTTTGGTTTGTGTCTTGTAAAGATGATGCGATTTCCATCTTTCCCTTTCCAGTTGTGCTTTTATTTGGTTGTCTACCTGGGCATGGACTTTGGTTTCGTAGTCTCGAACTTCTTGAGGGGTGGTCCACGACAGAAGTGACAACTGCCGAACAATTTCATCAGGTGGATGCTCCACTACACTCAGACACAAGTTCAGTACCTTGGATGGCAGGTACACTCCAGGAATTTCATCCCAGGCCCCTGAAAGTATAGCTCTCTCTTCCAAAGGAAGGTAGTGGAGTTCACCCGTCTTGTACCACCGCAAGTAGTCAGGTATAGGCTGCAGCTCATACCTTCTGCAGTTGGCATCCTCGTCTCTTGTGAGGACAGCAGCAGTGTACTTGTCCGCCCAGGCAGTCCTCACATCCTCAACGAGTTCATTATGAAGGGATTGGTAATCTTCCCTATAATCTCCCTCAAACTGTTCATCCACCTCCCACTGAAATTGTAAAGTGGTAAGTACTTCACCTGGCTTCGCTGTGTATTTCACTTGGGAGAATTGCATCTTCCCTTCTTCATTCAGCTCCTGGAACGTCTGTAGCTGTTCCTCATCTGTGAAAACGAAGTCAGTTCGCTTCACTCCACGGTATGCATGCAACGGTCATCCCCTGGCCTTGCATGATCCACCTGCCTTAAAAATCCCCCTTGTTTATCCAATAACACCAGTATGAATGACGTTTGTCCCACACAGCACAACTACGCAATAATAGAGCTAGCTAACTACAAGAATATTAGCAAGACTTCATATTGTTATGAACTCTTGATATTAGCTACTTGCTTATAAGTATTCATATGGCTATATATCATCTACTGCGTATTTGCCTATCCGTAACGTAATCATGTGACTGTTGCACTCACTAGTTGCCCACATGCAGCATTGAATGAATGTAACTACACTCTGCATTGATATCGTACTGAGTTCGGGCATAGTGGCAGCCAGCAAAAGGGGCCGGAATATTGGTGTGCAACTCGCAGAATTGCAACTCAAGCAACCCAACCTATAGGTTAAAACAACCCAGGACATTTACAGTGCATTTCAGTGGCATCTGGTGGCCCATGATCGGCGAACAGCTATCTGGGAGGTCAGCAATGCCCATGATGCATACACTCTGGCAGTGGAGCATGACCCAGGTACACAGTCGGCCATGACCACATGTTCAGCAGTCTGTATGCTTTTAATTCGGTGCACCGTCTTTGAAGTAGTATAATTGTATACCCTGTGCACTGTTTTGACTTGATATAGCTAGGTAGGCCTACCACCAATTATTAATACAGTATGCATGATGAGATAGCTAGGCCTACCGGTTTTTGTCTCGGCGCTGGGTACGTATACGTCTGTCTGTCTGTCCACATAGCTGGGGCGCATGCGCGATGGATTTACTAACTAGTAATGTGCATGTGGCCGCACCCTACTGTGCTAGACAACTGAAGACACAAACAAGATCATGTGAGATTTCAGCAAGAGAGGCTAAAACAGCAAGGTATACGCAAGAATGATCGTCTGAGGAGCGCCAAGAACGTAGACTATACAAGCTGACTGAGAAAAAAGCAACGGCAAAGAAGGCCTGAACAAGAGAGAGAGAGCAACGACTACAACGACTACTAGCTGACCGAGAGAGGAGACGGCTAAGAAGGCAACGAGAAACCACTGACCAATGTAGGCAACGTGTAGCTAGCTAGATGCTCGTAGACTACATCAGTATTCCTCCATTGACAAATTTAGTAGTTTAAATATTCTCTTCAAGCCACTTTGTCTGTGTGCTCGCATATAGCCTCGTTCCCAGGCTCTTCCCCCAGCTTTTTGTCGCATACTATACAGTATGCGACAAAAAGCTGGGGAGGAACCTGGAAACGTGCAGTATGCGACAAAAAGCTGGGGGAGGAGCCTGGGAACGAGGCTATTCGCGTATACTTTTTTCAGTCCAAGTCAAACGTATGACCAGTGTGCCTTTCATTGAAGTTTGTCCATCACGTGTCTATTGGTTCAACAAATTGTGACGTATTTGCCTGTTACAATTGACACACTGTAAAGTCTTTCATCAGTACGGCAGCATGCGCCAAGATTTGATCTAATCTCAGAGCTATAGCTAGCTACCGAGCAAATCTTGTTAAACCATCAGTAGTGTCCAACACTTGTATCAGTCTTGCAAGCAAACCGCCGAGACAATTTTTCAAAAAAGGCGTCTTGTTAAGATAGCGATGTCAGCATGCAGAATGAGATACCAGCAGTAATGTTAGAAACAGGGTGTGGTCAAGTTGTATAAATTAGAAACACAACTTTCATGCAGCTTTTCTCAGCCTGTCGAGTGGATCTCTCATCTGTGAGTTATGTAGACACTATCATTTTCTGTATTTTGATTTTGATAATGCACTCGCCTTCGGCTCGTGCATTATCTCGCCCTCGACCGTTAACTAGATTGCCCTCGTGCACTAAAACCCGTAATGCACTGGTATTTAAATATTACTTAACAGTGACGGTTAACACACTGAAAGTATAAGTTCCACTGGTAGTAGTTACCCTTCTAGGCTGGATCAGCCAAGAGAAGTGTCTGTCCATGTTGGCCCATAGCTACATCATGAGATGTCATGTATAGGATGGCTAGCTTAACACTCGCCCCAATCAATGCATATGTTTCGTGATGTGATAACAACAGTCAAAGCGAGTGGCCAATGAGAAAGCAAAGCAATTACCAATGGTACTTTCAGCACAATCTTTCAACGTCATCTTGACAGTGCAAAACAATTTATTCCCCTGTTATGAGTGTAATGGATATACAGTGTATTGGTACATTGTTGACTTGCCCATGAGATCACTCACATGGTCTTACCTTTTCTTGTTTCTGTTCAGGCAACTTTCTATGGAATACGTTTGGCCTCAGATGACGAAGAAAAGTGTGCCTTCTTGGACAAGTTCTTTCCACTGGAAGCCTGCAGTGACGTGAGTTCTCTGAGTTAATTTATTTATTTCCTGCATTGAATTGCCTTGTGAAGTTCTACCCCTCTCTCTACCCCAGTCCGAAGTGGAGGACTGCACCTCTATAGAGGAATACAGTGCCCGTCTGCATGGTCATACCCGCAGTAGGTTGGAAAAGATGATTTCTTCTCAGCTAGAATGCTGGAACTTCCAGTGCAAACAAGTTCTCTGTCTTGACCATGGTATGCAACTCCACAAGAACTTGCTCATAGCTCTGCAATCGTATCTCAGCGACATCAGAAGTCAACTGCCATGCCCGAAACTGTTACAGGCAAGTCAAGAGTAATTGAGGGGAAGGAGTGGGTGGGGAGATTAGTCTCGATCATCACTCTTATGCATATATAGGATTCACCGAATCAAATCTCTTTGATGGCTCTATTTGAATCTCTTTTCACCCACTGTTGCCATTTCTAAAGTCGCGTAAATAGTTGGACACAGAAAGTGGACGTGTCCAACCTGCACTTATGATATTGGCATGTTAATAGCAGGTGCACATGTTCATAAGCGCGTCAAATTGGCTTAACCACGTCCATTATTTCTATACAGAGGAGTTAGCTACATCAGTAATGTATGCAAGCAGGAGCTTATCTGGAAAATGACCGAGTAAACCTTCCGCACTCTTGATGTCACACTATGTACAGCGTGTATTGACACGTCACAACACTTTATACAAGGGCGTAGGAGCTGCACCGGCTAGTCCGGCCATGGCTGGACCACTTTTATCGACAAGACACACCCACAAACTTGAACATGCATGCGCACGTGCATCAATCGTATGTCACATGTGCGTTGCAATAATAATATGGCTACTAGTTCGTTTACCATTCAGTTCTCTGAAAACCCGTACCAACAGTGAGCACAGAATGACAATATTTGGTACTTTCTCTGTGTTGGATATGTAGTGTGTTTTGTGTACTGCTCTCCAAGTTACCGCTTTTGTTCCTGCCCTCTCTTTCAGCGACGAGACATATGCAGCTATACGTACGCGAGTTGTACACACATGCCTTCGGCACACGCGATCAGTGTATAATTGTTCCACATGCTACGAGAGCGCTTCCTGCCTTAAGAAAATTAGGAGCTTCGCAGCCTCTATGGCCGGACCACTCCATTTCTGCTTCCTAGAAAGTGGGCAGAAACTCTCCTGGAAGATACTAAAGCACCTTGGACAATATTGGGTTCTAGGCATGTTAGACGTACTACACACCCGTTCCTTGTCCTACTTCATCGGCCTCCTCATCTCATCCGTCTAGGCTTTTCTGCCTTCTTCCTGACCTTGCTGCGCACTTTTACTTCCAGCCTAAGCGTGAGATGCTATCAGAATGATCTGCTGATGTGTCTATAGTAAGACCTGAAGCGTCTATAGTAAGACCTGAAGCGTCATTCTAAGGGGTAAGTTTATCCTACAAGTGAGTTGCACTACCATGCAGGAGTGTGGTTGCCACTTGAATAATGACTAGTACTACAGCATGATCGTAACTTGTCCACCCTCTCCTGGAATCAGAATATATACCATATATACCATTGTCGCTCGTTAATAAGCGCATGCACGTATATCTCCACCGGAAGGAAATATGCACTAATATGCACTCCTTTATGTGATCGAAAATGGCAGAACACTTCAGCACTTTAAGTGCTGAAGCTAAGTCTTAGCTGGGACGAGAGTTGAACCTCTGCCTAACAGCGAATATGCGCTTATAAGTGAGCTGCATGCGCTTAATAACACATGACTCTATGGTACCAATATTTTTCATTCCTATACAGTGGTCTGAAACTTACAGAAGCAGAGAAGAACAGTCCACCCGAACCAATCACACAGCTGGTAAGTGCAGAAGGCACCTCTGAATGATGCGTGTATAGCTAATTACAATGGGGTCAAACTATTGCCATAGAGGCTGCAGCCTTTATGGCAATACGTAGTTTGACCCCACATTTTAACTTACTCCAGTCATGCTGTGGATTATAGGAAGGAGATTAGAATGTAGTTTATGGTTCACTGTGGAGTCCTGCATAAATATTTTTGCCACCAATACCACAAAATATATATTTGTCTTGGAGTACACTGTGAGAGAATGGAGCTTATCTCAACTAGAAAGAGACAATATGGCACTTGGGTGTTTTAATCAGTAGGTGCAGTATTAGTAGCCTGTTCCCAAGCCTTTGCCAAGTCCAGTGTTTGATCGCTGCAGTATGCAAATACTGTGGGGAAGGCCTAGAAGCTAAACAGAAGGTAGACACACGGCAGGTGGTGCATGACGAACGATGTTGAAACCCTTTCTTGTAACATCTGTCCAACTGCTGGAGGCCAGAACTGTCGCAACGCACGATCAGTACTGTTCGTTGTTGGCAACGGCAGGGACGGGATGTTGTGGAATGGGAATTATTATGGTAATATAACATCAAGATTGAGTAACTGCCAAAATAAATTTGGCAAAATTTAGCCTCATTCCCAGCTTTCGTCACTTGCAGTGTATGGTTGAGCGGAAGAGTACATGATAAAGTTTATCACGTGCATGACGTCAGGGCATGACGTCAGGGTAGAAAGACTTGAAATTAACATGGGCACAGAAGACCGACAACATACCGCACATATCTAGCTATAGTGGGGGGTGACGATCATATGCACCAAACATTGAATGTGCAGATGGTTGCATTGTCGATTACGTCATGCTCACGTCAGGAAATGTACCAGACCTTCCCCGCTTCTCTGTACTGCAAGCGGTGAAAAGCTGGCGTGGGCCTGGGAACGAGGCTACATATGGGAGGCACATCTGCCAAAGTGTTGTAAGTGTTATATATTATCACTTACCAGTCACATGATTGGTCAAGTTATTGCATGTACTACACTTATAGAATGGGATTTACCGGAAGATACTGAAGCTGTCCTGAGCCCCCCACCTCAGCAAAGAGTGTGTACCAATGATCGAGGAAGGCATGAAGTACCCATCTCTCTATCTGATCAGCGCATGCTAAGTGAAAGTCATCCTGCAAGGACAGAAGTTGTACTTGCCCCTGGTACCGTCTCTTTGCCTAAATCCTCCCATACAAGAAGTCAGCGATTGTTAGAAAAGGGAGTCCAGAAGTTTACTGGTGGTGCTTCAAGCTCAAGTAAAGCACCTCAAATGACAGTCAAGACCACCGGTATGCTTCTTCGAAGTTCCACCATACTGACGGACGATGATGATAGCGGCAGGACGGATTCTCCAATGACATATCGACCACCAAAGCGCAAAAGACTGGCATCCAAAAAGTCAAGAAGCAATTCAAAAGCTGGCAGTAGAAAGAAAAAACCCTATCTAGCTGGAACTCGTAAAGCTCCTGGAAGCATGCCACTGAAAACAAGAAGTCCAAGCAGTCTGATCAAACCACAGCATGTGGAGTCACCAATTCATTCATTCGATGTTAGAATACCAAGCAAAGATGTACCCATCATATCACCACCTGAAGATGCAACCGTCCACATCGGTTTAGTGGAGGAGGAAGTCATTACACAAGATTCAGATGAAGTCTATCAAGTGTCACGTCACAAAAGACAGCGCAAACGTGTGAGTACAGAAAATGAGTCGGGTAATGACACCGACACATTGGCACCTGCCAGAAAGCAAGCCAAATTGTCCTCTTCAACACAAGGCAGCGAGTATGGTTGTCACAAACGGCAAGCTAGGGCACAAGGGAAGCTGGAACAAACCGTCAGACGTTTGCAGAAAAGACATACTGCGAGAAAATGGCAGTATGGGCCATCCGTCGTAATTGCTAAAATTAACCTTGGTCAGAAGTCTACTGATGAGAAAAAAAGAGAGAGTGAGTCCAGATCACGAATGTGTTCTGAGAATGAAGGTGTTGAGCACCCAAAACAGAATTCCAAACTACCCTTTCCCCTAGCACCTGCCGTTAGTTACCCGCCAGATGGGGCTGTTGGTACTCACACCTTGGAGCACAGTCAACCCGAGACAATCAACCTGATCGATGAGGAAATAGAATTCACCCAGAATGGCACTCAGTACAACTATGGTCCTGTTGAGAAAGTGGCATATGAAACATCCTTATCCGATCGGTCAGAAACAGTGATATCAGATAGCACAGCTTCTTTGTCTCCTATCTATGGTCGGAAACGATCGTCTTTCCTTAATTTGTATGGATTTCAGAAACGATGCTGATGTATTATTGTGTCAACTGTATACTTATTGTTGCACTTCTCATTGTACAACCTTCAATTGTATGGTACTCTATATTTCGAACAAGCCTGAGGCCCTGAGCGTGCCCCACATTGCCAGTACCGTAAAACTCTATGTGAATAGGACGCCATAAAATGCTAGCATCTCTCGCATCTTGGATAAATTCAAGGGAATTTCTTGGGACAAATTGACAGGTGAGACACGTGAATTGTGAACAGCCTAGCCAATGACATAGGCCCATAGGTGGTCTCTGTCCTAGCCTCGTTCCCAGGTTTTGAGGAGAGAGCCTGGGAACCGTTCAAGGTACCAACGAACAGCACCATCTGGCGGGTAACTAATGGCAGGTGCTAGGGGAATGGGCTATAGCCTCACTCCCAGGCCTACCCCGTTTTTTTTTCTGGTCTTTGGTTTGCGTAGATTCGCCGCACTCTTCTGCATCCGTGTAATTATTGCCAACACAACAGAAAGAATGGGGTAGGCCTGGGAACGAGGCTAGGAAAGGGTAGTTTGGAATTCTGTTTTGGGTGCTCGACACCTTCATTCTCAGAACATATGTTCGTGATCTGGACTGACTCTCTCAATTCTTCTCATCAGTAGACTTCTGACCGTTAACCTTAGCAATTACAATGGATGGCACATACTGCCATTTTCTCGCAGTATGTCTTTTCTGCAAACGTCTGACGGTTTGTTCCAGCTAGCTTCCCTTGTGCCTGAAGAGAGAGACTGGCAATGAGGCTGCTAATACTCAGTATGACTAATATCGGATAAACTGAGAAAAATTAGGTTAAGCAGTCACACTACCTGGGGAAGAGAAGGTGAACACTTAAAAAGCTTTTGTAATGGTGCAATCTCAGGATCGGTACCTGTACTGTCCGTTATGCTGCTAGCTATAGGATCAGATCAGTTTTGGGTCCATTACTCTTTTTCATAGTTATATACTGATGGTGTGCTGAATCTTCAGTTGCACATCAACCATGCCAAGAAGACTAGCACGATCTATGCCAATATGTATAGCCTAACGTATGTACGTAAAATTGCCACGCGCGGCGCCCATGCACGGCGCAATACCGGATGTGCGCGTACGTGCGTGGGTGAGATTCATTTGTGAGAAGAAGATAGCGACCACGCGGTGAGTTGATCTTTCCTTGCTGTGCATGTATCAAGCTGCACACGTTTAATATACACATCGTGGATAAGCCTGTGTGAGCTGCCCATGCATAACATGCATAATATTAGGTAAGTTTGACTGACTAGTCTATACACCCTTTGCATGTAGTGATGAATCACTGTCTGGACTCGAACAGACGTCTGAGGTCATTCTTAAAAGTAGCCAATTCTTATCCGCTTGGGAGAGGCACGTGTGTGCAGTTATAAGCCAAAGACTGCATGCATGTAGTTGAATATTGCTGCTAGCGCTGTTTTACTAGCCGTAGTAGATTGCAGTTCTACACCTGCATGCACATGCACACTGCCACATTCTTCATCACTGTTGTACGCATCAGGTTTCCATCGAGTTGATTTGTGTAGCTGCTTTGCTTTGCACCCAGACTGTATAGCTAGCTTTTGTCGATTAGGCTAAGCGCACGATCTTGAATGGTCATGCAGTGCACCCTTATAAGATAAAAATAATGCTGTGGGGCGATAGTATAGCTACATCTGTGGTATAGCCTCGTTCCCAGGCTACACCTACCAGTAGCTGTTGCAGATAATAATTATGCAGCATGCAGGCAACTGACTACACTACTTGGTTATACACTCACATGTACAGAAATTTGTCATGTGTTCCACTACAACTACCGGTACCACTACACTGCTCATCCTTTTGTTGGGACTGTCCTCACTTTGCTGCCAAGGTGAAGTCACATTCTTCTGTAATTTTGCAGGCATATGGATGTGAGTACGTAGCCATAACAAGCATTCCTAAGCCAAATCATCGTCCTTGGGTGTGGTGGGGCACTGTGTGTACAGCTGACCACCAGTTCCTCATCAACTGCATGATGGAGTGACAACACTGCTGGCAGAATAGATAGCAGCTAGTATACCTTCGCCACCTGCTCATACTTTGATGTGTATTTGTTTACAAAGGTGCAAAAGTTCAATGGTATAATTATGGTTCTGTCCCACATGCATGCACAACTACTCCATATCCTCATGATAGGCTGAGTTCAGTACAACAAGGTTAACAAATAATCCTGATTTTTTTTCTGCCATCCACCGATTGTGGTTTGTCTGAGGCAAGAGCACATAAGTAGGTCGCGCGGAGTACTCCGGGGGGTGGGACCTACTTATGCGCTCTTGTCTGAGGCCATTTGCATGCAGTGTATGAGTTCAGCCTCCCACTCACAACTGGATCTAAGTCAAACTGTAATGCATAGCTACATGGTACAACTCCGCACTTTGACATAATTTTTACTTGCAATTGCAATTGCATATTTGCCTGTGTATATAGGTCTGTGTGGCTGTGTCAATCCTCCATGCACTGCTGCAGAACTGGAAACCTTGGCTCGGCAGGATCTCAGCAAGTTGGAGGTTCACTATGCGAAGCTGAGAATATTTCCATTTCTCCGTTTCTCCCACCATGGTAACATCACAAAATGGACTCTTCTGGCTGCAGAAGGAAGTGGAAGAGGACGACCACAACTCGGCATCTGGAGACAAATCAGCACAAGAAGATATCGCAAAGTTGCTGCTGAGCTCATGAACTCTTGTGTTGTCGGACATTTCAATACGTTAGAAGTTGGTGAAATCGTTGTCCACGAAAATGTTCCCAATGAGCCCCTCCCTTTTCAGCCAGGAGATATTCTTGGGTTGCTTCTCAGAAGTGCACGTGCAGCCAAATATATTCCCTATCTGCGCAATGACAGTGTCATACTAGGAGCCACTCCCCCTCTGAGCTATTATCTACGGAGGCAGGGCTCTCGTGTTGGTGACATATTTTCAGTGAAGCAAGAGAACGGTGATAGCCATATTCCACTAGCTTCATTTGAGATATGTAAGTATGTTACCCTGCAGGTTCACCTATAGCATTGCAGCCTTAATTAGAAGGGATTTAATGTATTTACCCTCAGGTGTGTCAGAGGAGAATGCCAGTTCAGAGTACGCTTCATGCACCGATAGTCAGCCGCAAAGGTAAGAGCTCATCAGCTGACTTGTACATTCACAAAGTAGCTGAACTTGAAAGTCAACAATTGCATGTTTTACTGTGTTAGTACATGTACATAACATTATGTATGGATGAATAAGGAGCCACCAGCATGAGACATATTACAGTGTATACGTTTTACCCCTGAGATACACGACTGTAGCATTTATTGAGTCGAGAGCGCATAAGTAGGTCGCGCCTCCGGGCGACCTACTTATGCGCTCTTGATTGAGTATATAGATCTGCACTCCTTTGATATTCAAAAGAAAACATAACCAAATCTTTGGTTTCTCAGGGACTGGACTTGCCTGGACAACCCCACAGTCCCTTCCCCCTCCCCCTCCCCCTCCCCTTCACCATCTGTCAGCCCTGCCAGTAACCTGCTCTCCACAGAACTGTTAGCTGTTTCTGTGATAGTACCTCTGAGTGTTCTCATGGCAGTGCTCGCAGTGTGCCTGGTGACCACAGTGATCTGCTGCATTCATAGAGCCAGACAGCCTGAAGGACACCACACGATATTCACGGCAGAAACTAGTAAGGGAGTATACATTTGACTTTGAAACATAGCTACGTACATGCTCAGTACCAGTATCCTTCGTAACACTACAGTCATGCCTATTGCTTGATTATGGAATAACGTGTAAAGATTCACCTACATATGAACACTATCCTGTGGGAGTGCATCAGTGGAGTATCTATAGCAGAGCCCCAAGGGGTCTGATAGACGTGCTTGTTTTTGCATGGTTAGTCCAGCAGTGAGAGCTTGAATGATGTAGTCTGGGGGCATGCCCTCCCCCATTGAATTTTACACCCGTGATCCAAAACAACAACTTACCGCCATTATACGCCTCAAGCGCTGCTTGGGGAAGTGTGACTCACATGTGGCTGCTTACAGTATATACGTTGACTGTACTTTGCTGGGCCTCAAGACTGATGCCATTCTACTACTGCCTACAAGTAGCTAGTACTAACAGGCATTTTAATGTCAGTCAGGGCCTGTGTCCTGCTATAGCTAGGCGAGTGCATGCATTCTTCAGTAATAATCCTTTTGCCAGTGAAGATGTTTTGTCACACTTACCCATATAATTATTACCTAACACTGTATTCTCTTGATACAGCCAAGAACTTCTCTGGAGTCAATATGGCACTAGACATTAGACGTGGCCCACCGAATATACCTCTACCATCACCACCTTCTCCCTCACCTCCTCGATACTTTCCCGGCAAACTTGAACCAGAGCCAGTCTACGAAGTCGTCTGTAAGAAAACAGCTTATTAGATGCCATCATTATTATTTTCATGTGGCTTGTGGACCAGCTCAATAATATTGGCTGTATTGCACTATTAAAATTGATGCTGTATTAAGTGGTTATTGGTCCGGAAGGAAGTATAGCAATGGGGCCAATGCTGATTGCGCATGTGTGTCCGGTACCTATGTACTTCCTGCCGGGCCAAATCCCACATCATTTGCACTCACTTCCTCTGTAATTAATGAACCGCAGAGAGTTTATTCACTTCCATGGACTCCTTTCAAACAACTTCCGGAATCGTGATCACTACCGCACACATGTTCAGTGCGCGCAGTCCTGGAAAATTGCCGAAGAAGACTGACCAACTCCCTGAGGAATGACAAATGACGAAGTAAGCTTTATAATACAGTGCCTACGTCTGTATACTCGGCTGATCACGTCCGACTGTATACGTACTAGTGCAGTTTCGCAGTACGTGATGAGCCCGCTTGGGTATAGCTACTGTACTTGATAGCTAGCTGTTGTAATGACTTCATACGATGTGTACTAGGCGGTCTGAATGACCAAACTTTGATAAGCTACAATATTTTAATTCAATTTGTGTAGGACTAAACTTTTAATGATCGATGGCTTGTACTTCTTTGTTGCAGCTAAGTACCTATTACACAACGTTGGAGTTAATCACTTATAATTATTCTACCGGCAAATATCACACCATGGGCCCTGTCTCACTTTCTACACCAGTACTACTGTTCCTCCTGCCAGCACTTCTCTGTGGTCAAGGTAAACACTGCATACAAATAGATATATTACCAACTACGTACGTGTACAGTCTGCCTATGACATCATCTATAGACTGCATTGAGCCACATAACTATTTTGTGATCTTGCAACCATTACAGCCTGTATTACTAGAAATTTTTAGCAGTAGCATAAGGTAAGGGATGGGATTTCTGGACAGTATTGTAATTCCGGACACAGCATCGGAAGTAGGATAAGCACACGAATACTTACCATAATTTGGAAGAATTCTGCTCATAAGGAGTGAAAACTGGGGCTGGGTGACCGTGTCCAGAAATCCCCTATACTGCCCGGAAATCCCCTCCCTTACCTTAACACAAGGTCTACTGTCCTGCGGTATGGCACTGCTACACGAATTGGTACTACTACACGAATCGGCATTTTGAACTTCAATGTCTTTCTTGTATGCATGGTGCCAATACACAGTCACTAGTAAACGTACATGTAGTTGACAGCATAAGGTAAGGGATTGCAGACACTGTATCCAGAATCCACCCCCCCCCCCCTGCACAAATACTTGTGTGCTGCATGGCAATCTTGTTTACCTTGAGGAAGCTATAGAACGACTTTTAGAGAAGTGTTCAGAATCCTCCCACTATCCGGTAACCTAGCCATGCTCCCAGGGAGTGATCAAAGACTGCTTGGTGGTGTAGAAGTAGAAGGCCTGGGAGTATGCTACTGGTAACCCCCTTCCCCTGACTCATAACCCATAATGAGGCTGAAGCAACACATGGCCACATACATGTATGTAGTAGCCTCGTTCCCAGGCCGTTTTGGGAGGGAGAAACGGCCTGGCAACTTCTGCGAGTTCAAACTGTTTACGGATGTAACGTCACAACAATTGCATACCTCATTTAAGCAGTGAAGTCCACGTGATAGTTCTGATATTTTCACCGGCTGAGAACGGTCCTTTCCTGCTTGCGGAAGCAACTGTTTACGCAGGTTCTGCGACGGAACGCAAGCAGAAGACGAACGAACAAAAGTCGATGTGCAGAGCACTACACTAGCGCGATCGAGCGATCAACTATTGTGATGAATGGGCATGACTGTGACGTTTCAACGCATGACACAATTCGGTTTACTGTTGTCATGTGACAGCGATCTGAAATCTGAGTGGGTCTTCCAACTCTCTGGCAGCGGAAGTAACAGTTTGTACTCACAGAAGTTGCCAGGCCGTTTCTCCATCCCAAAACGGCCTGGGAACGAGGCTACATATGTAGTGGAACAAAACTGGAATATATCTCAGGCTACTCCCACTTCCATGGCCAGTATCTCATTAATCGCTTGCTGTGTGAAATATTGCAAGCAAGAGTGCATGATGAGATCATCGTTATCGCTGCAATAACGATGATGTCATCATGCGCTCTTTTGCAAGCAATTGGGAACATGCTGGGAACATGGCTACCGACATAGTGTGCAGAGTATAACTGGACAGTATACGTTAATACCAAGCACAAATCATTTTTTCTGGATAGCCATATTATCATCTGTCATCCACTGTACATGTACTATGTGTGTGTGTGTGTGTGTGTGTGTGTGTGTGTGTGTGTGTGTGTGTGTGTGTGTGTGTGTGTGTGTGTGTGTGTGTGTGTGCGTGTGTGCGTGTGTGCACACGTGTGTGTATGCGTGTGTGCACACGTGTGTGTGTGTGTGTGTGTGTGTGTGTGTGTGTGTGTGTGTATAATTATCATGGAGGTGTTAGTATATAGGAATGGATGGTGTACTCTCCGCTGTAAAAGCAGTAAATCCTACAAAGACACACCAAGACTGCTCTACAGCGCTAATTAGCCTAATACTGACACATCAAAAGGCAGTATTGTCTAAGTTTACCTAGTTAACTTGCTGTTGTTATAGGCTACCACTCAGCTGAAGTACTAGTAATTGCCTCAGACATATCTGCATGCTCTTGTAAATCCATTCTTTACACATACCAAGCTTTGAGTTTGTGTATTCTTACCTCAATGGCATTCCTTGATGCTATAGTGTGGCCGGTCAGTGTCTGTGGGAGTAGTTGTGTTGTGAGTACAGTAAACCACCAGTGGTGGTAATGGTGAAATCCAAGCCTGTAAGTGTAGTGGGTAAAGTGTAACACAGTGTGAGGAGGGGGAAGGTGCAACACGCACGTATCACATGTATCATCTGAAGATCCCACATGGAATGGAATGGAGCAAAGAGTTTCAATTGGAGGGGATCGAAGAGCCTTCCTTGGATTATAGTATACCACAGACTGTACTCATGTGCAATACATTGTATACGAGGCATGGGTGCATTGACCCAGGCAGTTGCCTCAATTGTGCCTATGTGCTCACTACGCCTCTACATGCTATACATGTAACAAGTGTGATGTCATAATGATGTAATGGGAAGACAGTAAACACCATAATTATAATTATTTTATGTTTGGCATTATGTTTTGATTTCTATTACCAATCACTTTCAAGAAGACTATGTACTCTATGAATCGCCTCAGTAGTAAGTTTTGTTTTCTTTTCCTCAGTTTACTGCAGTGACAGCTGTGTTCAAACACTCCCCAACGCAAGTGATGTACAAGCCATTGCAATGGACAATCAAAATCAGTTCCTAGCTCCTTTCTCACAGCAGAGATTATTCCCTAACATCACTTTCGATTGCAATGGCACCATTGTTGGGACGAGGTTGGCTGCGATTAGTGATACTAGGGGCGGCAGACCAGAGCTAAGCGTATGGAGGTCGGATGGCGCTAACCAATACACCAAGATGGCTGCAAGCAATATAAACTCCTGTGTCATCAATGACAATGTAGCCACACTGGATACAGCTGCAGTGATGATCCACCAGAACAGTTTAGACGCTCCTATACCTTTCGAGCCTGGCTATATCCTGGGTGTATTCTTCAGACCCAGACCAGAGTATGTGCCGCTACTGTACAATGTCACCAGCTATGGAGACACTGAGGGGCTGGTGAGCTTCTACTGGCAGAGGCAAGGGTCACCTCCAAATCTTGCTGTCACGCTGAATTCTGGTAGCAACGTGGACACCTTCTTTCCTCTGATTTCCCTCGAAGTTTGTAAGTTCTGCATGAACACTTGAATTTACTTCCCCAGGCAGAATTTGGAGCCAGAATATAATGTAGTGTAATTAATTATACTGCCTGGGCTCATGCCAATGGCGGATTTAGAAATTTAGAAAGGGGCCTGGGTTCAGCCACTGGCGCACGAAGTGCGGCCGAAAACTTTTGTGTTGCCACACCCACTACCAGTCACGTGAATGCATTCATGACACGCGTCTGACCTGAGTTTTGAAGTTCGAGGTGACTTGTCTAGCGCTGGAGACTAAAAATGATGATCGGAACAAATCCAAAACTGCTATACAATAGACGTAAGTTACTTTTACTACTGCCAAAGGGTGTGATTTGCACCCCCTTACCCCCCTAAATCCTCCACTGCATTCAGTGGAGGACATGCATGCCAGCAGGTAGTGGGTGGGTTGAGGGGAATATAGTCACCATGGTTGCTGAGTATGAGCACTTTCGTCTTAACTGTTGCCACCACTACTCCCTTCACATGAATCACTCCTTTGCGTTTGGCAGTATTCGACATCATGTACATGTACATGTACATAAGTTTGGGGTGAGCTGTAAAGTTGCCTACGAGTTGGTGGATGCAATCAGAGTCTGCTGAAGATGAGAGTAAGACCTGAGGACCTCCGTCTGTCTTGAGAAGTGGTCCTCTCAAAGCATTTAGGAATGAAAATGCTGTACGCTCCATACATCAAAGTTTGTGAGGATCGAGAGAGATTTAGGTGATTGGAAATAGGATAAACCAGTTCTTCTGTTAGTTTGTGGGATTTCATGGAAGGATTGGGGTGAACAGGTCATCCCATAGGTATGGTGTGGTGATGGGAAGGTAGTTTCACTTAACATGGGAATTTGTGAAGCCTTGCAATGACCACAGTGGAGACTATACAGCAGATGGTGCGATCACAGAGCAATCTTTTATGATGATGGTGCACTGTATTTACAGGTAGTTTAGCCTCGTTCCCAGGCCGTGCGGCTTGGGAACGAGGCTACAGGTTGTTTTTTTTTTTGCATGACGACTCCTGCGAGATGTTTCTTTTGACATACGTACATGTACCTACCATGCAAATCAAAAACGCGGCTTCTCAGTACTGCTTGGGTTTGTGGAGACAGTGTGGCTAATTAGTTACTTCGCACATGGAGGGTGTGGCTTATCCATCGAAAAGATTTGAAAACCATTTCTATAGAAGTTCTTTAAAAATTCCTGTCACACATTTATTGGTGCCGTCTTTCACTCCCTGTAGGTGTGTCCAATTCGTGCTCAATTTTGAGGTACTATGCTATTTCAGCTGCACAGCATTGACACAATTTAACTTAATCCGAAGGGTGGGATATTGACCAATACACAAAGTTAGTGCTACTCACGTGACCCTCAACGAATCAGACACCTCAGAATCGATCACATGATGGAGCATTAAATCGCTTATTGCACACTTTATTGTGCATTATCTAGATAATGCACACTTTTCAAAGATCAAAGGCTGTCACAGGTCAGTGAGTTGCACTAAGTAGTTTAGATACCAGTTTGCAGTGCATTACGGGCTTTAGTGCACTCGGGCAATCTAGTTAACGGTCTTGGGCAGATAATGCACTCGCTTTCGGCTCGTGCATTATCTCGCCCTCGACCGTTAACTAGATTGTCCTCGTGCATTAAAACCTGTAATGCACTGCAAACTGGTATTTAAATATTACTTAATACGTAGCACCTATAGGCCTTTTATATTACCAACCAATGATTGAAAAACCCGTCATGAGACTTTCAGCTTCATGATGTCACATCTGGCAATGTCCTTGGGAGATAGGTTCCGTGTGAGCAGAAAGGGCGGGACAGGGGGAGGTGGGTGGGTGCACCCTAAGAGTGCAAACAGCATGGCCACGTCTGGGCTAAGTGGTGAATAGCCCTTGGTTGGAGCAGGGTGGGCCATTTCTCGGGTTTTAAGCATAAACGGGCCTAGAAAACAGTGGTCTAGCCTCGAATTCCAGTGTTCAAGGCTGATGTTTCTGCTAGAGCATGTTACCATTGTGCGAGCATCTTGATTGCGTAACTCATTAATGAGTGGGTGTGGTCAGTGTCACGAATGTGGAAAGCATGGCTGTGTGGCAGTTCTGTGTGAATATTTGAGCATGAAAACCGATGGGAACATTATCTAGGGTTTGTTTACAAAAACTGACCTCCAAAGTCTACGGTTGGTAAAGAGTTAATGCCTCTCAGGCTCCCTGTTGTTACCTTGTTCTCATACATAATTACTATCGCTGAACATGGCTGTGACACTGTCTGTGGCTATATGACTGTGTCATTTGATCTTTGACCTCCAACATGATACCACAGACTTCAACCATAATAATCACAAGTAGCTTCGCTCACTCAGCTACTTCCTAAATTGGCCTATTAGCAGTCTGTCACCAGGTATATAGCTGCTCCTTAGCCCTGACTGCATTTGCTTCAGCTGCTGCTCCCAATTGCATCCGCTTCAGCTGCTGCTCCCCGATTGCAGCTGCTGTTCCCCGGTTGCGTCCGCTTCAGCTACTGCACTCTGATTGTGTCCGTTTCAGCGACCCCGATTGCGTCCATTACAGCTACTGTGCTGGGCCTGTTCTTTAGGAAGGTTCCAGCCCCCGCCCTATATGTTCTTGGGCATTCTCAAGGTTCAGAGGTCGCATGTGTCACTAGTGCACTAGTCGAGTCTAGTCCTGTCCCCCGAACATCCCACTTCTGTAACTTAAAATTTTGATATAAAAATATTAGAGAGATAAGCGTTTCTCGTTATTATATCTATGCTTTAATTGCTTCCCAGTAGACCCACTTGCCTGACCCCAGCTTCCACAACCTCGTCCTCTTCCTCGCCAACACCCTTGCCGACATCCTCACCGACCTCCTCCTCCATTCCCCCACCCATCAATGAGCCTCTCTCCTCTGAGACGCTGATCATTGCGATTGCTGTCCCGGTTGGTGTGGTCATCATGGTACTTCTGTTGGCCGTCATCGTAACTCTCCTGTGCTGCATGTGGAGGAACAAGGAGTCCAGCAAACACTCCACTGACTTCACTGGTGAGTGAATGGTCTGACTGGTTGCCACGTCGACCAATAAGATTAATATTCTCTTGACTGATGAGTTTGCAATGTACAACAACAAACACTATGTCCAGTGTTTGGGGTAGTGTTTCCTGTGTGTACCTCTGTTACCATTGGCCTTCGCCACGTACTGTTTGGTCACTTGCCATATGCAAGTACCGAATGGGGGGGGGGGGGGGGGGGGGGGGGGGGGACTGGGAAATCTGGTCCTACATGTGTGGTGACATCAGGTAGACGAGGGTAACCCTACAAGGAGAGCATGCAGTGCCAGGTGAAAGTTCTTAAGGCCCTTTCCTGTAATGTCTGTCCAAGAGCTGGATACCACCATGGAGAGATGGACTCAGTACAGGATTTATTCGGACAGTGGTGGGATGAGACAAACGATAGCTTGCTGCATTAGAATGAAGTGATTTGGTGTGCTGCTGCCAACCGGGGTATTGGCAACCGTGCTGAACGTTTTTGTAAGGCTGCCTGTCACTAGCCATCCTCACATCAACAAATGTAGTTCAGAAGGCCCAACCAGACCATTTACATACAGGTAAAGTTTATGTACCAGCATTTTGGCCTTGTAGGCTGGTGGTTGTGGGTTCGAATCCTTTTGAGGCAGCCAGGTGTTTCTTTGCTCATTGAACCAAATGGCTTTGATTGTTCACATGGTCACAGCACTCTTAAGTGTTCCCTTGTATATACACAACGCTGTAAAGAACACCGTATGTTGGAGGTCTCGTAGCCTCATTCCCAGGCCTCTCACACGGCCTGGGAATGAGGCTAGAGGTCTCGATGTATATGTTAGGGTTAGGGAGTGCCTAAGGAGTGCCGCTGTTTGTAGCATCACACCCTCAGTGGTAATCTGTAGCACTGTGATAAGGATTCAGATGGTGCTTGGGTCGACAGCACCCCCAGTTGGTAGCAAACTTTGTATGGGTGGAGGGACTGTGGGTGGGAGTAAACAGCACGGAAGGTTCCCTTTGAAATGCCTGCTGCATGAGACACAACAACATGTCTCAGGCGTCGTATTGTCCTATTGCTTTCAAACTGTATACAGGATTCAGTGTTTATAGTCATCAGCAATATTGTTCGGGGGGGGGGGGGGGGGGGGGGGGGGGGTGCTCCCAATAACAACCACGACTATTCAGCTAGGACATTAACTAGATCTAACCAACCAGTGAGGGTCTTTAGCTAGTTAAAGACCCTCACTGCTTGGTTAGATCTAGGGATACTGTTATCATGCTGTATTCATATTTGCCAACCGTCCCCGAATGTCTGGGAGAGTCCCGGAATTCTGGTCTCCCGTCCTTTGGCTTTTCCCTGTTTGCCCCAGAATAACGATAGGTCTGTTCTCGTTCCCAGTCTGGTTGCAGTCTGGGAATGGAGTTAATGAAAGACATAATCTGATTGTATACAAGCTGACTGAGTTGAGTGATATTGCTCTGAGACTACCTGAAGTAAAGAAGCAAAAAAGGGAAAGCCACTTAGATTTCTGGTGGATCAATGTCTTGGGGGGGGGGGGGGGGGGGGGGGGTAGACCCCGTCCTCGACACATGGGCATGCCAGCAAATTTCTCAGATTAATACCACAATGTCTGAGGATTTATAGACCCATTGTACTTATGCCATTTTGTATGGCATTTCTGTTGGAGTAAATCAGTTTCCAACTTGAAACCTTTGAACCCACCCTTAACATACCACTCTGCAAGTATCTGGTTGCTAAAGAAACCATTCAGGTACTTATACTACACTCCTCTTTGTCAGGTGGTTTCCTCTTCAGCTGTTGAACCAATAGGGGTCAGGTTTGGTGCTGGGTGCCAAGCTATTTACTCCACATGGTGGGCAGACATGAAATATGTGCACTCTTCATCCTGTTTTGTGGGATAGTTCTGTTCATACACATATCCTGTCATCGTGTCAAGAGGCTTCCCTCATAGGATCCTGGTCATTTCTTATCAGATCCAAGTTTTGTATTTCCAAGGTACACTCTACATCCTGGCTGTGGGGATATGTTCTGCTCAATTATATCCTGTCATCCTGTCTGATTGTGAGAACAGCTATAGCTTCTATAAATACTTCCCTCCTTCCATTCCTCCCTCCCTCCCTCCCTCCCCTCTCCCTCCCTCCCTCCCTCCCTCCCTCCCTCCCTCCCTCCCTCCCTCCCTCCCCTCCTCTCCCTCCCTCCCTCCCTCCCTCCCTCCCTCCCCTCCCCTCCCTCCCTCCCCTCCCCTCCCTCCCTCCCTCCCTCCCTCGATCCCTCCCTCCCTACCCCCCCCCCCCCCCCCCTCTCCAGAAGGCATCCAAATGTACCATGTAGTTGAGAATGGCGGGCCAGTGATGCACAGCGACACAGTCAATAGTTCAAGTGACGTGGAAAGAAAGACCTCTTTTCTCGTGTCTCTCAACAATGACCTCTATGACTTGCCCACCACCCGCCCTGACGTGGCAGCGTATGAGGAACCAGTCGTGTCCTTGTCACAGTATGAGACCATCGGTGATGGGGAGGTATGCATGCTATATATGTACTATCCATCTGTCCCACATGATGTGTGTAGAACTGTTAACATAATATTATTGCAGTACTGATGATTTCCAAGCGCATTAGCGCGAGGTAACTAAATAAATCTGTCCGTGTAGGCCGCTATCTCAGCTAGGGATTGCACATGTATGTGGCCATAATCAGTCACACTTAGAATTGAAGGTTAATGCATGTGCGATGGCACATCCTGGTTTAGCGATGGACACTGTGGATGGGTTGTCGGTGTCACTGGCACCAGAGTAGCCTCGTTCCCAGCTTTTATCTTGCAGCGGTAGATTTTTCTCCACGGCTGCGGGATAAAATCTGGGCAGAGGCCTGGGAACGAGGCTACTCCAGAGTATGTACAACCATTTTTAAGTTTTAGTGTTCCCTTTCAAAGCTATATTCTTTGATGCTCATTCCTGTTAAACGAAGCTCACTGGTTTTGATATACAGTATAGACACTACACACACCAGTAGCAGTGACAACACATTGAAATCCATAGTATTCACTTGCCCTGTGCACCTTGTGTTGTGCCTCAGTGCAGTGCCAGTACTAGTGCGGTCGATGATGCCACGTGCAATTTGGGTGGAGCCAAAACCTATCAAATAATAGGAAGTAGCTGAAGTAACGGCGAAAAGGAACCGCCTTGTATCAGGAATGAATGTTATTGTGTTCATTGCGTAAAATGTCTGTAAATTAGCTTGAAGCATTTTTGCCGACTGTCTCATGTGCGCGCGCACACACACACAAGGCATTGCCTCCCTCGTGCGCAGGGTAACTACTGCTTGTAGTAATAATGCAATGCATGTATGCATTACACCCCCTCACCCCTTTCCATCACATACACATGCACACACACATAATACACACACAAACACACACACACACACACACATACGTACATACACACACACACACACACACACACACACACACACACACACACACACACACACACACACACATACGTACATACACATGCACACACACACACTCTCGTCCTCTCTCTCTCCAGGAGGGTCACACTTATGCTACTCTCGTCCCTCCCATGATTGGCAACCCGTCCCCCAATGTCCTTTCTGTCCCAGGCTCCCCTGCCTTCTACCACGCTCTGGAGAAACCCAACATCTCCACCACACCTCCTGGCATGAGGTACAGCCATCCGGCGTACCAGTAGATACTTGTAGTAGCTAGACCACTACAGAGAGCAACAAATGTACCAGGAAGAAATGTGTTATACTGACATTACAATTAGTACGTAGATCCACAGACCAGGTGCCAATTGTGTACTACCATAAACATTTTAGCCGCTGAGGATGATGGAGAATGCACGCAGCTTGCTCATGCTCGCCCCACAATGCCCTGCATTTACTAGTTACGTGCCATAAATTGTTCTTCAATGGAATGAGAAGGCCTCCTGAAATTTGGTTTCATACCACTGGACCTCTCTCTCTGTCCAACCTTCCCGCTCTACCCCTCCACCTCTCTCCTCACACTGTACGTTCTCGTTCACTCCTAATTCACCCCCACCCCTTGTCCCCCTCAACCCCCTCCTCCTGCTCTTCCTCCACCCCTCCTCCCACTCCACCCCTCCTCCCCTTGACCGGCCCTCCTCCCCCTCCACTCCCCTCTTCCTCTTCCTCTACCTCCACCCCTCCTCCCCATCACCCCTTCTCCCCTCCACCCCTCCACCCCTCCTCTCCTCCACCCCCCTCCAACTCCACTCCTTCTTCCTCTTCCTCTACCCTCCACCCCTCCTCTCCCTCCACCCATCCCTCCTCCTCCACCCCTCCTCTCCCTCCACCCATCCCTCCTCCTCCTCCCCTCCTCGCCCTCACAGACGCACACAAAGCCCTAGAGACAGTCACACACGCAGCCCTCGGGACAGCCCCAGCCCAAAGTTCATTACCAAGCTCAGTGAGCTCAGCAAGTCCAGAAGGAAGGGAGAGTGTAATGTTCCCCCTCGACTCAAGCTTGGGAATGGTCTTTCTCAGCTGGAGGCCAACATTGACAGTGGTGTCTACGTACCCACACAGGCAAGCGTACCGTCCAGTCACATTAGCATAATTATTGGACAGTCCCATTTTGTCTGTTTTCCTATTTGAAAGTGGCATACCCAAACAGTGAATATACATCACAGACACTCAAAGAGACTGGTATTTTGACAATGGTAGTCACAATATCAACTCCCTGCAGGAGCTGTGAGTGATGGTCACAGCAGGAATTATGATCCGTACTAGCCTTGTTCCCAGGCCTGAGAGAGGAAGGAGGAAAGGGCCTGGTTTCAACTTTATTATCCACAACTGTAACACTTATTCATCAGGACTGTAACACTTATTCATCAGGAGTGCCTGGCTGCTGGAGCTAGGGCATAGCGGCACACCACAGGTCATATGCGCTTACTATATCGATGTACGAACCACAAAACGTTTAGTACTTGTTTTGACATCACAATTGTACCAATACAAATCGAATGTCCACGGTGCCGGTGGAATTCCACAACGATTAAGCGCATGTACAAACAGTGGAAACCAGGCTCCTCCCTTTCACGGGCCTGGAAACAAGGCCAGTTCCGTACGCAATTTCTGGATTCTGAGAATGAGTAAACCTATCTCGAGATTATGCAAATTCCTAGGTTGCATGTGAACGCAACCATATTATTTTGTAGTTTCGCTCTCCAGCATCATGCATAATTCAAACTTGATGACAGAATGAATCCGAGCTCTAAGTTTGAACTTCGATTGTAGATGCTGGCTACAGAATGTTTGCTTGGAATCTACTCACGTGTAATCCTTTGCAAAGAATATACACTGTCAGTGGTGCCTCTTCAAAGGAACGGTGAACAGGAATGAGCTCTTCAGGGTTAATAGTAGACCGTGGGAGCGATAGGAAACCTTGCGCATGCGTGGTGAGCAGCTGTATGCGAGCGAAGCGATAAGTTCAGCATGGACACCTGTTGACAGCGCTGCGTGATATTGCACCTGAAAAGAATGTGACGTTGAAATGCTACCCATCCTGACACTGCACAAACAGACTTGTTTGCGTGGAAAACATCGGCAAAATTTGATACACTTTGAATGATCAATTATGTAATTCAATAGACTGTCATGATGTAAGCTTTTGGGTCATGTTTTGGGATTTTATGTTGACACTATTCATTAGAGTACCAGGTGCATTATTACCTGAATGAGATTCAAGTGCTTATCGTAAATCGTTCAATTCTTGCACCGAGTCTTTGCCACGGCATATCCCCACAAACATGCTCCGCAATAGGGATACGCTGTAATTCAATATATTGACACTCTCTGCTTTGCAATAGCATGCAAGGAATCCACATCTAGTAAGTACAGTTGGGACATACGATGTATACGAAACATTTCCTCACTTCTGGTGAGGTCCAATTCCCATGGACATCCCCCAACTGTTTGTTTGTGCAGTCACACTCCTGTGAGGTATGCAGAGTATGTATGACCTAGAGCTGATGGATGCATGGCTCAATGCACAAAGCAGATGTCATCCACGTCATCCGTTGTAAGCAGCAGCTGTCGCGTTCATACTAATTATTCCTCAGTATAATCGAGATGAATTGGACCAGGCATGTGTGTGGAACGACAGGCAGTCCTCAAATATTCATATAGGAGAGAGCTGCAAATTACATACATTAAATAATTATTACGGTATACGTACGTAACCTATCTACATGCGCATAATACATACCACGCAGTCTCCTACTAGCCTCGTTCCCAGGTCTTGTACACCTCCAGTTTTAGATCACTCAACTGCAAGCGATCAAAAACTGGAGGTGTAGAAGGCCTGAGAACGAGGCTAGTAGGAGACTGCAAAGCCTATTGCTGTAAGGGAGCTAGATGCGTGGGGCTCATTGGGTTTTTCTTTGCATACATACATACATACATACATACATACATACCTGCAGGAGCAACGGAGCAAGTTTAGAGTTGAGCCAGTCTTGTTTGATGACACTATCTACTCCTGCCTCAGTGAGGTACACCACACACACACACACACACCCTACCCCACTCATGCATACACACACACACACCCACACACACACACACCCACACACACACACACACACACACACACATGCATACATTTTCACACATACACTCACTAGCCTCGTTCCCAGGCGCTCGGTAATAATTTGGGAGAAGAGCGCCTGTTATCTTCTCCCCAATTACCGAGCACCTGGGAATGAGGCTAACACACACACACACGCACACAAGACTATTACTTGATCAACCCCCTCCCACTCGTACACACACACATGTCCACTCTCACACACATGCACACTCACACTGTCCACTCACACACATGCACACTCACACATGTCCACTCACACACATGCACACTCATGCACACATGCACACTCACACATGCACACTCACACATACGCACTCACACATGTCCACTCACACACATGCACACTCATGCACACATGCACACTCACACATGCACACTCACACATACGCACTCACACATGTCCACTCTCACACACATGCAGGCACCCTACAGTCCTCTGTTACACAACTGGAGTTTCTTTGAAGAGGCTGAGATCTACTGGAAGCCTGCATCGGATCCATCTGGACTCTACGCCCAGCTAGCCAGCATGAAATACCGAGAGATCCTCAAGAACCAAATCCAGTAAAAATACTACTTTTTGATCTAGATTATATGTCTGTTTCTGAATGTCTTTCCGAATGTCTGGATTGATGTCTGGTAGTCCATGCGCCTGGCTACTTCTAGGTACCCTCCCTCTCAACATACTCAAAATAGGAGCTTTCCATGTGTACATAAAACTACAGGGAAGGTGAATACAAGAGAGCTTGGTACCCTCGTACCCAGGCTTTCCATCCCAGATTTGTCACACTGTTTAGGCCTGGGAGGATTCACATGTTTCATCACTGCAATGTTTGATTGCTCCGTGTGTCCTCCTGGATGCTGAGTCATCTCGGTCCTGGTTTCTCAACTCCTGACATCAACAAGCATATTCTGTGGCATCGTTACGGATGTAGCATGACATCATGTGGCACTGTATCACATTAGCCTCGTACCCAGGCCTTCAAATCACGGGGGGCCTGGGTACGAGGCTATGTATCACATGTGAAATCCTCAGAGGCTATCCTTCCGGGTTTTTGTTCCAAAGATGTGAGACAAAGAATCTGAGATGGAATGCCTGGACACAAGGCTGATAGACACAGAAGCAGATTTTCCAGACATGTCCTGGATGATTTCAGTGTTCACTAAGCTGATGGAGGGGGGAGCCATAAATTTGACCACATCAAAGGGCATTCCAATCACCTCATTGAGTAAATTTGGCCAGGAAAAAGCACTTCTCTCACTGATGTTTATACTATAAATTATGTATTTTTTCTTCAGCATAACAGAACATCTTGGTTCCGGCGAGTTTGGCACTGTGTGTAAGGGGGAGTGGCACACGACAGTGGGAACAGTTGACGTGGCAGTGAAGATGCTCAACAACAAGGCAACGGAGAGGGACATTGTAAGATTCCTCCAGGAGGCGGCCATCATGGGACAGTTCAGACACCCTAACATTGTGCGGCTACATGGAGTGGTGACAGTGGGAGAACCTGTGAGTAATGGGAGAGGAGAGGGTGGAGGACGGACAGACGGACAGATGGGGGGAGGGGGAGGAGGGGGGAGAGAGGGGGGGAGGGGGAGGAGGGGGGAGAGAGGGGGGGACTGGAGGATAAGGAGGGGGGAGACAGATATTGTTATCTATGTTTCCCTTCATCCCCCTCTCCCACACACACAAACCACACACACCAACATGATTGTGTAATTCTCTCGCCAGGTGATGATTGTCTTAGAGTTGATGAGGAATGGAGACCTCAGGAACTACCTCAAGTCACTACGTCCCGTGTAAGCATACACTACTCCTCCTTTGTTGTATTTCTATAACATTATTGTGCAGCAGCAACAGTCCCCGTATATTGCCTTCTCCATACTGCCCGGTGTCAAGGCATGCCTGAATGGGCGATGACATAAGCTTCTTGCCTCTCAGTCAGATATGTTACAAAATACATTATTTTGTGCTTATGCACGCGTGTGTGTTATTATGTAAGGCATGTAGGTGATTGCTGGCTTTTAAATACAAGACAGTGCTTGAGTTCATCATTACCTGTCTGGGAGCGAGGCATCACACTCTTCTTATGTAGTATGTGTAGTATTTCCCTCACCCACACACTCTTGCAATTCCTTGCCTCGGTTAAAGTTGTGTGCTCTGTGCTACCTGTTGTCCCCCCCCCCCCCCCAGTCCTGGTGAGATGACACCCCCACAGCTGCCTCAGAGGCTGCTCGACTTCAGCTCACAGATAGCGCTGGGGATGGAGTACCTGGCCAGGAAGGAGTTTGTCCACCGTGACCTTGCTGCAAGGAATATTCTCCTGACGGAGGACTACATATGCAAGGTAGCTACAGATACCGGGTTACAATACAGAACTGTAATGATGGCTGTTTGCGTATGGAGGAGAGGGAAGGAGGGAGGGAGGGAGGAGAGGGGGGAGGGCTATACTTTGATAACTGAGCTACGACAATCGTCATCACTCAGCCCTATTTGCAACCTATGAATAACAGTCCACGCAGTAACATTTTTATAGTCTAAAGAAGCACTATAAGCTACCCTGTAGCTAAATGTCACGTGCCAGTTGTAACAACCAATTCCAGCACCAGCTAGAATGTGCGGATTGTATATGTACAGACTGCTGTCGATTGTGGCTGTGTCTCGTGTGAAATGGCCACAAGCTCAAGACTCCCACACTGCACACGGACAATGTCATACATTGATTGATACCCCCTGCATGCTTATCCCATCACAATAGCTGACCCTTGACCCTTCCTCCCAGATTGCAGACTTTGGGATGTCACGTGACCTGGACGATGATGACTACTATATTTCACACGGAGGGAAGATACCAATCAAATGGACCTCCCCTGAGGTGGGTGTGTGCATGTGCAAGTGTGTTGTGTGTGCTTGTGTGAGGTACCATACAAGTTCAAACTGACAACTCATGCGCATTAGAGCCACTAGCCTCGTTCGCAGACCGCACGGCCTGGGAATGAGGCTATAGAGCCACATCACAGGACAGTATTCAGAAGAGCACTGTGACCCGTCGCTGCAGTAGAAATTACCATGACACAAAGTGGCCCAATCATGTAGGATAATACATGATTGTAATGTAGTGTGAGCATACATGTAGGTATCTGCGCGTGTGTGTGTGCTTCAGTTCAAAGGTCACATCACCTAAAATTCCACAGGCTCTGCACTACCGCAAGTATTCTGCTTCCAGTGATGTCTGGAGCTTTGGGGTACTGATGTACGAAATATGGAGCTTGGGTCACTCCCCATTCAAACACCAGTCCCCCGAAGATGTGAGTGCCATGCATGATAGTCATCTTCGTGTGTTGTATAATGATACATACTTCCTGTATTGCTGTGCAGACTATCAAGCTTGTGGATGGCGGGTACAGACTTCCACCCCCACCTGGTTGCCCAAGGACCATCTATGACTTCATGATTGACTGCTGGTGAGTGTACAGCTTGGTCATTTGATCATCTTTAAGGTTGCAGGATCATCACCATGATGGTGGGCTTGTCCGACAACTTTATTTCAACCCCATTTTACCTGCACAGTAACTACCTAGTGAAACTAGAGGTGTTCATAGAACACATACCCTGCGCGGAACAGTGCAGCTACAATCGACGTGACATCTCTGCCGATGCACATCGAACAGGTGCTATCACGTATACTGTGTTCGTGTATGGCCATATCCAAGGTGTGGGAGTGACCGCTTACTGTATATAATATTGTGAAGCTGAAGAGGTGGGGCCAAATGTTATGAATAATAGGAAATAGCTGGAAAAAACAGCCGAAACAATAGCCACGATGTCTGTGAAGTACATAAATTGTGAGAAAACACTGTTTCCTAGTGGTCATCTCGAAGCATGAAGTTTCCAAATGCACTGCGTGTCTTGTTCTTGATGGGACTCTGAGGTCACGAAGAGGTGGAGCCAATGTTATGAATAGTTATGAAAAGTAGGAAATAGCCGAAATACAGCAAAACGAAGCGCCTTTCAGGTACACATAGAGCAGTTTTTTGCTACTTGCTATTGTTTGACTCCGTTTCGATGGTTTATGAGGGTCTATTTGGCGAGATTTCAATTTTTTTTTCTCCTGACAGACGACTGACGGACAACACCGATTGCTTAACCCCGCTTCGCGCATGCGTGCACGGGGTAATAAAACTTACTTGGCCATCAAGCAGAAAAGGTTAAGATCATTGTGTATAGTTCACACTGTAGGCATTGTAAGCTGACTACATGTTCCAGCCCACTATTGACAAAATCTCCAGTGCGAATATCCTCAGCTTGAGGGACCCAGTTTAAGAGCTGCTGCTCTCTCTACGCACACACACACACACACACACACACACACACACGCTCACTATACACTCATTGCATCCACCCACAGGCACCCAGATCCCTCAAGTCGGCCGACGTTTACCAACGTGGTGCAGGGTCTCTCCCAGTCGGACCTGGCTCTGCTGAGGTGGGAGGCTGAGGACATAAAGAGCCACCCACAGGTAGAGCAGTAGCACACCTTACATACATATGTAGTTAGGTGGGACTATATTATCGTGACCTCTGCATGTGCACCCATACAAGAGTATAGAGTAGACCAGTCCATGTATGGGCTGACAGTGTTTCAATTGTTCAAGGGGAGACAATTAAAATCGTTGTGTGGGGGGGGGGGGCGGTAGTTTTCAAGGGGCAGTTAACCCTGAACCCTGGGTGGTATACGGTCTGAACAAATCTGCAGTTATGTGACTGCAGGTGGTGTAGCTACCATTTGACATGCAGCATCACATGCTTTTCTGTCCAGAAAGAGCAATGCACATGCACCTCATAGATACATGTACTTTATGCAGCAGACTCTGATTGCATCCACCAACATATAATACAGCTTGCCCCAGCTCACTCCGGTTAACGTGCACATTCTTTGCGACTGTACTGCCTATTCACATGGGCAGATAGATTCACGTGGGCTGATAGATAGATAGATAGATAGATAGATAGATAGATAGATACATGTAGCTAGCATGAATGATAGATAGATACAATTAGCTAGCATGAATGATGTATAGAAACCCTGAAGGTTTCATGCTGGCATATCAGTGGCGGATCTAGGGGGGATCTAGGGGTGCGAGCGAACCCCCCTTTTGACTCTTGTTACTTGTAATATTGTAGCTGTGGTTGGTAATACCTTGACCGTTCGCGGGCTGAAAACAAAAAACCCCTTTAATTAATGAAGGGCTTCCTCAGTTTACATACATTACGTACAGGGTGGTATATAAATAAATTACACTCCTGGTAGGGTAAAAATTGTGCCGCGTAATGTAATCTAATCTTATCTAATTATCTAATCTAAACTAAACTAAATAATTAATGTTTGACTACTTGCGAATGGCCTGCAAAGATTCTGACTACACCGTCGTGATCGCTATCATGCACTGTCCTCACCGAACAATTTTGGTGCTGAAACTCACCACGGTGCTGGAGATACAAGCGCTTTTGTCTCGCCGTGGCCGCCATTGCTCGAGCGCTCTCTCCGACTTCCGGTGGCAGTACCGTTCTTAGGAAAGGCACACGAAGATTCTGACCACAAGGCCGTGATCGCTGTCGTTCACTGACGCTTACATGCCAAAACTCACCGTGCTGGCGAAGTTGTGAGCGCTGTAACAGTTTCTTGTCTTCTCCTTGGGCCGCCATTGCTGACTCAGCTCAATCGATCGACGTTGACGTCGCGTGGCATGTGCGTTAATTGGAATGAGTTGCAATACCTAGCTTGCGCTACCGTCGAGTCGCAACCGGTTGCAACGCGGCTACCAGGAGTGCGGTTGCCCCTCGTAAATAAATAAATAATAGATAAATAAAAGTAGTGGTTACAAAATGAGGAAAGTGAGTTCAATGAGTTCAATGAATGTGACCTATTAGAAAATAAAGCAATAACGCAGTGTTCAATCGACTGTCCACGTACGTGGTTGTAATCCATCGACGATGAAAAGAAGGAAGCTAACAGTCCCACACATCGATACTTACTGGTTACTTAGTCAATCTTCTTTGCGTCTAGGAACATGTCCAGAATGCGCAGAGATGCTACGAGAGCGCTTCCTGATCGCTAAAAAGAACACGTAAAAAAAATTTCTGCGCTTCGCGCGGACTGATCACCGCTTTGCGGCTCTGCGCACCGCCTTCGGCGGTGCGCTGTGTATGTGCAAACCGAACCCCCCTTTACAAATTTCTAAATCCGCCACTGCATGTAGCACTTGCTTCTCGATCTGTCTATCTGTTCGTCTTGTATTGTTGTACGTAGGCTGCTGTTCTTGGAGCTCCAATGGAAGCAGGAGAGCACTTGTACCCTGAACTACAGAATGCGTACATTGTGATCATCAATGACAGTGACTACTGAAATGTTCTGTTTTGTGTGACATCAAGTACAATGTATTATCTCAATGTATGTACAGTGTAATAGCTGGACACAATATCCAACAATTTTTTATGCCTTGCATGTTTTATACTTGACTGCTATTTCCTGCCCAGTTACCAATACTGCATCATCAATACAATTTAAGTGTGTGTACGTCTGTCTGCAAAGGGCATGGAGCGGGACTAGTGATGCACGCAATCCTTGTACCATGCACAGATAATTAGATCGAGTCCCTAAGTAGTTCGAATTCCTGGCTGGTCATGGGAAGACTGCATGGGTTGAGATGCGCCCTTGATTACGCTGAGCAACAACAGGAGGGAATGTCAAGGTCAAGACTCTGCTGAATAGAATCAGTGGCTATCCTATACATGTACAAGATGGAAAAATTGAAAATTGAGAAACTGGTTTCACATGTGGCATGGCTGAATTGATTTCTGTCATCCCCAAAACGATGTCGATTTCAATTTCCTGATCATGAAAAACAGGATATTGCATGATTGGCCGAATTATACACTGACCCATCCAGTAACCCTGTACCCTTACGGCGATGTTGCACATAGCTACCATGACTAATAAGCTAAGCATTTCATACATGCAAGCTAACATTATGCAAGTTAACTACATTGTATGTAGCTGCACATTCACAGGTGAGGACAGCCATTTGTATTCCTTTGTCTCTGAGGCTATAAAAATTTATAACATAAGGTACTGTTTTTACTTGAACCACCCACATATATATATTTTCAGTATCCGTCACACTTCGGAAATTTCCGTCACACTTTGATTGCGTGGGGTCTCACCCCCGGGCCCCACCGGCGTCATCGCCGATTGCGTCCGGCATAGATTGTGTCCGGTGGACGTGATCGGACATCATCCGCTAGCCGATTATGTCCGGTCAGGCGCAATCCGCTAGCGGATTGCGGCCGGACTAGCGGAAACGGTCCGGATTCTAGTCTCGTTCCCAGACCCCCCCTTGGAAAAAATCGAGGGGGGTCTGGGAACAAGACTATCCGGATTCGTGGATTCTGTCTGTCCAACCGTCCCACGAACTGCCTGGCGTTCGGAGGCGCGAGAGCTAGCCAGACGGGGATTTGCATACACAGGCTCGTGCTGCCCTGGATGAATTCGTTTGCCACCTACTCAGTCACTCTACTCTGGTATGCTATTATACAGCATGGTATAGCCTGGACCTAGGCCTATACGCTAGCTAGCTACGTCTACGTCACGATTTGCAGACACAACTACAGCGAAGCTGAGGCGATTTCTGGTGCAAGCGCAAGGTGAGAACATAGTTACAAACAGCATAGGAAATAAGTGTAGACAATACTAGTCATGGTGAAAGGTATACGAGCTAGCTAGCTAGCTAGCTATTTGCACAAGACGGATGGGTGGCTATTGACTCAGATTCTGAGCTTTGGAATGCTGGGGCAGTTACAGTTGATGGCCTTTAATTTTGTCACAACGAGGAACTCATGTTCTGAGTGCCTAAATCATCTCCCTTTGAGTGTAAGCTGATTTGTTTGGACTTACTACTGTTCTCTCTACAACTATAATATATACTGTGTGATCTTAGCCTCATTACCAGCTTTTCTCGTCACTTTAGTACATCACTTGGAGTACTGCAAGCGACAAAAAGCTGGGCGGGGCCTGGGAACGAGGCTAGTGTGATCTGTGTTGGCATACAGGAGCTTGAGTAACTTTTGTTTTCTGTTTCTTTTTTGACAGAACCTGGCTTGCATGACCTCTGTCTCCATGTGACCTCACACCTCTAATAAGTCAATGGATATCCCTGCATTTGGATTTGACGCGAATGGTACTGGCCACAACTGCTCAGAACTGACTGAAAAACAGCTGAAGATATTAGCTGCTGTCAAGCTTTCCCTCTCCTCCTTCTCCTGCCTCCCATGTGTCCTTGTCCTCTTCCTGATCATATATTTCAAGCACTACCGCTTTTTTGTGCACCGCCTAGCCCTCTACCTTACTTCTGCAGCAATCTTCTACTCCATAGCCACGGCTCTGCAGAGTGTACCAGGAGACCTCTTTGGCATCCAGAATCATCAATTGTGTGTGGCAGTGGGCTTCCTCAGCCAGTACGGTAGCTGGGTGTTATTGCTCTACATATATTGGGTTATTTTTCAGCTGCTTTTGCTCTCAGTCTGTCATGTGAGCACAAAAAGAGGCGAACCTTTCGTTGTGCTTCTTCCAGTTTTGGTTCCAATACCAATATCCTGTGTCCCCTTTATTCACAACCTTTATGGTGCAGCGGGTGCATGGTGCTGGATTGCAACCGCAACAGCAGATTGTGAGAAAATCTATGCTGGGCAAATCGAGCAGTTTGTGCTGTGGTATGGCCCAATGTTTCTTGCTAGCCTGGGCAGTGTAATAGTCACCCTCACCACAATCGTGGTGTTATGCAGGGGAGCGTGTGACACGACACCACCTAGCCGTGGAGAGGACCACTCATCTACAATAACACTGCAAGCACAGCATAAAAAAGCACTGAAAGAGGCTCTCCCTCTGCTTGCGTATGCCATTCTGTTCAGTCTTTTTGACTGGGTTGCTATAGCAAGCCGAGTTTACTATGCAGTAACAGACGGTGTCAACTTTCCACTGTGGTTGGTTCATGCTATTGGTGATGCCTGTCGTGGCCTGTTCATTCCGATTGCTTTCTTGCTACACCCATCTGTCCTTAGAAGGCTGAACTGCAAGGAGCTAAAGCAAGCTGCAAAAACATGGCAGCGCAAGCATGCTAGCATGTTTAGCACAACTTTCTTTGTTGTTTCAAAAGAGCATTCTGATGTCAGCGAAAGGCTAGTTGTGAGGGGAGGAGATGGCAATGTGGACAATCAAGACACAGGCTATCAGAGTATCGTTGATGCATAGACATCTGTGAAAAACAATAGCTACCATAGCTAGCCAAAGTGCTTTGTATTCAGAGTTTAAAATAACACTGAACTGGTTGCATGTAAGGTTCATGTGAACTTTCCAGAATATCTGATAACAAGGTAGCTCTAATTGGTTTACAACATTGATGACATCACTTCCTTAGCAACATAACCTCTGAAGCAGCATAAGTTAGCTAAGAGAATCTGATTGACATTAGGCGCTAGATGCTGCATGGTATGTGCACATCCATTTAAATTGGCTCCACTTCATATTGAAGGTACGCAGATTCTGTTAGTGAACTGAGAGCTTGTGAGACCTTTGAAGAGAGAACAGTTTTGTGCTGCACTGCGGTCAGAGAGACAAGAGCTCGGAAGCACGTGTACCATGGACAAGACAATGTATATATAGGTGTCAGGGTGTGGTGTATTGTCCATGCTAGCGCTCTGCATAGAGAGCTGCCTCACACTGGAGTCACGTGGATGCAATGAGGAAGCTGAAGTTAGCGAAGCAACTTGTTCCCAATAAGATGAGGCACAATGTATAAATTAAAAGCTATATGCTGCTTTGGCATTGCCCACAACAGCATGTGATGAGTGTTGTTACATCTTGTGTAGTATACACAACCATATAAGGTCATTAATGCTGGCGTGCACATGGGATGTGCTGACAATTATCCATCACAAGCACAGTGTTAGTTAACCCATACATACCGTACTACCGCAAACAGCTTACTGAAGCAGAAATTATACAAGACATTTAGGTAGCTAGCAAAATTACGGTCCATATGGGCATTCTCCGGGCAGATAGGCCATGGCTACTAGCTTCATACAAGTTGGTGGTACGATTTGAATGATTTTTCACCATGATATATAGCTAGCCGTTTGTCAAACTTAACTAGCTATTGTACAATAGTTCACAACCTCAGTATGTAGGTTTCTGGTGCATATGTCCTCTGCATGAGTAAAAAGACTGGGGTCTGAGCAAGAAGGGAATGAGGGAGGAATTGATATAGAGGGAATTAGATATGGCTTTGCCAATACAATAGCAGTTTGCAGTTTCTGCATGGTACAATAATCCCTCTTTCACATTCCATGACTATCTATGGGCATGATATGGTAGCTTTGGGGTAAAATATACTGAAGCTTTGGGGTAAAATATACTGAAAACAATAACAGCAGAATCACGGATCTTCCCTGCCGTAAAGGCTTCTGACAGCTATGCATTGTATCACTAGCAGTAGCTAAATACAAGCTACTAAAGCTGTTTCTCACCACTTAAGATAGTGAGTGTGTAGTTCAAAGTTCAGTTGCTAGAGTTTGCAGTCTGCTATAGTTGTGATTACAGAGTTGGCGCAAGTCTGAAGTATGTATCTACCTCTGCTTCTCCTGCAAGTACTGCTGCAAGTAGAGGGAAAGAGTGAAAGATTTGAGCAGGATTGTATCATTTATGTGAGTACGAATGGAACCTTGAATGAAGCCTGCCAATGCGGAGCTGATCTCAGGCATCCCTGTGCGAGTCTTGTCCTCGCACTCCAAGGTGCCAAAAACTTCAGTGGCTCTGTGAACATTGTGATCGAACCAGGCCAGTACAGTTTAACAGAAAGTGTATCGTTTGATGGCAAAAGTGGACTGGGGATTTTGGGGGGTGGTGATGCAGCTCAAGTGGTAGTCGAATGTCAACCGTTTGCTGGGATTGCATTCAAGCAATCGAACAAAATCATAATGGAAAACCTCTCATTTGTAGGTTGTGGAGCTAGACACCTGAGCACAAGCAGGAACTTGACAAGCACGTCTGGCCATCTTCCCCATCCCCACCTCCAGTTCCAAGTTGCTGTCCTGTTTCTCCTCAGTGAGGACATTACAATATCACATCTTATAGTTCGTAACTCGAGTGGGACAGGAGTTGCTCTCTTGAACACAATCGGTGACATTGTGATTGCCGAGTCTTTATTTGTCAACAACACTGCAAATAGCACTGGCAACTTACCGGGTGGTGGAGGGATCTATGTTGAGTTTTCGAAATGCATTTCCTCTAATTTTGAGTCTGGTCTCTTGGATCATTACATTTCAAATTCGACCTACACTATCACTAACAGCCACTTTGAAGATAATGAGGCAATCACTGGTGAGTTTGACCCTACTCATTACTTCTCATGTCCAGACTGTGAGCATCAATTTTCATTTGGTAGGGGAGGGGGATTGGCGGTGTTGTTCAAAGGTAATGCCAGACATAATCTCATTAATTTAACCAACTCTAGCTTTAACCGAAATCGGGCCAAAGTTGGAGCTGGACTGTTTGTCAGTATTGAGAACGACAGCCAGAACAACAGTGTAAAGGTAACATCCACACTGTTTGTATCAAATAAGTGTTATAAGCAGGTGGTTCCCCCTAGTACCTTTTCTACTGGTGGTGGAGCAGGAATCTTCTTTCTTCTTTACTCAAGGGAAACCATCACCAACTACATTGTGTTCAAACATTGTAACTTCACCAATAATTTTGCTTACCAGGGAGGAGGTATTGCTATACTCTCAATGAGTGTGGCATCTGAACTGGCACTCACAAATGCAGCTGTGTTCAGGAATTGCACTTTTGAAAGAAATGCTGGCAGGGTAGGTGCTGCTGTGAACATATTCCACTGGCTTTCGTTCCCAAATGTAACAAGAGGTGGCTACAGTGCTGTGCCAAGTTTTGAAAACTGTACTTTCTGTGAAAATGGTGGCACATACAAATACTTGCAGGGGAATGTAACTGGAAGAACTTTTGCCACCGTTTATGTTGAAGGGATTCCAACACGCTTCAGTGGGCCTACCCTATATTACAGAAACTCTGGATCTGCACTTGTTGCACAAGCAGCTAGCATAGAGTTTGCAAGCAATGCCAATGTCAGTTTCATTGATAACCAAGGTCGTAATGGTGGAGCAATGGCTATACTTGGCAATGCCTGGTTTGTTGTGTATGAAGGAACTAGGCTCACCTTCAGCAATAATTCAGCGAGTGAAAAGGGTGGTGCAATATATGCAATTCAATCAGAGCAGCATTCAACAGGCTACTCACACACCTGCTTCATTCGCTACTTCGACCCATACCTCCCTCCTCAAAACTGGACATCGAAGTTTGTCTTTTCAAATAACACTGCATTCAACCGCAGAAAGAATTCCATACACATGAGTTCACTTCTCCCCTGTACGTGGCCACACAACTCAACGTCACCTATTGAGTATGATATGAAGCAAACATTCTGCAACTGGAAAGGATGGGAATTTAAAGATCTCAAACCCAACTCAACTTGTGCAGATGAAATTCTTACATCTCCTGTGAAGTTGACTTCAAATGCTACCCAGAGACCTCTTTTGAGAGTATTCCCAGGTAAAACCGAACCTCTTCATGTACAAGCACTAGATGAGCTGCACCATGATGTAACAAACCAGACTGTCTTCACAGCTTCCCTACAACAACCTTCAACATCAGCAGACCTAAGGCTGCTGTACATTTCAGATGATTCCCTGGCTGTATACGGTCCACCCAGCACCCATACAACGGTGTGTCTTGAAGCATTTGACACTATAGCCGTATCTATGGAACTAGACCTAAGCATCCTGACATGCCCACCAGGGTTTGTGTACAATAAGAAGGAAAGGAAGTGTAGTTGTGGAGGAGGATTCAAGGGACTTGTTCATTGCAAATCTGAAGACTTCCGATCTTATTTGTTTCTTGGGTGCTGTATTAGTTTCAGTGAAAGTGAAGGTTTTGTAATTGCTGCACGTTGCCCTTTCACATTAGGATATGAAGAACCGCATGAACTTATACCACTGCCAATGAGTGTCTACAAGCTCAATGATTCATTCTGTGGCAGCAAGCTGGGCCGTAGAGGGAGGCTGTGTTCAGACTGCAAAGCAGATCATGGTGTTGCAGTGTTCTCCCGAAGCTTCAAGTGCGTAGAGTGCACAGAATCATACAAACATTGGTTGAGGTTATTTGCAATCGATCTTGTCCCTCTGACTGTTTTCTTCCTGATTGTATTCACTTTCCATATTAGCATAGCGAGTCCTGCAACAAACTCATTCATCTTCTTCAGCCAGGTAATTTCCCTCCCTTTTGAGGTATTACTGATTTCAACCGGATGGACTCGGTGGTTGAATGGAGCAAACAACACAGGCACATTAAGGACTGGGTCCAGAAATGGTGCGAGTCGCACCTTGTATTGTGTCAATCACACATATTAGGCCCTCCCACTGGAGCGGGCCCCACATTAAGTGGTGATGTAATAGACTACTTTCATTAGCAAATTAATTATCACCACCATGTGTTGACAACAAGATGTTGTAAGTATGCATATTTGGAGAAAGGTCATCCTTTTTAGACAATCAATAGTCAGAATCTTTAATTAGACAATGCCTTACCAAAAGAAAAGTATGCAGACAGCCGAATCATAGACAATGTACAATGGTATGTAATGTGTACAATTATGTAATGTGTACAAAGCATCATTTTCGATTAAAAGAGCATAGCTCCGTGCTGCGCATTGTTGGGAATCTTGGGATCACCATGAGTCAACCTGTAGCAACTAAGCTGTTTATGGACAAGCTGCAGGCAAGTCCGATCTCTTATGGTTGACTTGCAGGGCAATGGCACCACACCTCCAGTTGCCGTCCTAAGAATAAAAGATTATTCAATTAGCTAGTTCACATGAATGATCCTATATAATAGCTACATGGTCATGTCATGCTGATCATGAGTCACAGCAGCCTACTAACAGGGAGGGAAGACAAGTGGACGACTGTTCGGATCATGAGAAAGGCACTGTAGCAATGCACAAATTGAGGAGTTCACATCTATAGACTATCAGTTTAATATCTACATCACTACAACTCAGGGTCATACCACTAGCTACGTGTACTTAAGCAGACAAGATTCTGGTATGCGACTCTATTTAAAGCCTACTGGACCTTGGACAGTTGATGTATGACTCTACATCCCCGACACTAGTACCGGGTACTACCTTGGTTACTTACCTCAAGAGTCAGGACGGCGCAAGGGCTCCAAACCGTCAAACGTTCTCACTCAAAGTAGTTGCCGGGTTCCCGTGCGGCGTCGGCTCAAGCACTCCATCGTTCACCTCAGGGTCTCGTCATATTAAGCTTACAACGGACAACTGACTCCTCGGTAACAAATCACAGTACTACAGTATATACACTGATCACGAATGGCATGCATAGTGCAGTACTGCAGTACGTGCAGTCGATCAACACTTGCAACTGTTAATAAACATAATGACATCATTGAGCTATCACGTGATGGTTGGCCGCATAAGATGGCTGACTTTACCTTGCAGACAGGAAGTTGTCGATTCCGGAAACCTTCCCAATCGTTGAGAGCCATGCCTCAGGTCAAATCTTGTTCAGAATAATGTACTGAGTATGCGATAAATTGCGAGGGATAATAAACCAGCGCTTTTGCGAGTTATGATCGACTATGTCCATCCTGAAGCCTCCTTCAATCCATGTTCATGGCCATCCTTGAGAATAGGTAGGTTGGATCCTTCCTCGCATTTTATGCCATGTAGATAGGTGCATTTATAAGTGATACACCAAGTTTGGTGCTCCAGATTGCCTGGTAAAGTTTCCGGAATTGCACTATTAGTTTACGCAATAGGCTAATGTATGAGGGGGTGGAGCCTCACGTGATCGGTGGGCGTGGTCAAACATGAAGCCATATGAATCCAGACAGATAGACCTTCACTGCAGTGCAGACTACAACTCTCTAGCACATTCATGTGCAGAGATACAGTGTGATGAAATAGAGTGAAAATTTAGCCGAAACCAGCTGGACCCTGACCTTAATGTGCCTGTGAAGCTAGTTCATGCACTGTCTGACACTGCATTGTTCCCATACAGGATTTGGAACCTGGATTTCTCATTTATGAGTGGACCAAACTTTTGCCTCAGCCGATCGTTTTCAGTTGTTCATATTCTTGCACTTCAATATATTAGTGCTGTCTATCCACTAGTTTTGGCAGTGATTGCGTTCGTCATTATTGAATTACATGCACGCAACTTCAGGCCGATTGTCTGTTTGTGGAAGCCACTATGCTTAATCTTTGTTCGCATTCGAAGGACATGGCAGCCAAAAACATCTGTCATAGATGCTTTTGCAACTTTCATCCTTCTTTCATATACCAAGTTTGTCCAAGTGTCTCTCGGTTTACTGACACCAACTCGAGTTTTCAATGACTCTGGGATGGAAGTTGAAGTAGTGTTAAGGTATGATCCAAGCATTCATTTCTTTGGAGCAGCACATCTCCCCTATGCTATCCTGGCTATAGTTGTCTTACTGACCTTCGGTGCAATACCTCCAATACTTTTGCTGCTATATCCTTTCAGGCGAATTCAGAGATTCATGAATCGTTGTGGACTACTGCAGTCACCTGCTCTACAGATGTTCGTTGATACCTTCCAAGGTTGCTACAAGGATGGAACAGATGGAGGATCCGACTGTCGGTGCTTCGCAGGTCTATACTTTGTGTTCAGGATTGCAATATTTACCATCTACACATCTTTCAAAGATGACCTTCTCATGTTCTTTTTCTCCCTGGAGTTTGCATATGTGATCATACTGGTTCTGTTTGCCATATTCCATCCTTACAAGCAGCGATTCTCCAACTGTCTCGATGTATTAGTGGCCGCACTGTTGGTTCTTATCAATGCCATGATGATGCACTTGTATGTGTACGTCAGAATTAGTCATAAATTTCAACATACATACTGGATTGTTTTTTATGTACTCCTGTTTCTACCACTCCTGTACATGGTTGGCTACGTGGTCTATCAATCACTGTTAACTTGCAAAGCTCACTGTACGCGCAGCACATGTAGGATCAACTTGCATCGAAGTACATCTGAGAGTCAGGTGCACGTGTTGACACAAAACACTCATCAAAGAAGAGAAGACTTGACTTCACTTGAAATTCCTGACAGGTTGGAGAACCCACAACGGTATCAGGATATGTCTTTGTCTATGGGTGATACAGGCGTTACATGTGGCAGCTCCTCTCCGCAAGGGACCAGCGATGCTGACGAACATACATTTCTCACCATGCACAGCCAAATGAACCCAGTGATAAACTATGGGAGCAGTGAACCAACCCATTGAACGCTGTAAGCATAGTCATACCTTGTAGCTATCATGAACATTTAATTTTCCAATCATTGTGATGCATGGCTTTAGCTAGATATATTGATTCAGTGTGAGTCATGTATATACGCCTAGCAACCTAGCAATAGCTTTTGAGTTCCTAGAATTTGTGTTAAGCAGTTAGCTATACTCCTCCCCTTTGGTTTATTTTGCTTAGTTTATTATTGCCAAATTATAGTACAGTCATGTAGTCAACAGAAATTTCTCAACTGTTTCCTAGACTGAAAGTCTTCTATTACTAAAAGTCCTAAGGGATACCTTGAGAGGAAAGTATAGCTACTGAAGTATTAAAAACAATTATTTCATGTTTTCTGCATTTTATAATTTTATATTTTCAAAACAAGAGCTGATCTTTGTGACCCTTGCCAATTGTTGGTTCTAATTTTGTGTATACAAAGTGACCTCAATGAGGTCTCAACATTGATACATGGTGCAACAATTTGTTTGGCAGAGGTACCACACCTTCCCCCAAACGTATTGCATAAATATGAATGAAAGTCTTCAGCTATAAACGTGCCATCTTGGCAAATGGTTGCTGACCATGTAGTGGGAAATTTGCAGACAATTGTGAAGGCAATGCACCCATAACATTTGGACCATCACCATCATCAATCTTGTAAGCCAGGCCAAATGCACTGTGAAGCTGGCACCAATGTCATAGGTCATAATTTGTGGAGATGCATGACTGTGCATGGGTTGCAACTGGGGAAGCTCAGTGGGCGCCCATCAAGCTATATACGTACCCGTGCAATTCAACAGGTCAAAATACAATTTCCCATATTTGGCACAAGGTATAATAATATTATACTATAATTATAGTATATACTTGTTCATGTTGCTTGTTGTATTATAGTCCTCATACATAATGTCAAGGTTTTGTCCACGGCTACAAGATTCATATTAGCTACCTAATTACTTGTAACCAATGCCTTATATTCCACATATTTGCTTCAGCAATAAAATTTTGTTGAAAATTTTGACAGTCTCATGAGCTGCATGTGCGATAAGTTTAAAACTCTAATAGTTCACCTTTCCTGAAATAATACCTACATGTAGCACAGACAATGTGCAATAATTGCAGCATAGCTCTCCGTCATGTGGAGTTCACAAGTGCTGGTACACTATAGCTAGCCTTTCAATGCAAATGCATGTGACAGGATATAGTCAGTGGCAAGTCCTTAACCAAGTGGTACAGTAGTCGTATACATCTGGCCAATTGATTTACTGTATCTCTCCCCTGCACTTTAACACCATTATCATCATACGTGTACCAAGAGCGCCTGGGAACGAGGCTGCAAATTCGGGAAATCACATCATGGTCTAGGCCTTGGCGGATTTTGCTTGAACTTTTACCTATTTTTCTTTTCTTTTTTTCTCCTGTTATTAACCTATTTTTCTTTTTAATTCACCTATTTTTCTCGATTATGCTGGTTTTGATTGTGAAAATTTACATTCAATACACGTTTGTAAACACTTGAAAACTGATTCTAAGTGACACTGTCACCGTGACAACACATTAACTACAACAAACTACAGGCCACATGTTGCACTAGTCAATATACTTCTGAGTAGTTCTATCTAATACGTACCTACATAGCTAGCTAATACGTAGCTAGCCTAGTAGTAGTCTACATTGCAATTTCTAAACCTGTATCTGACAGTGTTGTTTTTCAAGATTAGGAATTACTTGTACCTATTTTTCTCATCAGAGTCAGAAAGTGTACCTATTTTTCCCAGCATAATTCACTATGCTCAGAAGCACCTATTTTTCCCAAATTATCATGGTCCCGGGACAGACCGTCACTAGGCCTGCGGAAATTATGCTCGGAATAATTTTGGAATAATTGGTGTGCTTAGACATAGGGGAATAATGCGGGAATAATCAAAAGATATACGGGAATAATTGGCATGTGACGTTAGCTCGTGCATATGCATGTATGCATACGCGCGCAAGTAGTACAAGTATCTTGATGATGGACTCGGAGTGTGACGAACCAATGCCTGGCAGTAGCTGTCGTTGACGTGGATTCAGGGCAAGACACCAGTTGTACAGGTCCTAGCACTCTGCTTTAGACTGTCTATTCATTGTTTGTGTACTACTTGTGTATCATAAGTGTTGTTACGCTTTCTATTTGTTGAGCATGCATGAGCATAATTGCAGGAAAAAAGGCATAATTGTAGAAAATCAAAAGCATAATAGCTGAAGGTGATGAGAACAGGAGAATAGAATAATCATCAAAATATTCTTGAGAATAATCCCCGTCACAGACGTTCGCGGCGCGCGGATCGAGGGGAGGGCGGCGCGCGCCGCCCTCTCCTCCGCGCGCCGCGAACGTCTGGCCCGGCCCGCTATATAGAGTCATGGTGGGGAGTGGCAACGTTAACTTCCGGCCCATGATGGCAACTTCCGGGACCGGACACCAGGCCCTACACGTACACCAAGTGATCGCGAATTAGTCTCGGTACTTACTAGCAGCAATCGAGAGATTCCAGCTACGCCAATCGGACGCTCCTATTAACATTGGTATTCTTTCAGGTGAGACAATTATTTGAAGCTTGCAGGGTATACGGTATCGGAACCAGAAGGGTCTGGTACCGAGACTAGCTATGCGGGGTATAATACGTGGGGCTGCATTCACCCATAGTCATCCAGTGGGAATGTGTAGCTAATAGTGTTTATTATTTACCAACAGGGGCGGCGGAACTGGTCTGGCAGACCCGGCAACTGCCAGACCAATATTTTTGACAATCCGGCATGGGACCTGATAAACATCAGGCGGCTGCGTCCTCCTCCGTGTATACATACGCACTGGGGACCAGGCTTGAAGGAAAGTCGAGGCTGTTTACGAGTCCAGATGCTTTGCAGCAAACTAGAAGTGTACACATACCTGAGCTTGTTGAGTACGATGGTTAACTTTGTGAACAACAGTGCTGCAACACAAAAGTGGTTACCGCTTTGGTGGCAATAAGAGGTTTTACCTCTTGGATTGGTCAGGAGTTGTTCAAGGGATGGAATGTTTTGCACTGCTCTGCCACTGCTTTCTGGTTTCCATGCAATCCACGACCATCTCACTCTCGACGTGGAAAGGAGATGTAAGCTGCGCTGGTAGTCCACGCCTACTAATATAAGGCAATGAGTTTTCACTGCTGTTATTTCACTTCCTGGCTCCACCCCTTTCCAAATCGCACCCTGTTAGATGCCCTAGTATCGCTCTAACTAACCTCCTAGGTTCCAGGGACATATCTTCATTCACCCAGAAGCAATATACTTAAGGGTAGCATACATGTGTATGACTTAAGGCTACAAACACACTGTATGACTATAATTATTTAAGGGTATGTACATGACAGATCAGAGTACGTGAATATTGTGCATGCATGCAAGATAAGTATAGGATCAAGTGGAGTTGACGGACCCAGCGAACTTGCATACTTGAAGCCTGCACAGACCTAATAGACCCTAAGGTCCGTCAACACATCTTGACCAGATAAGTATACAGTGAACTGAAAGAATGACGCAGCAGACTCAGCTTATAATAGCTGATAGAGGCAAACTCTTTCAGCACCCAGTCATTCCTCCATCTTCACGCAGTTGGGGAGGAATCATTTGTACCAGCTATAGCTACATGAATGGTACACTGCTATAGCGTAAAACCACACACCACATAACAGCATATAATTATTTGTTGCATGATACCCTACAAGTTCAAAGGCACCACTATGCCAATATATAATACAAGTAGCTGAGCTCGCTTCGCTCGCTCAGCTACTTCCCCCTTGTTCGCCTACCGTGCGTAATCCGGCGCCGGCGATCAGCTGCTGCTCCCGATCGCGTCCGCTTCGACTGCTGCTCCCCGATTGCGTCCGCTTCAACTGCTGCTCGCCCGATTGCGTCCGCTTCGACTGCTGCTCCCCGACTGCATACTGGATTCCAGCCCATGCTCCGGGCCCAATGGCAATGTTCTCAAACATTCTTTACGGAGTTCGAGGTTCAGTAAATAAACTAAAGTACGAAGGTCGCGCGTCACTATAGTCTAGTCCCGCCCCACGAACATCCCACTTCCGTCACTCACAGACAGACACACAGACACACAGACACACAGACACGTAAAATCTTAATGTATTGATATGGCACTGACCACATGTATTGGCACCTCATCATGCAACAAACTAGTTATTGCATGAGTGCGCGGGCTATACGTCATAATATTGGCACTCGCCCTCGGGCCTGCGGCCCTCGGGCTAGATGCCAATATTCGACGTATAGCCCGCGCACCCATGCAATAACTAGTACAACATAAATAACAACACACACTATGCAACCGGCACTGTTGTTCATACATTAGTACTAGATCCCCCCACAGAATGATAATCAACAACAGATAGTTGGATGAAATCTTGTATAAGTGCTTTCTAGCTTCATAAACTCGGAAACAGTGTATAGCTAGTGTGCAGTATAGAGGTGCATGCATAGCTAGTGTGCAGTATAGAGGTGCATGCATAGCTAGTGTGCACGTGCAGTATAGAGGTGCATGCATAGCTAGTGTGCAGTAGAAGTGTAGCTAGGTTATATAGTTTTGTATTGCATAAGTGGGAATAGTGGTACATGGCTACATTACGGTGACGTCTTAGTGACTTAACTTCAAAATCACCATCTAACTAATGTAATGTATACATGCAGTTACCCACGACTTCAACCCGTCCTTTCATTAAATAGAGCATTGTGGGGTGAGCTTGACCATTGTTATGTCTAGTAGTGCACGGAAATTAATGTACTGTTCACCATAAGTGTCATGTAATTACATCAAGCTGAGTATATGTAGGTCCATTTTCAGCTATGCCAGTTTGATAGACTGAATTGAAGTTTGCTAATTGGTTGGTGTGGTTGAGTGCATATATAGGAAGGCTGAAATGACCACTGTGAGATTAGTTTCGAGGCCATGCAGAAACTGGTATCCATAGGTCATCTGAAATGCAACAAAGGGAGTACTGAGGTTACAAAGGTCATGAATTGGCCACTTGCACTGACTGACCTCTTCACTCACAATGATAATAGACCAGTAGTGTGGCTTCAGTTCATGACTAGTGTAGTTCACGTGGTGCATGCACCTGAGGGGAAGCTATATCAGCTGTGCAATGGCTTGGTACTCATTCCTCACCTTAACTTCAGCCAGCTATCTATTTACTAATAGGGCTTAGGGGCTACCTTATAGCAAGAAAGTGAAAGCTTCCCAATTATTGTTGGAAAACAATCAAGAGGACATCCAAGAGGCATAGCCTCTAAAGGTTTTAGAGGACACATACTACAACTGGACTGTCCTCTTAAAAGCTTTTCAACAAGAAGACATTCATTTTCATAGCCTGTAAAAGGTTTCCAACACCTGTTTTTGTTTATTGAGTTGTCTGTAGTCACTGGGCTGGACCACTGGACTAGTGTGACTACTGGGCTGACCTTTAACCCCCAAAATAGCACCCAGAATCAGTTTGAACTCCTGAACTGAATTATGTTGTTTCATTGCTAAGAAAACTTTTCAAGGCAAATAGCTAGGTACACATTGAATGCCGAACTGTGTGGGGCAAACATGAGCCAGCCCCTGTCCTTACAGTATGCTGCTACTACCGATTTGGATTGCGCCCTTGCCATGCTTCTAATTTCACCGCTCTATCCTTTCTGCTGATCTTCACTGATACTTCCAGTTAGAGTGCCAGCAAAGGGCAGCTGAGGGGACAGACTCAGCAGGAAGGCTAGACAAGAGCACAATGATCGGTGTGAGCAAGAGCGCCAGAAGGGAGTGTGAGCAAGAGTGACAGAGGGGAGTGTGAGCAAGAGTGACAGAGGGGAGTGTGAGCAAGAGCACCAGAGGGGAGTGTGAGCAAGAGCGCCAGAGGGGAGTGTGAGCAAGAGCGCCAGAGGGGAGTGTGAGCAAGAGCGCCAGAGGGGAGTGTGAGCAAGAGCAACAGAGGGGAGTGTGAGCAAGAGCGCCAGAGGGGAGTGTGAGCAAGAGCGCCAGAGGGGAGTGTGAGCAAGAGCGCCAGAGGGGAGTGTGAGCAAGAGCGCCAGAGGGGAATGTGAGCAAGAGCGCCAGAGGGGAGTGTGAGCAAGAGCGCCAGAGGGGAGTGTGAGCAAGCCTGTTGCCCTGAAGGGGCAAAGTCACTAACTACAACACAAGCAAGTAAAAGCAGTTGACTTCGACCACTGGCGTAGGAAGCATGGGTGCTCCAGGTGCTGGTGCACCCATAATTTAACAGTCAGATAGAAGCTGGCAAGGTTTGCTCATATTTCACAGGCACCCAGCATTCAGTGTGCAGCATTCAGTGTGCAGCTATATGCTTACTTTGCAGAGCATGTTCTCAGACTTCTGTTGGCAATGTTCTTTGAGTTCAAAAGTCTTACATTGGCTACTAAGACCCCATCAATTTTAGGCACAATTGTGGCACAAAAGGTCAGTCCAGTAGTCCAGTCCAGTGATCACAGACAGCCTGCAGTAATGCAAACTGGTTGTTTTAATTACAGAGTGGTTACCATGGTTGCAGACAAGCTGAGGAGATAGTGGTTAAGAGAATGGGTGGGTACAATTAGTGGACTGGACTGGCCACCCAAAATTCCTTTTTCAGAATCTGGCCTTTTCAGTGTATATTTAATTAGCTTCAACAATGAGCTTTTGTCATAGTTGTAGATGATAGAGGAATATTATTTCCTATGCTTCAGCAAAAGGCCGGTGTTTGGTTTCTGCACAATTAAATGCTCTTCTACAATTTCTCAACCACTAAACACTTGTGAGGGACCTTCAATGACAGCTTAATGTGGTTCTACTGACGTTGCAGAAATGTTCCCAGGATTGTCAGTGAGATCTGCACGAGTGTCTTGCAGGGCAAGTTTTGGGAAAGCAACACACTTCCAACTTAGTCACTCAGAAATCTGATTGCTATGCTGAAATATGAAATATGGCATGCATTGAGGCAACCAAATTCCATGGGATTCTCACTCACTTAGGTTGGACTGAAGTGGGATGGGCTGAAAGAGTAAGCCCAGGTCCCTCCTCTATAGTCACCACTTGACTCCTCCTCACCCATGGTCATATTACTGGGAGGTTACTTTGCATCAAAGGAGCATGACCATCACTGTAGAAAGTGCACACATTGGCCAGTATTTTGATTATTTCACTGCTTTTCCCTCCTATGCAGGCATTGCTGGGAGGACCAGCAAAATGGCAACCAGTTACACCATCATATTTGCCTGCATACTGGCAAACGTAGTACTGGTACAACCTCATGTGATTACTTACTACGTAAAACCAGATGGTGGTACCCTTTGTCCTGCAATGCCATGCTTGACTTTTGCTGAGTATGCCGAGAATGCTACTCTAAATCTGGAGTTAGACTCTACCTTCATATTCCTCCCTGGCAACCACTCCCTCAACGGCGATTTTGTAGCTGCAAACCTTAGCAGCCTAATCTTGAGTGGATTAGAACTAACATCACTTCCACAAGCTCATTTCGTATGCACCTCACCTGCTGGGCTTACCTTTGAGAACATTTCACGAGTTGAGATCAACAACCTAGCGTTTAGCTCCTGTGGAAGGCCTGGCACTGACTTCTCGATTCCAAATGCAATTCTTGTGAACTCTGTGGAAGACTTTGTGCTCAACAGTACTCTCCTCCATTCAAGTGTAACTTCAGCTTTACTTCTGTACCTAAGCAACGCCAGGATTGACAATTGCAGCTTTGATGATACAACTGGGGGAACCTTTGGCAGCGTTTTGATTGTGGACAGTGTGGTGAGTTTTGTCAATAACACTTTCGCTAATAATCTAGCCATTAACCAAGGAGGAGCCCTGCATGCAGAGAGAAGTGCCTTAGAATTTAGTGGCAAGAATATTTTTGAGAAAAACAGTGCTGGTCGCTTTGGAGGTGCTTCATATCTTCTTCAATCAAATGCAACTTTCTATGGCTCAACTTGCTTTGTATCAAATATGGCGCAAGTGTTTGGTGGTGCTATGTTTGCAACAGAAAGTATGCTAACATTCGTTGACAATGTTACATTTGAATCCAATTATGGTCCTTTCGTTGGAGGTGGGATCGAAGCAAGCCATACAGTGCTTGTGTCTAGCTCAAATTCCTACTGCACCTTTGTAAACAATTCTGCCATGCGATTTGGCGGAGGGGCGTACTTGGATGAAAGTATAGTTGAATTCTCAGGCTTTACCACATTTACTGGGAACACTGTGCACGCAAGTGGAGCAGGAGGTGCTGTTGATAGTTACATAACCACTCTGACCTTCAATGGAACTAGCATTTTTTCTGGGAACTCAGTACGTGGCCAAGGGGGAGGACTGTATGTAGGTCAAAGCACACTTACCTTTGATGGAACTAGCTTATTCACTAACAATTCTGCTAGCATATCAGGTGGAGGAATTGAAGTGTTTGAGAGTACTGTGGTGCTAGGAGGGAGTGCATCATTTGTCAGTAATGCTGCCTTTGTCTTGGGTGGTGGCATGCGTGCTTCCATGAGCAATGTTACTACTTGTGGTAGCACCAACTTTGTCAATAATTCAGCGTCTACATCAGCTGGGCTTATTACATATAACTGTAGTGTGATTGTTCTCGGAAACACTCAATTCATATCTAATTTTGCAAATGCCAGTGGAGGAGGTGGTCTAGCTATATTCTTTGGATCATTCAACATGTCTGGAAATGCCATTTTCCAATCAAATTCTGCCCCTTATGGTGCTGCAGCATACTTGGCTGTGTGTTTGGCATCTTTCAGCGGATGTACACACTTTGTCAGCAATTCAGGAGCCTTTCAGGGTGGTTGTGTCTATGCTCACAACAGTACCGTCAACTTTGCTGGAAACAGCACATTCACTGACAGTTCAGCAGCTATCCAGGGAAGTGGAATATATGCAAGAGGCAGCATGCTGTCTTTTGAAGGCAACACCACCTTAGCTGGAAACACTGACACAGCTGCAGTGGAAGGTACTCTCTATGCCAATCGCAGCATTGTTCAATTCAGTGGTTATACAAACTTTACAGCAAACTCAGCTTATGTTGGAGGTGGGATTTATGCTGACTCCAGCAGTTTGTCCTTCAAAGGACATACATATTTCTTTGATAACAAGGCAGACAAAGGTGGCGGAGGGATTCATGGAAAAGCAACCGGCATAATCATGCATGCTCCTGCAAGCAATGAAACTGCTACATTCAGTTTGGTAAACAATTCTGCAAATCAAGGAGGAGGAATTTCACTAGAGCAGAACTCGGCCATCTTTCTGTACCCACCTCTACATTTGTACTTCCGGAACAATAGTGCAACAGAAGGGGGTGCCATCTTTGTACGAGATATCTTCACACTCAGTGATTGCTCCACAGAGCCGGGAACTAATGAACAAATTGTTGATCCTATTCTGTTGGTTGGTCAGGGTGCTCTTGATCAGCAAGACAGCGACTGTAACTGCAACAGCAATGTCTGTTTTCTACAACTTGAAGAATTCATCTCGACAGAAAACACTGAACTAGTTTTTATCAACAACTCCGCCTCTGTGGCAGGCAGTGTGCTCTATGGAGGAAAGCTGGAAAGCTGCCAGTTCATGACAGGATTCCAACACGAAGGCAGTCCATTGGAAGTTTTTATGAACCTCTCAACCATTACTGCTATGGGCTCTTCCTCTATCATCTCCTCAGATCCAACTGGCATCTGTTTCTTATCCAGCGGTGAAACATCATGTGATACTTTCAGTGTGTCAGTCAGTCATGGACAGAAGTTTATCCTGTCAGCAGTTGCAGTTGGCCAGGCAAGGGGATCTGTTCCAGCACTAATTCGAAGTTACTTTGGCTCTGGCAGTGGAGGACATGCAGCAATTGGTGAAAACCAACTCATCCAACAGACAGGAAAAAATTTTACCAACTTGGAATATCGAGTCTTCTCACCAGATGGCAGTGAGGATTTGATACTCTACCCAGAAGGCCCATGTCGAGACCTAGGAATTGCAAGACGCTCTGTCTCTGTTCACTTAGAACCATGTCCAGATGGCTTTCAGTTATCCAATTCACAGTGCATTTGTGAAGAGAGGCTCCAGGCATTCACAAATTCCTGCAATGTAGATGACGAAACGATGCTGCGAAGCAGTAACTTCTGGATGAGTGGCCTGTATATGAATGGGTCTTACCAAGGTTTGATCTTACACCCACGTTGTCCATTTGACTATTGCCTGACAACAGTCCTGTCTCTTACTCCTAGTGATCCCAATGCCCAATGTGCCTCAGATCGCACAGGAACTCTTTGTGGCTCGTGCTCAAAGAACTTTAGCGTTGCATTTGGTAGTTCACGTTGCTTGCAGTGCAGAAATACATACCTCTCATTGCTCATTCCATTTGCTATGGCTGGCATAGTTTTAGTGGTTTTCCTTCTTGCTCTGAAACTAACAGTCTCAGTTAGAACTATCAACGGATTGATATTCTATGCTAATATCGTAGCTGTTAACCGAGCAATATTCTTCCCACCGGGAGCCAACAACATTCTCACAGTTTTCATTGCTTGGGTAAACCTTGACCTGGGCATTGAAACCTGTTTCTATGATGGCATGGATGCATATGCCAGAACGTGGCTGCAGTTTGTATTTCCATTCTACCTGTGGCTGCTTACAGCAATGATCATTCTTGCAAGCCACTGTTCACTAAGGCTGTCAAAGTACCTTGGTACCAACCCTGTCTCTGTCCTTGCCACTTTATTTCTTCTCTCTTATGCAAAGCTTCTCCGAACTATCATTTCAGCTTTCAGAAATACCTTTCTGGAGTACCCAGATGGCTCTCAGGTTTCTGTTTGGCTTTTAGATGGAAACATTCGGTACTTAACCACCAAGCACATTCCTCTCTTTCTGGCTGCCCTGGCAACATTGCTTTTCTTGTTTCTCCCCTACACCCTGTTCTTACTGCTCGGACAGTGGATGCTATCTTGGTCAGACAAGAAAGTGCTTTCCTGGGTCAGTAAGCCTACAGTCAAAACCCTTCTTGATACCTACTATGGGCCATATCAGGACAAGCATCGCTATTGGACTGGTCTCCTGCTGCTTCTTCGTGGGGTAATGTTTGTGACATTTGCTTTCAATATACTTGGTGATCCCAGTGTCGACCTTCTCTGCATCACAACTGCCTCCCTTGGCATCACCATGGTTACAAGGATGACTGGTAAAATATACAAGAAGCTGTGGCTTGATGTGCTGGAGGCTTCCTTCATTCTCAACCTTGGCATTCTGGCTGCTGCCACTTACCACGTACGGCTTGCTGGGGGGAGCCAGGGAGCTTTGAGCTACTTGTCAGTCAGCATTGCTCTCGTAACGTTCTTTGGAATACTTTTGTACCACATCTACCTACAGACACACAGTGCAACGTTTTGGAAGAGGCTTCCAAAACCAAATTTTCAAATTTGCTGGGTGTCAACTCCCACCGACAACAATGGTCACAACCCGATCCGTAATGAAACAGAAACAGATCCGAATCCTCACACTGCCAGCGATCGTGAGTTAGTGGCAACCACATACGTTGAGTTTCGCGAGCCCCTGCTGGAAGATGCACCTAGAAAATAACTATGTCAGTACAAGTCATGAAATGTTGTAGCTGTAGGATATTAAGTACAATATTTTGTTTACTATTGCTGTAGAAATGCTTGCAGTTTGCAGTTCTCACTTGTTGTTGTGTGCAACTTTACTACGCATTCCATTTGTTCCATCATGTAGTACTGCATGTGATGTATGACATTGATATTGTCAATTCTTCCATTTGTATGTGAGTCATGTATATACACCTAGCTACCTAGCAATAGGTTTTGAGTTCCTGTCAAGCAGTTATGCTCCTCCCCAATTTGGAAACCTGGTGTGGCATAACTGTTATTAATTAGAGATTGTGTTAACTTTACACATATCCTGTAGTTCTATATTTGGCACTATCCTGTATATATATATGGCTGTATGCACAGTTTTGTTCAGTTCTGTAGTTCTGTATTCTATGCTACATTTGAATAATACCACATGGTGGCAGCGGTGACTGATCCCTAGCCATGGCTCAACTCAACCTCAAACCGCCCGAGACATTCGATTTCAGAAACCCGGACGACTGGCCGCGATGGAAGCGCCGCTTCGAGCAATATCGCGTCGCATCAGGACTGACTGACGACAGCGAAGGGAAGCAAGTGAGTACACTGCTGTACTGCCTCGGGGAACAAGCGGAAGCTGTCCTGAACTCCACGAACGCCAGCGACACCGACAAAGCAAAGTACGAAACGGTCATTGCCAAGTTGGACGAATTCTTCAAGGTGCGGAAGAATGTCATCTTCGAGCGCGCACGATTTAACCGGAGAAACCAACGTGACGGAGAGAGCGCCGAGCAGTATATAATGGCTCTTTACGATCTGGCCGAGAACTGCGAGTATGGAGATCTGCAGTCGGAAATGATTCGAGACCGCCTGGTAGTTGGAATACGAGATGCCGCACTATCAGAGCGACTTCAGACAGACGCAGAACTCACCCTCGAGAAGGCGAAAAAGACCATACGCCAACGCGAAGCCGTCCACGAACAGCAACGCGTGCTCAAAGGAGCAGAACCTACCAGTCTCGAAACTGTTCAGTACAGCCGTAGCAGCAACAGGCGACTACGGGGCAGCCAGCAACAAGGAGGCCGAAGCAAATCGAAAACGCCCTCCGACACTCGCCGGAACAAGTGCACACGCTGCGGCAAAGATGCGCATCCACGGGAAAAATGCCCAGCCAAGGACGCGGAGTGCCACCGCTGCAAGCGGAAGGGCCACTATGGAACTATGTGTTTCTCCAAGGCCGTTGCAGGTTCCGTTGAAGCCGCTGCTGACTCAATGGACGTTGCATTCCTGGACACTTTGACACCAGCTAGGCAGGAAACCAGCTGGTCTGCACTCATTCACCTGAATAGTAAACAGACACCTTTCAAGCTGGATACAGGAGCTGAAGTCACAGCCATCAATGGGGATACTCACGAACACCTGGGAGAACCCAAACTTGACACCCCTGATAAGATTCTGTATGGTCCATCCAGACAGCCCCTCCAGGTAGTAGGTCAGTTCAAAGGGACGTTTACCCACAAAGGCAAACAGTCGCAACAACAGGTGTATGTCATCAAAGGACTCAAAACCAACCTGTTGGGCCTACCAGCCATTACTGCACTGAACCTTGCCGCCCGGATGGATACTGCAGCACAGGATGCTGAGAATGACATACGGAAACAGTTCCCAAAGGTCTTTGAAGGCCTGGGAAATCTTGGGGAAGAGTTTACAATTTAACTCAAGCCAGATGCTACCCCTCACGCACTGTTCACTCCTCGCCATGTTCCACTGCCTCTGCGACCGCAAGTGGAGGATGAACTCAAGCGAATGGAGACCATGGGAGTCATATCGAAAGTTGACGAGCCTACCCCATAGTGTGCGGGGATGGTGGTGGTGCCAAAGAAGAATGGCAAAGTTCGCATCTGCATTGACTTAAAACCCCTCAACGAGAATGTGCTCCGAGAAGTGCACCCCTTGCCAAAAGTGGATGAGACACTCGCCCAACTTGCCGGAGCGAAAGTGTTTTCCAAACTTGATGCCAACTGTGGCTTTTGGCAAATTCCGCTTGCAGAGTCATCACGCCGACTCACAACATTCCTCACCCCGATAGGTCGCTACCACTTCAACAAACTACCTTTTGGGATATCAAGTGCACCCGAGCACTTCCAGAAGAGGATGTCAGCAATCGTCAGTGGTCTAGAGGGAGTTGTGTGCCAAATGGACGATGTGCTAGTGTTCGGCAGAGACCAGGCAGAGCATGACACAAGACTCACGGCAGTCCTTAAACGCATCGAGTCTGCTGGAGCGACCTTAAACCCAGAGAAGTGTGCATTTTCACGCCAGATGGTGAAATTCCTGGGACACATCCTAGATGAAAACGGCATTCGAGCAGACCCGGAGAAGACTTCCGCCATTCGAGAAATGCAACCTCCTGTAAATGTCCCAGAACTAAGGAGATTCATGGGCATGGTTAACCAGCTGGGGAAGTTTTCGAAAAATCTTGCCAGCCTCACACAGCCCTTACGCGAGCTGCTAAGCAAGAAGCACACATGGCTTTGGGGCCCAAACCAACAACAAGCCTTCACACAAGTGAAAGATGAGCTGACTAAGCCAACCACCCTGGCCCTATATGACGTCCAGAAGGAGTCCAAAGTCTCAGCAGATGCTTCAGCATATGGACTGGGAGCAGTTTTACTGCAAAAGACAGATTCTGATTGGAAGCCCGTAGCCTATGCATCCCGAGCAATGTCCGAGACAGAACGCAGATATGCACAAATCGAGAAGGAGGCTCTGGCCATCACATGGGCCTGTGAGAAATTCTCCATGTACATACTTGGCAAGCGATTCTCCATTGAAACTGATCACAAGCCACTTGTCCCACTGCTGGGTTCAAAACACCTAGATAGCCTCCCTCCTCGAGTCCTGCGCTTCAGGCTACGTCTTGCACGGTTTGACTATTCCATCGAACACGTGCCAGGAAAACTCCTGTACACAGCAGATACCCTATCGCGAGCGCCAATCTCCTCCAGTGGTGACCCAACTCTGGAAGAGCTAGCAGAGCTTGCCATGGAAGCCTGCGTTGCTCATCTGCCAGCCAGTCAGGATCGACTCAGTGAGTATCAAGAAGCCCCAAATTCAGACCCCCTTTGCTCATTGGTAATCAAATACTGCCTCACTGGGTGGCCAGGCAAAGCCCAAATCAAAGAAACACTTGCACCCTACTGGGAAGCTCGGGGAGACCTCACACTATACGGGAGTCTTCTGCTACATGGAGTGCGGATAGTTGTGCCTGCATCCATGCAACGTGAGACATTACGCAAACTCCACGAAGGGCATCAGGGCATCGAGAGATGTCGTCTAAGAGCCAGAACATCAGTGTGGTGGCCTGGACTATCTAGCCAGATTGACAAGCTGGTGAAAAGTTGCCCACATTGCACAAAGGAGAGCACTCCTCGGAAAGAGCCCCTCATGCCAACTGCACTTCCCGACTACCCCTGGCAGAAGATAGGAACCGATCTGTTCTCACTCAATGGGATGACCTATGTCATTGCCAGTGACTACTTCTCCAGATTCCCAGAGGTGATAAAACTGGCAACCACAACCTCCTCCAGTGTCATCTCTGCACTCAAATCTCTCTTCTCAAGATATGGCATCCCGGAAGAGGTGATAAGCGACAATGGGCCACAATACGCATCACAGGAATTCTGTAACTTCGCCAAGGAGTATGGCTTCAAGCATACCACCAGCAGCCCACACTTCCCTCAGAGTAATGGGCATGCTGAACGCGCCATACAAACAGCAAAGAATCGGCTAAAAGGATCAAAGGACCCGCACATGTCATTGCTGTCGTATCGGTCAACCCCTCTCCCCTGGTGCGGCCTATCTCCAGCTGAATTGCTAATGGGCAGACAACTTCGCTCCAATATCCCCCAAACAACTGAGAGCCTCACCCCAAAGTGGCCGTACCTGAATGAGTTCCGACGCTCGAACAGAGAACTAAAACAGAGACAGAAAGAGGATTACGATAATCGCCATGGTACCCGACCACTCATTGATATCCCGGATGACACCAAAGTCTGGGTGACCACGAACAACGAACACACATCCGGACGTGTCATGTCCCATGCAAACACCCCAAGGTCCTATCTAGTAGAGACACCAACCGGACAAATTCGACGCAATCGAGCACACCTCACTGTCAGGCCTGATCCGAATTCACCCGATTGCACAAACCCAACCAGTCATACATCGACTACGATTCGAAGCCCAATTATGACCAGATCCCGCACTGGCACAAACATTGTCCCTCCCAACCGATTTTGATTACCATCCTGAGAAAGGGAGATGTGGCATAACTGTTATTAATTAGAGATTGTGTTAACTTTACACATATCCTGTAGTTCTATATTTGGCACTATCCTGTATATATATATGGCTGTATGCACAGTTTTGTTCAGTTCTGTAGTTCTGTATTCTATGCTACATTTGAATAATACCACACCTGGTGTAATTTGCTTAGGTTTTGCCTGCATCACTTATTCATGATAATACTATGGACGTCTAAATCATTACACTACACAGCAATAATAGGTCAAGAGAGATAACAATTGTTCAAATATTACCTAGCCTACTCCATGCTGACAATTATTGCTGTACTAGGTTCATGCAGTGGTGTGAAATGTAGCTACTATATATAGTTAGCCGTTATCTTTCGACGCAAATGAATTTATCTTATCTTTGTGCTTTATACAGTAGCTACAAGTAATCATAACACAAAAGTGACGGGGAATTTTGACGAGTTTGAACTAATGGTCTGTTAGCCCAAACTACAATCAATTCTATTGCTTGACCACTATGTCTCGAAGTTCAGTAAAAGATTAAGTTAAGTTATTTTGTTACAGGATGAGGTACCACCTGTACTCTACCTAGCTGCACCAATATAGGAATGCTAGAAGTGTCTTATGTATAGTCCCTTACTTTTATGAGCCATACAAAATTAATGTTACAAGTGCAGCGTCACTTCAAGCATTCTGTAATCCATTTACTGTACGTAGCTACAAGACCTACAACGGATCTGCTTGAATGCACATTGTTTGGTATTGAAGCAGCAACTGACCTAGGTTAATGAGAAAAAACCCACTGTTTTTCAAATTTGCAGTGATAAGCCATTAAGGTAGGAAACATGGGATCTCCGAAACAAAGTTGATGGATAAATGGGCAGCATCAAAGCGTACACAAGTTTCAGCAATACTTTGCATCAAACTGCTCCCTCTGCTTGAAAACGCCCTAAAACTCAATTGTAAGGCCCTCTACTAAACTGAAAATTTGAACCCTCTCCAAGGCCCCACCCACACTCTGACCCCATCATCAATACACACACAAAACAGGCCAAAAAACTACGCATGGATTTACCACCTGCTCTCCTCAGTTGCAGGCTACAGCCCAAAACTCACTGCCACCCTCAAAAACAGAGGTTTGGCTACCCTAGGCTTTCAAAAAAAATTCCACACACACCAACTAAAACCGACTCAAGCCAAGGGCACTCTTCAAAAGGTCAACCTACCCCCTGCAAAACTAGGGATGCTTTTCCACATTCACCTCTCGGTTGCAGAGTTTTGGCCACACATCTACTCCCACTCACCAGCCCAGTCCAGCTACCAAACCAGCCAAATTCGCCCTAACACTCTGATCAGCTAGTGCTTACACAGGATGATGTCCATTGTGCTGCACTCCCAGAGCCACTGGAGAAAACACCACAAGAGTGCCTCAATTGGGATGGTGGTGCTGAGTGCTTGCTATTGGAATCCTGTGGCAGGCTCATGTAGACTTTGGCGTAAAATGTTGCCTTTATGCATAAAGGGGAAATTTTATGCCATGGCTGTCGTTATGTACATAACAACAGCATTTTACGCCATGGGGTTTGGCATAAAATCCCCTTGTGAAATGGCGTGACCACTTATACAATGTTGCGTATACATAAAGGGAGAATTTTACGCCAATGAACTAAACGAATGGGGTTGCTCTGATCAGCTAGTGCTTACACAGGATGATGTCCATTGTGCTGCACTCCCAGAGCCACTGGAGAAACACCACAAGAGTGCCTTGGGATGGTGGTGCTGAGTGCTTGCTATTGGAATCCTGTGGCAGGCTCATGTAGACTTTGGCATAAAATGTTGCCTTTATGCATAAAGGGAAAATTTTACGCCATTCATGCCTTTGTGCATAAAGGGAAAATTTTACGCCATGGCTGTCGTTATGTACATAACAACAGCATTTTACGCCATGGGGTTTGGCATAAAATCCCTTGTGAAATGGCGTGACCACTTATACAATGTTGCGTATACATAAAGGGAGAATTTTACGCCAATGAACTAAACGAATGGGGTTGCCCTTGACGGCGCGGAGGGTTGAGGAACTCCCCTACATATTCTGCTGTTGGCACCTCCAATTTCTAGTTCCACATTCACCTGAAAGTGAGTGTTTCCCGCCAAGAAGCTTGTGTGGTGTGGAGGTCCCCACCTAGTGTACTATAATTATGTATTCTCTGCTCTTATGGGGCTGACTTACTGAGTTGTCTGTCAGTGGCATTTCTAGGCTAGGGAAGTTAGCAGGGCCCCAAAATGCTGTCGTCATGTACATAGTGACAACCTTGGCATAAATTCGCATAAAGGCATTGATGGCGTAACTCTTCGATCATTCCCTTGTGCCAAAGTTTCTACATGACACCACCATGCACACATAGTAAGAACCTTTGGTTTGCTCAGTTGCTCACTTAATTTCCCTTTGTGGGTAACATGACCTGCGGATGGGTTAGCCCTATCAATTAAGTCCACCAGACGCTGTTGGACTAGCCCTCTCCACCTGTATAGTACCATGAACCTGGATGGGGTGAGCCCTGCCATTAGGTCCGTCAGGGGTTAGCCCATTCGTTTAGTTTATTGGCGTAAAATTTTCCCTTTATGTATAGGCAACATTGCATAAGTGGTCACGCCATTTCACAAGGGGATTTTACGCCAAACCCCATGGTGCAAAATGCTGTTGTTATGTACATAATGACAGCCATGGCGTAAAATTCTCCCTTTATGCACAAAGGCATGAATGCGGTAAAATTTTCCCTTTATGCACAAAGGCAACATTTTACGCCAAAGTCTACACGACAATACCACAGGATTCCAATAGCAAGCACTCAGCACCACCATCCCAAGGCACTCTTGTGGTGTTTCTCCAGTGGCTCTGGGAGTGCAGCACAATGGACATCATCCTGTGTAAGCTGATCAGAGTGGCAAGGGGATTTTATGCCAATGTAATAGTTACCATGAGGCATGTATTACCAGAACCAGAACGGACCTGTATCCCTACCGGACGTCCAGAGATACCAGATTCGATGTGAGTGTTTTACTTTATCTCATCCCTCCCCCTCCTCCCTTCTTCTCCCTTCTTTATGCAGTGGCTTGAGGAGGACTTCTATAGCTTCATGGAAAGAACTGACTCGTACTGAGCAAAAGAAGATGTGCCTTAGTACTGAAACTCTCCAGGGCTTGAGGATCACAGGTGAGCAAAATGTTCATGAACCCTATCATGCTGTTACTATATCTATCCTTTCCGCTGCAGTAACTTCATTTGTGGAAGCAGCCCGCTATTTGCTCCAATACCCAGGGTTCCAGTTTCTGCTCAGTGAACGTTTCACTCAAGACCCATTGGAGGCATTCTTTAGCATGCAGAGGCAGAAAGGGGGAGGCAGCGACAATCCAACTGCATTGCAGTTTACATACAACACTTCATCACTGCGAATCCAGAGATCAACTGCACCTTCAGCCCGCAGTAATGTCAGGGGCAGTCAGAGAAGAGACGGTGGATGATACACCTCTTGTCAAAAGACCGAGGATATCAAAGAGTGCCAAAATTTAGTGTTGTTGTACTTGATTAATAATGTCAGCTGCTGTATTGGCAGGTCAACATGACAAATATTAATACTGATTAGCTATAAAATTAAATGCTTAATTATTAATCTAAACAGATTCTGCTGCATCTGATCTCTTGAGGGTTTTTCTAAGTGCCTTTTGCTTAGTGGATTTCTTGGCTGCAATTTGGTACTGCTCAATAAATGTGCCAGCAAATGAGTGACCTCTAATCGAAACCCACTTGTCTGCTATCTGTTGTAGCAAGTCACTCTCTAGCACCACTGATTGGCTGAGGAGGCAACTCCAATGGGCCATAACCCCTGGATCATTCATAATCTTCTCTATTATGTTCTTTCCTAATTGTACTGTGGGCTGCAAACTAATCTTTTTAATATCTAGCACTTGTCGCACAGTGAGTTCCATTGCTCGAAAGAGCAGGTAGCTGTCATTGTTTATGGAGAATAGCCCTCCTCTACTGACTTTCTCCACCCATAGTTTCGTGTACTGAAGAAAATCTACATCTGCACTACTACCTGCACCCTCATCATCTCCCTCATGCATGTCAGATAGAAACTCCACGTACTTGATTGCAGTTGGATTGTCAGTCTGCTTTTTGTACTTCTTCTGGAGCTTCATAGGCACATACCCAGCTGCATATCTCAGTGCCTGCTCTTCATCCGCTTTCAGAGTCCCTTGTTGTAGCTCTTCTGTTCCTACTTCTTGCATAGGAAATGCAACTTGCACTACTTCATCCATCAGCTTTCTTGTCACAACTTGGCTGAACAATGGGAGGAATTTGTCTTCCTTGGAACTATTCAGCAAGGTGCACCATAGGATCAGGAAGTTCTCACTTGTCACTAGCTGCTGATAGCCAGCCCACATTCTCTCAAATTTAGAGGAAAGCGTTTTGCCTCTTTGCATAGTCAAACCAAATGCATTGTCAACAATATTCTGTAAAAGAACTTTTGCAAAGGATGAATTGTTGTTTATAATGTCTACCCAGCTATGAAAGGAAGCTCACATGACAACTGTACGTGTTGAGTCTCCCTTCAGCTCCGGTAGAGCCATTGCAGAGGTCAGTGCGTTTTCAAGGTATGTTTCGGCTTGATCTCCCAGAAATGAAAGGTCAGCTGCAAAAGAGATCATGATTGTATGGTTAAGAAGGTACATTTTGACGGTAAAACACATACTTACATGGTTGTGCAGTCGCCATTCGGCTGATACTCGAACTCTAGCTAGATCGATATCGGGTGGAGCTAGCGTAAAAAGTTGCGCGTGCATATAATTGGGGACGTGACGTCACTTCCGGCGAAACCTAGTCCCTGCATTCAATCACGTAAACGCGCGTTTCCAATCCAGTTCTGTGCTCTATTACCATGTTTTTGTCGAGGGCATAACATACCAAGGGGGGTAGGACAAGATCACGTGCACTGTCATTTAGTAGCGATTCCGGACGGATTTTTCAAATTGGTGTGAGCGTTTTGAAATATTTATCATAAAATTCTGCACTGAATTGCGAGTTGACTGGCTTTTGTCCGGTGCAAATCGGTTGCGTAGAAGTCGAGATACGTAACTCAGAAGATCAGTCACACACGAAAATATTTCCGACTCCTTTTAACCCTCATTGACGTCTATAGGCGTCATTCAGACCCTATGCACTTGTAGGGCTTCCCGCCAGTCCAAAAAGAGACCAAAAAGGCTTCAGAGGGCCTAGGGACGACTTTCAGGCACGAACTGAAAAATTTGGTCAGATTTCGGCGCGCCCTCCCCACTAAACGAAAGGCAGGGGGGTTTCGAAAGGGGGGGCGAGGGCCCCCCCTTCGCCTGTCGTGGGCGTTTTTTGATTTTAATGAGATTCATTGACCCGAGAATTTTTGATTCTAATGATATTCATAGACCCCACCCAGGGCCTCAAGAAAACCTGCAAATTGGTGGTGTAAGGTGTGCCATCAGTCAGATCTGGCCCAAGTTTAGGGAAATGCTGGGCGAAAATCCGGCTGACATCCACCTTTGACCTCCGATTGCTGGGCTTGTGGGGGGTCATGAATATCATTAACGGTGTTGCCAGAGAGGTCTCTCCATGTGTGCGGGCCCTACCAAGTTTGGCTGCTGAGGAGCGAATGCTGTGGGAGAGGAGTACCTACGAAAGTGGTGTGCGCTGAATGCATGAAAATGTGTTGTCTTGGTGGGAAGAATTCGGTGGTTAAAGGGTTAAATAGAAAAAGTGGTAGGCGTACATTTGCGGTATATTCACGTGGTCTCCATCAAAGTGTTCATATCTCGAGAACGGCTGCACGGATTTGACTGAAACTTGCACCAAATTGATCGCCATTGAATTTGCAGTTCAGCTGTGGCGATTCTGTATCTGTAGAAGATGAGACGCTGCACTCCTGGCAACGAGGTATGTGACCTGATGTGTGTTTATACTTGTGGGATCATGTGGGAAGGGCTAGTGCACCTGGATTAGAGCTAACAAGCTCAAACACTCTTGCTGAGGCTGCTCATCTACTTATGAGGCAGTTTCTTCCCCTCTTTCTAGCCGCAGCTACTGAGATCATTCATCCATTTGTGGCACGTTGTGGAAAGGGAGGGGCTACAAATGCTATATGACCATTGTGATTGAGTTTATGCACCGTAGTCATGAAAAGAGCACACATGGGCACCCAAAGAAAAGAGTGGATGCTCGTTCAAGTGTTTCCATACCCATACACACCTCAGCAGACAGGAAATGTTTCAACATAGCCACCAGATTTTGAAGCCAGCAAGTTAATTGTGGCAGCTCTGAATGGCAGTATGCCACTGTGATATAGATGTAGCTATAGTCCAGGCGGCCGAATTAGCTATGACGTTGTGATCTGCTTCTCAAGTGCATTTCATACCACAGAGATGCACAACACTTGTCAAGTAGTGCACTCTGCTATAGCTATGCAAGACAAGTTCAAGGGTGGGCATTTATTCAAGTGTACTTTGATTCTATACACAGAATTGGCATTGTAGTCCTTAGGCCTCTACTTAATTACCATGATGCATGCATAAATTGGTTAGCTAGTCATCAATTTGTGACAAACCTGAGGAATCCTGCCTATCATGAAAGTCACCAGACTCTCTCCACTTGGGTCATGCTGCCTACATATCATCGTTCAAGTTTTGCCGCCGGACAAACCGTATATTTCTTCCTACAGACGGCAATACTACTATCAAACAGACTGGCTTACTGCATGTTTGGCAGTTCTCATTACTGTGCGTTGCTATTCCCTCCACATGCAGGTGTATACGTCGCTATTCCCCCCACATACATGGTGCACCAGACACTAAAGTGCAGCATCACTGAAAAACCAAGCATTATACTCAAGGGACAAGTCGTCTGTATTGTGACGAGGACCGTAATTGTGCATACACTTTCAGTTGCATACATGTAGGTACTAGACATTATTTTGGCATCCTCCCTCAGCTATCTGTGGTCATTTTGAACACTGTAATAATTACATTCCAGATTTTTTAACTGTAGCTATCGTTCTTGCTGGGTGTCACTGTTGCCTTACGGGTTCATAAGGACTGTTTCAAGTACTTTCAGAGTCGCTGATTCCGAATATGGGCGTTGGTAGCACTTTCGAGGTCTGCAACACCGTGAATTGGAGTTTTTAAGGACGATTTACTCCGTGGTATCCCACGACTTGAGCGGTACTTTTGCCAACTCACAGAATCGGATTCTTCAGGCAATGGCGATTCCAGCGATATGTATTTTACATAGGTTTCGTTGAGAGAAAGCGTGCGCTTTTGTTTACAGTCGATGCCCTTCAACGTACCACTTTAATAATTCAAATTTGGCCGGAAAAATTTCGTTTGTTTACGTAACTTCCGGAATCGCTACATTTAGTATGACGTAATGCAAAGTCGTTCTGCTGCTTTTCTCCGTGGAAGAAGGCTGCATTGCGCTTTCGATGCATCCTGAAGAGTAATCTCCGTGCAAAGACTGTGACCGAACTGGGTATAAGCCACTACACACTGCTACGTGCCTGTACTGAGCAGTTATGTAAGTGACCATGCAGACTCACAGAGAATATCAGCGAATGCAGACTTGTCGACCGCACTCAAGTGTTTAGCATCAGGTAGGAAGTCAATAAAGCGATCGAACCCCATCGAACCCCAGCGATAAGTCAGCGCTAGAGCTGTTACTAGTCTGCTAGTTCCGCACACTTCTTGTATATTATTGTGCACTATACCTATGGAATGTTAATTGTACCACGTGCGCACAGACCTTGTCCCACCCCCCCTGATAACATACAAGTAACTGCTCGCGAGTATGATGTCACGGTGGGGAGTGGCAACTTCCTGGGCCGTCAGTACATTTAGGTACAAGCGTAGATAATACCAACCTGCGGCGCGATTGCGACCGAGATTGGGATTCATACAGCAGTTGAGAGACTTTAGCTACGCCATTTGGACGCTGCTATTATCATTCTTTCAGGTGAGACAATTGGTGTAGCTAGTGGCCGAGTAAATTAAGCTTGGGTATATTACACGGTCTATAGAGCCTAGTGGCCCAGACGTACATTCAGTCGGTTTCACAGCCATCCCATGTGTAATAGCGTATGCGGAATTGCATGAGTATGATTGCAGAGTATACTTATAGCGACATGTCTATAATAATTCATCATAATTACATAGGTGAACAGTGAGAGGGCTACAAAACAAGCAGTTTCGCGTCTATTCCCTCTCGTTCCGGCGCCTCTAGATCTATATGTCATGGGAATGATCTCCTACTGCTCCCAAGATTGTGTCCGCGCTTCACCTGCTGCTCCTCGATTGCGTCTGCGCCTCAGTGCAGTATTGCTCCCCGACTGATGGTCCGCTTCAGCTGCTGCTCCCTCGATTGCGTCCGCTTAATTCAGCTGCTGCTCCCCGATTGCGTCCGATTCTGCCATGAATCTTATTGGCTGCTGCGCTCGCCGATTGCATGAGTAACTGTTCCCCGATTGCGTCCCCCAGCCGTTCTGGACGAGTTTGCAACTAATCTTGCGACCGAGTTTGCAACTAATCTTGCATGAGTAACTGGCTTGTTGCAACTAATGCATCAGATATGGTCACGGAAGCGCGCAGCAACATTTTTTGACTAATTTCTTCAGCAGACAGGAACCAAAAAGCACCCTATGATGTCACGAATTGTAAAGCTTTGGGACAATAGAGCAACTCAAAAGGTACTCTCGTTACTTGATAGCTATTACATGAGTATTTGAGTGAAGTAGCTAAGCACAAGTTAACCGTTAGCTACGTAACCAAACAGTATTTGCAACTAACCCAACGTTGGGTGTATGCAACTAGTAACCCACTAGATGCAAAGTCTAACCGATAAATTAGGACCTGCAGGCTACTATCAATACATTAAGATTTTAACGTATGTCTGTGTGTGTGTGTGTGTGTGTGTGTGTGTGTGTGCACATGAGTGCCAGAAGTGGGATGTTCGTGGGGCGGGACTAGACTATAGTGACACGCGACCTTCGTACATTTATTTATTTACTGAACCTCGAACTCCGCGAAGAGCTTTCGAGAACATTGGGCTGGAATCCAGCTGGGGCTGCAAGCGGATGCATGCAAACGGGGAGCAGTAGTCGAAGCGGACGCAATCGGGGAGCAGCAGCCGAAGCGGACGCGATCGGGAGCAGCAGCTGAAGCGGACGCAAGCGGCGAGCATGCAGTAGCAGCTGAAGCGGGTGCAATCGGGGAGCAGCAGAGCTGGAAGCGGACACAACAAGGAGCAGCAGTTGAAGCGGATGCAATCGGGCCAGGGAGCAGCAGCTGATTCAAAGCGGACACAAGTGACGGACACAATCAGAGGGCAAGCGGATGCAATCGGGGAGCAGCAGCTCTGCACAGAGAGCTGTCCGGCGCCGGATTACTCACGGTAGGCGAACGAGGGGGAAGTAGCTAGCTGAGCGAGCGAAGCGAGCGAAGCTACTTGTATTATTTATGCTAACTACAACAGATACAAACTGACGATTGAAGAATTATTTGACCACAAACCCAATAGCTCAATGTGTCATGTGTGTGTGTGATTATGCTCCCACTGCGTGGGCAGTTAAAAAGTGCCCAATGATGCCCCCATCCACCTTTATAAATGAGGACAGACCCCAAGACATGCATCGGAAACTGAAACTCAACTACAAGTGCAACAGTTCTAAGGATACAAGCCATGTCGGGTGTTCATGGGGAAAAACACTCTGTCAGTATACATATAGTGATTCCCTGCATGTTGTGTATGATTGCTTCCTCCCCAACCGTGAAGATGGAGGAATGCAAAGCAGTTTGCCTCTATCAGCATATAGAATGACAGACAGATTGATGAAATTTTCTACAATTTTAAGTCCGCTTTATAGCTATACCTATAGTTTTGACTTATAAACTCGGAATTGTATATAGGGTCATTCCATGTCAAATCAACACAAAAAAATCCTGACCTCTTCCGATTTTGACGAAACTTGGTGAGCCTGTTAGTATTAAGAAACCACTGCACACCAAATTTCAGCTTCTGAAGTGTTATAGCTTTTCAACTGTAACAAATCACCTCAGGTGCCCGTTTTAGACCGCGTGCCATTACTGAAATACCCATATCTTCAGATGTGATCAACGTACAGAGTTGAGACAAGGATTTTCTCGAAGCTCTTGAAAGGCTCTTTCATTTGGCATATAATAATTTGACGTTTGATCTAATTAAAGTTCAAAGGTTATGTAATTTGACCTTTGACCTTGGTTCTGGAAAAACGAAAGTTTTGATTTTTTTCAAATTTATTTTACAAAGACCTTGAACATACATTGTGTTTATTCGCCAAGTTTTAATTTGGGACTACAATGGGAACAGCAGCTATAGACCAAAATGTAGTGGCATGTACGAAATATGTGCACACTGTATAGCATACACAGATAATGGGTCTAAAACCCATCATGTTTACTAACCTGCCTAGTTTTATTAATTTCTGAACCAACTTAAGCATACACAGATAATGGGTCTAAAACCCATCATGTTTACTAACCTGCCTAGTTTTATTAATTTCTGAACCAACTTAAGCTCTTCAATTGCAGCTCAGCTTGCTGTCTGTGTCAGTGTTTATGTGCGACCTTTTCGTAGCATTGCTATATTTACAAGTAACTGGCTTCACTTGCTTCAGCACTGGAAAAAACACTCAGTTAAAATAACCATAATGTTATAGCGGTTATTCTGTTTTCAGTGAACTCCCATGCGCTGCAACGGCAGGTTACACTAGCAGAGAATCAATTAATTACATTTCTGGTTAATGACCCAAACAATGGATACATTATAGCTAACATGCAGATGGATGCATAACTAACTGCCTGAGTAGCTACCAAGCATGTGCATACTATAATCTTTAGCTGGTAGACAAGAGTCTGCCTTGCTTTTATGGAAGTTTGTTCTTTATAAAGCATGACAGAATTTGATGGAGTGACTCTTTGGAATGGTGGATGGTAGACATGTTTGTCCATTCTCTTCATGGTACTTACCAGTCAGGTATGCATCATGCATCTTCTGGTTAGTTTGCAGTGTGCCCCCACATTCACCTACATGCGCATGAGCACTCCTGTTAACATGTTGTGCAGAGGTCTGACAGTCGCTATGACACCTCCGTTCATGTTAGCGTAGTGCAGCACAAGACAGTTCCCTCTTCACGGACATGCTTGTCTCAATCACTACATCTGAATGTGTCCGGTGTAGCTCCTTACTCTGACTAGTTCGTCACTAGCCACCTGAACATGCACATGCAGCTACACTCATGCTTAGGTGTCAGGATAAGTTACTAATGTAGGGCTTATTCAGGCTCTCACCAACGAGCAAGGTTCACGTACTATGACATATACCATTGGATGCTGTGGAGATCAGCTGCACAAGTACTGTAGGGCACATGAACTATGCGAGGTCATCATACAATCCAGTTGCAAGCATTCTTTTTGATGAATAACCTTGCAGATGGTAATTAGCTAAAGTCTTTTTCCCTCAACCTAATGATGATCATGGCCTATGACCTTAAGTACATTAGCTACTTGTACTACAGTGATGACGTAGTTGAAAGGTGCCGACCACAGTTTATATAGCGTAACCCACTAATTGGAAGTTATACCCGTCGTATAACTACCATACACCCCTGTCAGCACATTTTAGTGTACACAGAAGCCACTTCAGTATACTCAGCAAGTGCACTTAGAAGCCACTGTAGTACAAGCCAGTTGTACTACCAGCTGCTGTGGTTTACAGCAGTTTGCACAATCTTTGCACTTTGCAGGCTACCAACAGCAGCCGGAAGTGGTTAATTAGAGACTACTTAGTGCAAGCTACAGTACCTGAAACCAAAACGCTGACTCAGACTGAGCACTTAAATTAACCACAAATTCAATTAGATATCCCAGGTTTGTAGCTGGCAAAGTGCAAAGATTGTGCAAACAGCTGTATCAGGAACACACTCGGCTGTTATTCAATTAGAAGCCTCGGCTGCCTCTAATTGAACTAGAGGTGTTCATAGAACACATACCCCGCGCTGAACGTCTAGCTACATGCCAGGATGCATGCAGTGCAGCTACAATCGACGTGACATCTCTGCCGAGGCGGCTATCGCGTATACTGTTTTCGTGTATGGCCATATCCAAGGTGTGGGAGTGACCGCTTATACCGTATATATAAATATTGTAAAGCTGGAGAGGTGGGGCCAAATGTTACGAATAATAGGAAATAGCTGGAAAAACAGCCGAAACAATAGCCACGATGTCTGTGAAGTACATAGATCGTGAGAAAACAGTTTCCTAGCGGTCATCTCGAAGCATGAAGTTTCCAAATGCACTGCGTGTCTTGTTCTTGATGGGACTCTGAGGTCACGAAGAGGTGGAGCCAATGTTATGAATAGTTATGAAAAGTAGGAAATAGCCGCGATACAGCGAAACGGAGCGCCTTGACTTCAGTCAGGTACACATAGAGCAGTTTTTTTTTGCTATTTGCAATTGTTTGACTCCATTTGGATGTTTTTTTGAGGGTCTATGTGGCGAGATTTCAATTTTTTTGCGGGCGACAGACGACTGACCAGACAGACGGACAAAACCGATTGCTTAACCCCGCTTCGCGCATGCGCGCGCGGGGTAATAACAGCCTCGTGTATTCCTGATAAACCACAGCAGCGTAGTATAACTATAACTTGTATGTAGTACGTATAAGTATCAAATCCCCAAAAGTTCTTGCACAGGGTTGAAAAGAGCATATTAAAGATCCATGCACCGAGTAAGGCTGCCGCTAGTCTGATTATTCCTCAGTTAGCTGCATGGTGAGCAATTAGACCACTTCCAGCTGTATACCATCTTCCCATCTACCTCTAGTACAACTTAATTACCCCGCGCGCGCATGCGCGAAGCGGCGGTTTTGTCTGTCTGTCGTCTGTCAGGCGAAAAAAATTGAAATCTACTCTCATAAACCATCGAAATGGAGTCAAACAATAGCAAATAGGAAAAAAAAACTGCTCTATGTGTACCTGACTGAAGTCAAGGCGCTCCGTTTCGCTGTATTTCGGCTATTTCCTACTTTTTCATAACTATTCATAACATTGGCTCCACCTCTTCGTGACTTGAAGAACAGGACACGCAGTGCATTTGGAAACTTCATGCTTCGAGATGACCGCTAGGAAACAGTGCTTTCTCACGATCTATGTACTTCACAGACATCATGGCTATTGTTTCGGCTGTTTTTTCCAGCTATTTCCTATTATTCGTAACATTTGGCCCCACCTCTCCAGCTTCATAATATAGTATATACGGTAAGCGGTCACTCCCACACCTTGGATATGGCCATACACGAACACAGTATTATGCGATAGCAGCCCTGTTCGATGCGCATTGGCAGACTCGATGTCACGTCGATTGTAGCTGCACTGCATGCATCCTGGCCCTTCAGTCTGCTATCACTGAAAACAACAGGAAATAATGCAGTGGTGATTTTGCAAACACTGCTGCAGCAGTACTGTATACATGCTTGATGCCAGCCAGACCCTCCTCCGTGTGCATGTGTCGCCTTATTAACCACACATACCCAGGTATTCAAAGTGAAAACCAAGGTCAAAGGTCAGATTTCGACATATCATTAAGGTAAATATGTCAGATTACAAGAGGGCATTACTAATACATGAACAACTACTTTAAAAAATTGTCTCTATACAGATCACATTAGCTAGGTAGCTATTTGAGTCATGCATGGCATGTGGTGTAAAAACAGGCAATTACGGTCAAGAAGTATACCTGTAGTTGTAGACTGAGGAAGTCGAAATTTAGTGTGGAGTGGTCTCTCAATTAACCAAGATTTTGTTGCCTGACCTTTGACCTTGGTTCTGGAAAAAACAAGTTTTGATTTTATTCCAACTTTATTTACATATAGTTTATAGTTTATTCCACTCAGTGGCGAAAGTAAGCCCACCTTCCTCTCTTCTTGACTTCATCACCCATGGTCATATATATCACTGCAAAAAGACCAGGGTTGTTTTAACTCCCTGTTGCAATCGGAAAGCATCCTAAATGCTATCCCATGCAGTTCAAGAGTAGCGTGGATTGAGGTCATGGTACTCCTACAATGTGCCAGCTTGTTACCAAAGTGTCCCTTACAATGTGCATACAATGTGCATACAATGTGCCAGCTTGTTACTAAAGTGTCCCTTAACAATGATGCTTAACAAGCGCGTTACAAACAAGATACATAATTATGCAATGAGCAATTACAGAATCCCCAAAATAGTGTTGGAACCATAGGCCCGTTGGAGCCTGCTGGTCTTGAGCTGCTTTCCAATTGCAACTGAAGTAACCAAGCTCAGTTAAAACAGGGGCGTAGCTAGGATTTTGAGACTGAGGAGGCATTGAGTTGTGTGTGGCAAAAATTTTTCGAATTATCCCTGAGTTAATTAACTAATTATTATGCGAGTGTATATGCATGGGTGGCAGGTGGCAATTGGTTACAGCTTCTACTTGCAAGGTCCACCATGCCGTAGGAGAGTTTGTTTCTCTCCTAGGAGTCTACTCAGCTCTACCCTAAAAAAAAATGAGTAGGTATATTCTTTCAGGTGTTTTCACCTGAAACAGGTTACACCGCATCCTTCGGACCGTTTGAAAGATGCATGCACACAATGTGTACATAGCAGATGACAGTCATATTTTTGGGAGGCACTTTAATATGCTCACATTTGGCATGGCACTATGCACTTGGGGACAATATAAATACAGGTGCATGTTTGTCAAACTGAACCACTTGACAGTGTGTGATAATAGAGTATACCCATTAGCCAAATTCTGATCCTGGTCATGCACTGCTCAGTATTGCAGCAGCATGATTAGAGGCGTTTGTATACATGATTGTAGCCTCAGTATGTAGTGTTCGTGAAGCTCACACTCACATACAAAACACCATCAACTGGGACCAGTCGTCCGATTCTATGAATGATCACTTTAACCTGCCATCATTGTCTGCCAGATGCTACTCCTGCTGCCCTCATGGCCTGGTTTCACCCAATCTGAACCCCAGTCTAACAATAAACAGTTCATCCAGCCTTTCAAAGACCACCCCTTATATCACCGTAAAAATCCCGGGCAGTTTCAACCTAGATTTGGTTGCCTGAGTTGCAGTTTTGTGAGTTGCACACCAACAATACATTGTTGGATCTAGTGCTGCAGCTCTCAAGCACGAACCCAGTACTAAATTTATTGGATACCCATGCAGAGTACGTGCAGTAACATTCATCATGTTGGCACTGGCCATCTGGGTGCAATATTCACATGATGACGCTTTTGGGTCAGGAAAATATTCATGTGTAATTGGAACTTAGGTTACTATATTCATTTATCAGCTATTGGCTATAGCTAGTTGTGGTTTGTGGGGCAAAAGCTATTCATACTTTTGTCATTGGATAAACAACTTTTAAGTGAGGCGGGGTACCAGTTAGGGGAGAGTCATCGCTAAACTACAACTGAGGAAACCCAATGTAGGTTGAATCAATGCTCCATTCTTGCAGTGATTTTCTCATCAGTACCAATTAGACTAATTGCCTCTGCGTAGTAGGTAATGTTGGTAATTCATTTGATTCTAATAATGTTTTGTGTATGATAAACTACAGACTTTGTGACAGACTTTGTGACAGACTTTGTATTTGATTTGGACTTTACACTGTGCATCACTGGGCTAGTATGCTTTTTCAAGTATTCATCAAGTGTCAAAATTTAACAAAATGAATGTAGATTGATGCTCTTTGTTTCTTCTGTATGCAGGCATTGCTTGGAAAAATGGCAACCAGTTACACAGTCTGTTTTACCTGCATACTGGCAAGCATACTACTGACCCAATCACATACAATTACGCACTATGTAAAACCAGATGGTGGTATGCTTTGTCCTGTAATGCCGTGCTTTGCTTTTGCTGAGTATGCTGCGAACGATAGCCTAAATCTGGAGTTAGACTCTACCTTCATATTCCTCCCTGGCAACCACTCCCTCAACAGCGATTTTGTAGCTGCAAACCTTAGCAGCCTAATCTTGAGTGGGTTAGAACTAACATCACCTCCACAAGCTCATGTCGTATGTACCTCACCTGCTGGACTTACCTTTGAGAATATTTCACGAGTTGAGATCAGCAACCTAGCATTTACCTCTTGTGGAAGGCCTGGCACTCTCTTCTCGATTCCAAATGCAATTCTTGTGAACTCTGTCGAAGACTTTCTGCTGAACAGTACTCTCCTCCAATCAAGTGTAACTTCAGCTTTACTTCTATCCCAAAGCAATGCCAGGATTGTCAATTGCAGCTTTGATGGCACAACTGGGGGAACTGTTGGCAGTGTTTTTATGGTGGACAGCGTGGTGAGTTTTGTCAATAACAGTTTTGCTAATAATCTGGGCACTAACCAAGGAGGAGCACTGTATTCAGAGAGAAGTGCCTTAGAATTTAGTGGTAAGAATATTTTTGAGAAAAACAGTGGTCGCTTTGGAGGTGCTGCATATCTTCTTCAATCAAATGCAACTTTCTATGGCTCAACTTGCTTTGTATCAAATATGGCGCAAGTGTTTGGTGGTGCTATGTTTACAACAGAAAGTATGCTAACATTCGTCGACAACGTCACATTTGAATCCAACTATGGTCCCTTTGGAGGTGGGATCCAAGCATATCATACAGTGCTTGTGTCTAGCTCAAGTTCCTACTGCACCTTTGTAAACAATTCTGCCATGCAACAAGGTGGAGGGGTGTACTTGGATGGAAGTACTGTTGAATTCTCAGGCTTTACCACATTCACCGGGAACATGGTACACGCATTGCCAAGTGGAGGTGGAGGTGGAGGTGCCGTTCGTAGTTATATAACCACTTTGACCTTCAATGGAACTAGCATTTTTTCTGGGAACTCAGCACGTGGCCAAGGGGGAGGACTGTATGTAGGTCAAGGCACACTTACCTTTGATGGTATCACCAGCTTTGTCAATAATTCAGCGTCTACATCGGCTGGGCTTGTTACATACAATTGTAGTGTGATTATTCTCGGAAACACTCAATTTGTATCTAATTTTGCAAATACCAGTGGAGGAGGTGGTCTAGCTATAATTTTTGGATCATTCAACATGTCTGGAAATACCATTTTCCAATCAAATTCTGCCCCTTATGGTGCTGCAGCATTCTTGGCTTGGTGTTTAGCATCTTTCAGAGGATGCACACACTTTGTCAACAATTCAGGAGCCTTTCAGGGTGGTAGTGCGTATGCTTACAATAGTACAATCAACTTTGCTGGAAACAGCACATTCATTAACAATTCAGCAGCTAACCAGGGAAGTGGAATATATGCGAGAGGCAGCACACTGTGTTTTGAAGGCATTACCACCTTAGCTGGAAACACCAACACATCTACATTGGAAGGTGCTCTCTATGCCAATCACAGCATTGTTCAATTCAGTGGTCATACCAACTTTACGGCAAACTTAGCTTTTGTCGGAGGTGGGATTTATGCAGAGTCTAGTAGTTTATCGTTCATAGGACATACATATTTCTTTGATAACAAGGCAGACAAAGGTGGCGGAGGGATTCATGGAAAAGCAACCAGCATAAATATGAATGCTCCTGCAGGCGATGAAACTGCTACATTCAGTGTGGTAAACAATTCTGCGAATCAAGGAGGAGGAATTTCACTAGAGCAGAACTCGGCCATCTTTCTGTACCCACCTGTACATTTGCACTTTCAGAACAACAGTGCAACAGTAGGGGGTGCCATCTTTGTACGAGATGTTTTTACTCTCAGTGAATGTTCCACAGAACCGGGAACTATTGAGCAAAATGTCGATCCCACTCTGCTAAAGGTAGTCGGTGAGGATGCTCTGGATAAGCAAGACAGCGACTGTAACTGCAACGGCAATTTCTGTTTTCTGCAACTTGCAGAATTCATCTCGACAGAAAACACTGAACTAGTTTTTATCAACAACTCTGCCTCTATGGCAGGCAGTGTGCTCTATGGAGGAAAGCTGGAAAGCTGCCAGTTCATGACAGGAATCCAACACGAAGGCAGTCCATTGGAAGTTTTTATGAACCTCTCAACCATTACTGATAATGACCCTTCCTCTATCATTTCCTCAGATTCAACTGGCATATGCTTCCGCTTCAAGGATGCAATGTTATGTGATGCTTACAATGTGTCCATCAGTCCAGGGCAGAAGTTCGTTCTGTCAGCGGTTGCAGTTGGCCAGGCAGGGGGAGCTGTTCCAACGGTAATTCGTAGCTACTTTATCAGTGGAGAAGCGATTGGAGAAACCCAGCGCATCCAAGAGACAGGGAAAGAATTTACCAACTTGGAATATCGAGTTTTCTCACCAAAAGACAGTGAACAATTAATACTCTACCCAGAAGGCCCATGTCGAGACCTAGGAACTGCAAGACGCTCTGTCACTGTTCACTTACAACCATGTCCAGATGGCTTTCAGTTATCCAATTCACAGTGCATTTGTGAAGAGAGGCTCCAGGCATTCACAAATTCCTGCAATGTAGATGACGAAACGATACTGCGAAGCAGTAACTTCTGGATGAGTGGCCTGTATATGAATGGGTCTTACGAAGGTTTGATCTTACACCCACGTTGTCCATTTGACTATTGCCTGACAACAGTCCTGTCTCTTACTCCTAGTGATCCCAATGCCCAATGTGCCTCAGATCGCATGGGCACTCTTTGTGGCTCATGCCCAAAGAACTACAGTATTGGATTTGGTAGTTCACGTTGCTTGCAGTGCACAAATAGATACATATCGCTGCTCATTCCTTTTACTATAGCTGGCATAGTTTTAGTGGTTTTCCTTCTTGCTCTGAAACTAACAGTCTCAGTTGGAACTATCAACGGACTGATTTTCTATGCTAATATATTGTAGCTGTTAACCGAGCAATATTCTTCCCACCGGGAGCCAACAACATTCTCACAGTTTTCATTGCTTGGGTAAACCTTGACCTGGGCATTGAAACCTGTTTCTATGATGGCATGGATGCATATGCCAGAACGTGGCTGCAGTTTGTATTTCCATTCTACCTGTGGCTGCTTACAGCATTGATCATTTTTGCAAGCCACTGTTCACTAAGGCTGTCAAAGTACTTTGGTACCAACCCTGTCTCTGTCCTTGCCACTTTATTTCTTCTCTCTTATGCAAAGCTTCTCCGAACTATCATTTCAGCTTTCAGAAATACCTTTCTGGAGTACCCAGATGGCTCTCAGGTTTCTGTTTGGCTTTTAGATGGAAACATTCGGTACTTAACCGCCAAGCACATTCCTCTCTTTCTGGCTGCCCTGGCAACATTGCTTTTCTTGTTTCTCCCCTACACCCTGTTCTTACTGCTCGGACAGTGGATGCTATCTTGGTCAGACAAGAAAGTGCTTTCCTGGGTCAGTAAGCCTACAGTCAAAACCCTTCTTGATACCTACTATGGGCCATATCAGGACAAGCATCGCTACTGGACTGGTCTGCTGCTGCTTCTTCGTGGGGTAATGTTTGTGATATTTGCTTTCAATATACTTGGTGATCCCAGTGTCAACCTTCTCTGCATCACAACTGCCTCCCTTGGTATCACCATGGTTACAAGGATGACTGGTCAAATATACAAGAAGCTGTGGCTTGATGTGCTGGAGGCTTCCTTCATTCTCAACCTTGGCATTCTGGCTGCTGCCACTTACCACGTACGCCTTGCTGGGGGGAGCCAGGGAGCTTTGAGCTACTTGTCAGTCAGCATTGCTCTCGTAACGTTCTTTGGTATACTTTTGTACCACATCTACCTACAGGCACACAGTGCAACATTTTGGAAGAGGCTTCCAAAACCAAATTTTCAAATTTGCTGGGTGTCAACTCACAATGGTCACAATCCGATCCGTAATGAAACAGAAACAGAGCCGAATCCTCACACTGCCAGCGATCGTGAGTTAGTGTCAACTTCATACGTTGAGTTTCGCGAGCCCCTGCTGGAAGATGAACCTAGAAAATAACAAATAACTAAGTGTTGTAGCTATAATAATTGTTTTCTATTGCTGTATATAGAAATGCTCATTTTGTAGTTCATGCTGCTTGCTATGTGCAAATACATACTACACATTCCATTTGGTATTGTGTTCCTTCTTGCTTTGACTCATCAGTATCTGTACTGCTTTTGTACTACATCTCAACTTCATGTACTCCTGCATGCACATGCATGCACTTGCTGATGCAGGCTCGGCCCACAATGTCATGTAATTATTTTGAAATTTGGTATGTTGGAGAGGTAAAGTTATTTAGGTGCTTTGTACTTCCATGCAGCTGCAACTGAAGGCAATTGCTTCCCAGAGGTGCAATTGTCCATTAGGAGAAAGAATACACTGCCAGCAAACAATGAAGTGATTTATGAAATACACAAACTGACTGCAGATGAAAATGACTAGCAGTAATTATAGCCAAGAACACAAACAGTCCCTAACGTTCTTGCATCAGCAGCTGTGCCCAACGCTTTTCGAAGAAGGCTTTCATACTGTGACCTGCCAGACCACTCTGCATGTATGCGTGCATGCCATGGTGGTTTGGATGGGGTCAAATAGCTATAATGGATGGCACAGAGGTACTTCAAACAGCAACTACTTATGCAAGAATTAATATATTCAGCTAAGGTCTGCTTTCCAGGCCTACACCATATTTGTTCTTCGAAAAACAGGAAAGCCTGGTTTCTTTCTCTCCTTCCCTCCTAGGAGTCTACTTAGCTCTACCGTAAAAATGAGTATTATTCTTTCAGGCGTTTCCACCTGAAATCAGGTATTTTCACCTGAAATAGGTTACACCACATTCTTTGGAGGGCAGTGTATATCATTTGGAAGAGGCACACAATGTGTACATAACAGATGACAGTGGGATTCCGACATTTTAATATGCCTACATTATGGCATATGGCACTGTGCACTTGGGGACAATATGAATACAGGTGTTTGTCCTTAGTTTTTCAAACTGAACCACTTGTATGCCACCACCTACACATAGCACTTAAACTGGTTTATGAAGTCGCTTAATAAACCACGTTAAGTTAAGTGAGGCATTGCATGCCACCATCTACACATAGCCCTTAAACCGGTTTATGAAGTCGCTTAAATAAACCACGTATAATGGAGGTGGTTTCAAGCCATTTGACATCGCTGCCCGACAAACAGAAGCCTTAGAAGTTAGCACTACTAAATTGTACCCAAAAGTGTACTATCGGGTTTAAAGGGTTAAGGTGCTATGTAAATGTAAACTTGGTTTGAAAGACAACGCAAATGCAGTTATATACAAGTCATTTGAAAGCTTGTCTCAAAATCATGTTAAAGCACCCCCTTACGGTTCGCATGTTATCGGTATACAGTAGCTTATATCTTACCTGACACATTTGTATATGCTTCCCTGCAACAACCAGGGAGAACCCATGAGCAGTAAAGTGGTCACAGTTGACAGGTGCAACTGATCTAGCTACCCAATTTCTTACATGCAATACAATAACGATGATGCTTGCATACAGTTAGCAAACAGTTAGCACATGCCCTCGTTTGGATACATTCACTGTTTCACCATCACATGGGGTATTTCCCGGTGAGTCCATCATACTTAGCTACTAATCTGACCCTTGAACCACAGTGTCTTTCCAGATGCCATTTTGAAGTTCGTTTCAATCCACTGCATGCCTTTCCATGAGTGCTGTCCACAACAGTTACTGCATTGTCAGCCCTAAGGCGGAAAGTGCATTTCATATTTTCATCGATCACCTAAAACCAAATGTGCATAGTTAGCTATATGTGAATACCGGTAACCAGCTACCATGCGCACATGATAAGATGACTTCACCTGTCTTCAGTGCCCTGAAACACTCGCTGCGCTGTCATAATGGAGGTGGGGCTGCACGGCAATACTCCGGAGGCGTGGCTACAAAAAAAAAGGCGTGGCTGCTGTTGTGCTATTCCAGGCCAGCTGCATGGGATCCGGACAATATCGCTTGCCACGTGGCGCGCGTTTGTGGATCGGATACGTAGACACTGAAGAACACACTGACTGATGGAGTCTTTACGTCAAGTATTGTCCGAGCTACTTGAGTGGAGAATGCTTCTCTTCTGTGTGATAGTGATGGTTAATCCGCTGTTCTGGAACAGCATCAGCAGGCTCGAGTACCACACGCGGATGGTGTCAAGAGTGTGCGGTGGCCCCAGGCGTGGGACTGCAGCGCTAGCAGCAGGAATCCTCTGTTTGAATTACATCCGGACAACCGTCTTCCACAAAGCCATAGACCATTACAGCTCGTGGGACCTCATTGAAAACGAATCATTTTCCACAGTAGGTTGGCTGCTGATTATCCTTGGCACCATTCTGGTGATTGCAAGCTCCTACAAACTTGGATTTTTCTGCAGTTTTATGGGCGACTATTTTGGTATCTTATTAAATGAAAGGATCTCTGGATTTCCTTTCAACATTGTCGACGATCCCATGTACTGGGGATCTGCGTTAGTATACTTGGGAATTGCTGTGAAACATGCAAGTCTTGTTGGAGTAGTGATGACCGCATGTGTTGCAGTCAGCTATGCAGTGGGTGTCTGTTTTGAGGAGCCGTTCACTGCCAAGATCTATGCAGAGAAAGCAAAAAGGGAGGCAGAAAAGGTGCAGTAACTTCATGAAGCCTTAGTGCTCAGTATATATCTCAACAGTGTATTTATTGTGCTGACCGTGATTATGAAAAGGGCTACCAATCATCACATGCAATGTAGCAATCATCATGTAATCAATCCATTTAATCTTGTTTGATTGTGAATAATTCTCCAATCATGATTATTATATTGACGACGCTCAATTCATCAATTCATCAATTCAGTTCATTTTTATTTGACGATTAACCCAGTAATGCTGCATCTGCAGTGCAGAAGGTTTTCATGCATGCAGGTCCATGGGTCCAGATGGTGATGATTCGACATCATGAATCAATGGCCATATGGCATTGTTGTTTTCTAGAAGGGCAAAGGGCTATTTCCGGTAAACCACACCTCAACAGAAAAAGCAAATGCTTTAGCTAGTGGGATTTGACTCAGAGCCTGAGTTGACCACAAGAGATTCTCACTCTGCCGGTGCACACCCTACCGAACATGACTGAAAGCGTTGTACAAATGTATCATGTAGCTAGCTACTAAATTCCGTTCAGGTGAAGCCACTTGGTAGCTAGTGTTCAGATGAGCCCACTTAGCTGCACCTTGTGGGTTTACTGAATTGTCATAAGCCACACCACCTATTGCTATACAAACAGGTACAGAGAGGGGGAACAAAAGGGTCCAGTAAAAACTGAGTAGTCAATGGTGCATGTGCATACATTAATTCCAACTCAACTTATTATTAGGTCTGCTTAGTCTCGGTCCCAGACCCAACCAACCCCAGCACGGATCGCTTTTAGTACGGTGTGGGAACGAGACTATAATGTGCTATGCATGTACACCAAAGTTTGGAAACCACAAAAGCTATGCTGCCATCAACAGATTTATCCAGCGGGCCCATTATCTGAGATTCTTTCATAATACGCTTCAATCCTTGACTGCTCATAGGTCGGGTCATCTCTTGTGCGCTGCTTGTAGTATTTTGCAGTAAAACAGAAAATAATGAAGCCAACAAGCAAGAGCAGTGTGTTTATCAAGTAGTACCAGAATCCACAGCTCACTGGCCAGTGGATGGATGACTGGAGGTAAAACGGTAGCTCCAGTACGAATCCAAACGCAAAGCCAAGACCAATTACACAATAGAAAATCCCAATGAACAGACCTTTCATCTGGTGAGGCGTTTGGGCGCAAATAAACTCGTATACTGCAATGTCAGAAATAGGTAGAGCTAGACCACTTAGAATGCTTGGCAGCACTATGAGACGATAATCCAGCGGAATATGTCCACCGCTGTTCTTTGAAAATAAGCACGGGATCTGGATATTCCCGGGTTTGTAAGTGTGGCCAATTGTATCCAGCATAAAAGCACACAGAATACCTGCCATATAGAACAGTGCGCCAATTCCAATCCTCTTAAGTGATGCTGGCCAACAATTTTGGATAAAAGGGTTCACGAAGAAGTGGAAAAAAGGAACTGCCAACACAGGGAATACCAAAGGCAGGTTGTCGAGCACAGAGTCTAGGACACAGAATGTAAGATCTTTTGGCTCAATGCTCATATGGTTTGCAAGAAGGCCCATTGTATTGCTCGATGCACTTGTAGCTGTGATGATTACAAAGAGAGAAATAAAGACAGTCAACATGCGATAGGAAGTTTTCACGTCTTCCACTTGTTCTGTTGAGAATGGACCACCATACCTCATTTTGGCAAAGTCAATTCTGGAGGGCATTTCTTTCTCGCAGTATGTAAATGCACTTCGAAATCTTGCATACCGGTGCTTCCTGGCATAATTGAATACTTGGAAAATTGTGGTGAGAGGATTACCTCCAGCAGGTTCTTTTGACAGCCAATGTTGGAACAGGTAGTAGAGAGCAAGAGCCAATGAAATGCAGACAGCGTGTGCACATGATCGTACCAGTACTTGAAGATTATGTTCCACATCAACACACGCAAAATTGTACGATAAATTGGCACCCTGGCTAAGATAAATGGTCCAAACATACCAGCTTACAAAAGCGATGAGCTCTTTCCCAGGTGCATCTTGCAGCTGGTCTGTACCAAACGGAATCATGTTTGCCTGAAAGCCAGCGAGACCGATGGTCATCAGTACAAAGACAAAGGGGAAAACATACTGATGAAAGTAGTGGACATCCTCAGGAAATATGTAGTGCAGTGTAATCAATACCGTCATCGTGAGTGTAGAAAGGAATACAATCCACATGCTAGTTACAATGGTCTTGTACCGCCCAAAGAAAGTATCAGCCAGCCATCCAGCAAGAGGGTAGAAGAGGTAGACGACCGCTCTAATGATATTGACCAGAGTTATAGTCCAGGCATACTTTACACTTGGCTGTTCATGCTGCAGTATGCGTTTCAAGATAGGTGGGAGTAAAATGGTGTAGGCTCCATCAACACACGTTAGAACAAGGAAGTTTAGCACAAGAACTAAGATAGCTCCTTTTGACTTGATGCATGCGATTTTGTATGATATTGGCCAGCAAGGACACCTTCTAGGGAGCTGAAAATCCACAGAATGGCTGTTCTGACTTGGTAGATGCAGCTGTCCAGCAGAGCTCAGATCGGACTCACCAGAGACTGGGATGAGTAGTGAAGAGCTGTTGCCGCTGTTTGTATTAGTGTTCTGACTGCTCACTGAGTGCCTCAAACGTCCAGCCATGTCACACTGTAGGTACAGCTAGCAAGGTACAGCAGAAACGAGAGCCAAGTACATTCATGATCGTTGTCACATGATCGCATCTCCATTCGTGTCCCCCCTCATGAATTTTATCGGCACTGTTTTTCCCTCGGTAAAGTCTACACAATGTACGTAGCTATAGGCGAGATTACTAGCTATAGTCTCGTTCTCGATTGGCCTGTCTGTCTGGGAACGAGACCAGCAATGCCACTAATATACTTCTGAACTGCCATGCCACTAATAGATCTATACTTCTGAACTGTACATGTATAGCTATCTGGGTCTACTACAGTAGCATCAGTAGCTACTGGCACTACCAGAGACCAGAGACCAGAGAGTATTAATAAACCTAGGCTATCAAAGCATGATGTCTAGCTACCTAATTGCCGAGCTACTTATAATTGCCGAGCGTGAAGCGAGGCTTATGATCTTTTGGTGCGGGGTGGAAAATCTATAGGTATTATACATTATGTATGTGAAGTGTCTGAAATGCTCAAAGTTGCAAGTTGTGGCCTACAGGGAAGACACTGTCACACCCTGAGAAACCTCTCCAGGTGGTCACTGAATGGCAAATAGCAATCACACTCTTCTTCATGAAGCAAGAACTGCATGCTCAACGAGTGCAAACAAACACCTAAGATACATGCAACAGGCATAACAAGTGACGGCTAAGCTTACATAATAAATAATTATGTCGTTAAATTGGAAAGTGGCTTTCCGATTTAAGTATGCATGCACAACTCTCCAGTTTTGGAATTGCCAATGTGGAAATTTGGAAGTGCAAACAATCGAAATGGCAAGTATGGAATAGCCCTTCTATGGCAATAGGGTAGCTATAGCTAGCTTGGAAACATTAATGCTGTAGCCTGTTGCATGCATATGCACAACTCGCATTAGCACTTTTCGCTATTTGTGTAACCCTTGCATTATATTATTATAGAAAAAAAAAAAATTAAGTTAAATGCATGCATGATTGTGATAGCACCATCAAAGCGGTAGCTATAGCTAATACATTGTAGCTGCATAGTTGAAACTGGGTTCTGAAACAGATGATCAGCAGTTCATGGCTGTTAAAGAATGGGGTGCTAATTATTTTGTGGAATAGCACCCTATAATTATCCTTAAACAGGTAGTCACCAACGGAGTGATATCTAAACTGCAATCCTTACAATTAAGCCACGTTTGTTGTTGTACACCGTGAACACACATGCAAGATGGGATGAAGCGTATATTAGCAAATTATGACCAGCTGCAATAAAATTAATTTCATAATCCACTTTGCATGCACCACACCTGTGCTGTGTTGGAATGTAATGGCTACCACTAGTCTAATGAGTGGTGACCACTATCATACATGAGTGATCCGAAGACATGCTACTGAATGACCAAACTGAGGAAGAATTGTGGGTTCTTAGTGAAAGTTCCCTTGATGTTTATTATTACTAGTACAAAAGAGAACAAAGAATGGTGCACATATACAAAACTCTGGCACCAATAACACACAGTAGCAAAAGCTGCTATCCAGCAGGTCCACTTTCTGAGCTTCTGGACCAGGTGTAAACGGGGCTACGATAGTCTTCGACGTTTGCCGGCTCATAGGTCGGATAATCTCTTGTGCGCTGTTTGTAGCACTTCGCAACAACACAGAAAATTGCAAAGCCCACAAGTGAAATCAATACATTTATCAGGTAGTACCAGAAACCACAACTTATAGGCCAGTGGATGGACGAATTGAGGGAAAATGGTAGCATTATCAAAAATCCAAATGCAGAGCCAATTCCAAATACACAGTAGAGAATTCCGAAAAAAAGACCTTTCATATTGTGAGGGGTTTGGGCACAAATGAACTCATATACTCCAATGTCGAGAACAGGCCAAGCCAGGCCACATAGAATTCCTGGGAGCAAGATAAAGCGATAATCCAAGGGAATATGTTCACTTGAAATGGTAGTGTTCATTGAAAATAAGCATGGGATATCTCCAGGTTTGAAAATGTGTCCAACTGTATCAAGCGCAAAAATGCAGAAAATACCTCCAGTAAAGAACAGCGAGCCAATTCCAATCCTCTTGAGTGATGTTGGCCAACAGTTTTGTATAAAGGGATTCACAAAGAAATGGAAGAAGGGAATTGACAACACTGGGACGAGCATAGGCAGGTTCTCAATCGAGGACTGTAAGAGGCAGAGTGCGAGGGGAGGGTTTTTCAGCTTGTTGCTCATGCGGTTTGCTAGGAGTCCTATCGTTTTAGTCGGTGTAGCTGTAGCGATGAAGATTACAAGGACAGAAACAAGGACATACAGCATGCGATAGAAAGTCTTAACATCTTCTACCTTGTCAGTTGAGAACGGACCAAAGTATCTCGTTTTGGCACACTCAATTCTGGATGGCATTACTCCACCCTGGTGTGCAAATGCACTTTGAACTCTTGCACACTGGTTTGTCCTGGCATAATTGAATACTTGGAAAATTGTGGTGAGAGGATTACCTCCAGCGGGTTCTTTTGACAACCAATGTTGGAACAGGAAGTAGAGAGCAAGAGCCAGTGCAATGCAGACAGCGTGTGCACATGATCGTATCAACGGAATCAACACACTGAATTTATGGTTCACATCAACACATGCAGAATAGTATGAAAACACTGTCCCTTGACTGAGGAATAGGGTCCAAACATACCAGCGGACAAACGCAACAAGCACTTGCCCAGGTGCATCTTGCAGCTGGTCTGTACCAAACGGAATCACATTTGCTTGAAAGCCAGCAAGACCGATGGTAATCAGTACAAAGAGAAATGGGAAAGCATACTGATGAAGGTAGTGGGTATCCTCGGGAAAGATGTAGTGGAGTGAAATCGATATCGTCATCATGATTGTAGCAAAGAATACAATCCACATGCTAGTAACAATGGTCTTGTTCCGCCCAAAGAAAGTATCAGCCAGCCATCCAGCAAGAGGGTAGAAGAGGTAGACCAGCAATGTGATGATGCTGACCAGAGTTTTCTTCCAGGCTAGTTCAACACTTGGTGGTTTGTTTTGCAGGACGCCATGCAACATGGCTGGAAGCAAAATACTGTAGGCTCCGTCAGCACACGTCAGAACAAGGAAATTTAGCACTAGTACTAGGATGGCTCCTTTAGACTTGATGCATGTGATCTTGTATGATATCGGGCAGCAAGGACACCTCTGAGGGAGTTGAGAGTCAGTTGACTGGCTGTCGTAATACTCGCCCTGACTTGTGTGGTGTAGCTGTCCCACAGAGCTCACCTGGCTTGGGCTGGAGATCAACACCAGAGGCGAGGATGAGCCGCTGCCATTGTTGGTGTTGGTGCTGCGGTTGGTGCTCTGACTGTTCACTGAGTGCCTCTGTCGTCCAGCCATGTTCACATAACGGTATGATAACCTGTTTACTGTACAACCATTGATCCAGCGCTAGCGTCGTTCCAATTCCCACGCCGCAGGATTCCCCACATCAATGCAGTTACTACCAGGTACCGCTGGACCCGGATATCCGGATACCGGTACCAGATCGCGTGGCCGGCCGCCGCGGCCGCATGCAGTTGATCGCGCGCGCCAGCCGGCCTCGGTAGTGGTGCGGGCGCCGGCTAGAGGCGCGCGCTATAGCATGTAGGGGAATCCCATGACGCAATTGAACCTATTGCCATGGAAACAGGGCTACAATGACAACAGCGCTGGCGGTCCTGCTTTATCACTCCGATATTAAATTTTGATAGCTTTATATTGTGGGAGAAAGAACATCTGCATATCATGGCCCGTTTCGCACGACGGGGCGAGAATGAGCCTCTGATGCGGCTCGAAAGGCCGAGCTCTGCCAGCGCCCAGACCACAGCTCACATCATCAACGAGTGTTTCAACGAGGCACTGCGCCAGACTCCTTTGGACACCAAAGCCATACACAACCTATCGGTATCGAGGAGGGGAGAACGTAACTACCACGACAACTTTGTCACTGAGCTGAAAATGGTAATGGTAGGGGTGTATTCTAATTGATGCACAGCTGGTATGCATGCTGCAACGTTGCGCTGTACAGTATTGCAGCATAGATACGTGTAGTATATCTATGATTGCAGCGACAAGATGTCCAGCTGTATGTTTCCTTCTAGTCTAGCGGGCTAGCTCCTCGAATTTTCCCAAGCACGGATCGACTCACGTGACCGCACGAGACCACTTTGCTTGGGCTCTACTCGAAATCGGGTAGAGCCAATCAGATTGCAGCTGTCACGTGGTGATCTTTCAAATCGCTCGGTGCAAGCGTTGAGGACTGTCTGAAGTTGCCTGCGATTGCTGTTCTCCTGCACAACGACCAAACAGACAGAAGTACAAACTGCCAACGCGGTTAGCAGGCCGGAATCGACTGACTGCAGTTGCACTAATTGGAATACTATGACGTAACCGGACGTGACGTAAGCTTAATTGCATAATTTCGTACCGAGTAAAGTGGTCCAAAGTTTCTAAACCTTACTTCTCTGCGCGCGCATACTGAAAAGCGATCGCGCGCTGGAGAAAACGAAGGGCTAGCTTGTTGGACTAGTTTCCTTCCAGCGTAGTCTCACATTCCCAGATCCTTTAATACCTGTGGTGGGTGTGATGTGAAAGCAGAACTGTAGCTACAGCTTATTCGTTTTTGAGTGAAGGGAAATGTCAAAAATGTAAGGAGATGTGTGGGTGTGATTGTGAGTGTCATATTTTCGGTTGCAATCACACTTTCATTTAGCATAATTAGACCCCTTGTGAGCTAGGGGTGGATACATCGTCGTTGCTGTCACTTTTACCCTTTGCCAGTTCCAAGGGGTAGTCAGTGTCTCTGCTTGCATTGTTTATTGAGTTATGATTGCTGCTTTGTAATAATATTATGCTACCTTGACCTCTAGAATGGTGAACTGAAAGTACGGGTCACTCAGTTGCCATGATGAAATGTCACGATTCATGGACACACACACGCTCAAATACACACACACATACACACACACACCCCTACTCCTCTTCCTTGACGTAGGTGAGTAATGAGTATGAGCGGCGTCTTGATGAACTGGCATCTCTGGAGCGACACCTGGTGCAGGCCAGGGCGCAGGCTCTGGCAGCAGAGGAGAGGACACTCAGCTCAATGAAGGATGACTGTCCACGTTATGGGGACATTGGACTGCCAAAAGGTGAATGGTTCTGGCCATGGTGTCATATCAATTGATCAAGAGAAGTATATTATTCCCCCCTCCTTCCCTCCGTTCCCCCTCCCTCCCTCCTTTCCCCCTCCCTCCCCCCTCATTTCTCCTTCCCTCCCTCCCTCCTCTCCTCCCTCCCTCCTCGGTTTCCCCTCTCCCTTATCCCTCCCTCCCTTCCTCCCTCCCTCCCTCCCTCCCTCTCCCTCCCTTCCCCTCTCTCCCCAGGTCCTTCGAAGTTGTGTGGGCACCTAAACGAGGAGCTTCTTTCCAAACACAATCTCCTCACCCCAAGCCAGTGCCTTCCTCCCTCATCCGAACCCATCCATTTACCACATGGTCAGGGGCATAGATAGGTAGATAGATAGATAGATAGATAGATAGATAGATAGATAGATATTGATGGATGGATCGATAGATAGATGTAGATAGCAAGTGGAAGTAAAAATACTAGCACAGGTGCTATTCTACTTAATGTGCTGTGGGCTATTTTATGGTTGCCCCCTTCAGTTTCCCTGTTGGTGTTTGTTGGCATAGCAACACAGATGTGATTAGGGTTATCACCTCCCATATTTACCAGTCCTTAATTGCACCTGCACACCCATGATCACATGACCTACAGGGATTGTTAAGTATTGTTGGGGGAACTTTGTCAGTACATGTAGTTAATGATGTGCAGGCATCAGAGTGTGTCCCGCTATCCCCTGCAGTTGCTACTCCATCGTACCTTCGTCCAACCTTCACTTCTGCCCTCCATGCCACCGTTCCCTCTGGTCTTGAGCTAACAGCAGCCGGAGGGGCAAAGGTAAGCATGCTATTATAGTATACTAGCCTCGTTCTCGGGCCCCGCCCAGCTTTGGTCACTTGCATGCAGTACGGAAAAGCGGGGAGAGCCTGGTATGTTTCCTCACGTGAGCATTACGTAATCGACAAATAGCCAAAATTTTCAGAACGAAAAAGCATTGTTCAACCAACTACACGTTCAACACTTGATGTGTATGACAGTCACCCCCGCTAGCTAGATACCTTTGCTCTTCTTGCTGTTCTGAGCCCCAGTTCGCCCACGTTCAATTAAGTACCACCTTTCTACCCTCGATGTCACGCACGTGAGGAAACATACCCGGCCAGCCCTTCGCATTGTTTCATGCAACCGAAAGCGGCACGCGGGCCTGGGAACGAGGCTAATAGTATCCTGCTGCAACGGCATGGCACAGTATGACACAGGTGATATAGAGCTGCAACGTACGTGTACAGCATGGCATAATTGTGTGCTATACAGCTGCAACAGCACGCCACATGTACTATACAGTTGCAATAGCATGTAGTCTATCGAGCTAGATCAATTTTCTCTCTTCCTCCTCCTTGCCTGCCTCCCTCTCCTCCTCTCCCCCTCTCCCTTCCCTCCTCCATCACCACCTACTCCTCTCCTCCTCCCCAGCACACCAGGCCTGTGTGGCAGGATACCATGTCCCCATTGGAGAGAGAGGCAGAGAAGAATGCTCTGGCTAAACTAGAGGGGAGGGCTGACTACCTGCGGAACCCAAGGTTGTTCCGTACTTGTAACACTCCTCTGCTATTCACATGTATGACATGTACGTATGTATACGTATGTAGGTTCTCCAACACAGTGCTGACCAGCACAGCGAGCAGTGGTCCTCTCAGAAAACAGCAACAACAACAACAACTGCAGCAGCGGCAAGAACAGTCTCTGGACAGACCTCTCCAGTTCTTTGTATCCGAGCCCAGTGAGATTGTATTCACGGATTACCAAGCAGGAGAAAGTTATACGGTAAGAAGTGCACTGATCTCAAATGTATACTGACCAATCAGTACGAGATCAGTGTATGTACGTAGGTTAGAGGGTTGTCCAATGGTGCCATGTTCAGTCCTTACCACCTTTAGTCAGTTCTAAGTTACTTGGGCATTCCCTTCCCTTGACTACATGGGATTATCCTAGGATGTACATCTACCTCTTACTAACACCCTACCTACACCATACTAACACTGGCCGTCCCGGGATTATCCGGGGACTACCTACATGTGTAAGGCCCCCCACCACCACTCTGTCAGAGTATCCCAGAATGCCAGAGTTACACGAGCAGTCCCAGGATGACTACCCAACCCTGGGGACCCCTCTGGCAGAGTATCCCAGAACGCCAGAGTTACACCAAAAGCGGTTGGTACTGTACATAGCACCATTGGACATGTGTGGTACATGTACATGTAGGTTATACAGTGTGGAGGTAGTCGGGTTATCCCCCCCCCCCCCCCCCCCCCCCCCCCCCCAACTTTAAAAATGACATGGAAGTGAATTCCTATTTTGAATTAGTGAATGGAGCTGACATCTTTTAAACCATGACATAGTCATATCCTATCACAAATTCCAAATGCATATTGGACACGGAAGTGATGTACGTACTGGCACTGTCTGTCAGTTCAATGTTACAGTGTACGTACATTTATGTGATGAGTGAGAAATGCAAACTGATGGGGGGAAATTGAATGATAACAGTGAAAGTGAAACTGATGAATTACAATGTTGATACAACGTAGCTAGTTCTTCCAATGTGAAGACACTAGTGGAGGCTGTTGTAACACATAACCCACAGGGAAAACAGAACAGTTAGCTGATGGTACGTTCTGCTCAAGTGAAAAACATATCTATCACACACATTGAATGGCATGAAAATAATTATGAGGTTGAGCTCTACTTTCCAAACACACCACATCCAACGTCAAAACTCTCTGCCATTGTTTCCACTACATGTTCATTGGTGTAGTAGTTTCCTCTGTACGAGAGGTGCTTTAGCTTAGACGTGGGAGCGTGTTCCTTCCACTGAGCAGCCATGATCTCAAAGTTCCGAGAGGTCAGCTCATTATGGCTCAGGTCAATACTCAACTCTGAGAGCTGTGGAAGTTGGAAGAGCGCTCCGAAGAAGTTCTGAAGTTCTTTGTCCGGCTGTTGTCCTATGAGGTTGGATGAGAAATCCAGTTCTTGGATCGTACCGATATCTTTATGTGCCAATAATCCCTGGGTTACGTCTGCTAATACCTCTCCAGGGCCCAGGTTGCAGCACGTCAGTTTGAGCGTTCTGATGGTTGGATTCTGGAAGACGGACTGGAAGTGCTCTGTCATGTTCCGGTGGGGCAGAAGGTGTAAGTGGAAACTCAGGTTCTCAACTCTCAACGTCTTATTTTTAGCACAGGCTTCAAAGCCGGTTTTCCGTACTCGGTAGTCGCTTGAGTCGTAGATATCTTCTGTGCTGCTCCGTATGTGAGCGCCACTTTCCAGAGGAAACTCCAGGGAGTGAAGGCCGAGACCCGGCTCTTCCAAAATCCAGTTGAAGAGCCCTTTCTGCGGAACCATGTTGTGGAATTTCAGCTCCTTGTGTTCCAGCCCACACTCGACCACGGAAAACTTGGGGTAGCTGGTGGGCGTGGAGTAAGAGAATATCCTGCTCAGGACCAGCCTCTGCTTCTTGCTGCAAGGCAGGCTGAGGAAGGTGGACAGAACGTTAGGAACCACCTCGGGCAAACGGAAATTCATTCCTTCTAAGATGAGCGTAGTGAAATTATTCGACTTGTACAGGCTGGATGGTAGTGACTGGATGAGCTGTTCAACCGTCGCTGGAAGTTGGTCCGATTCTCCTGGTCTCCGTTTATCAATACTCACCGCTAACACCTTCAGCGAACTCTTATTCTGACTGACAAGCTTTGAGATGAGAGGAAACACGACCTGCACCATGAACTCCATTGAAAAGGCGGTCTGAAAGTGGAGCCGTAAGTGTTCCACTGTTTGGAGTGCAGCCGGTAGAATAGCCTGCATGCATCCCCAACAAGCCTCCAGTTTGTACTGGCGAAACACTTCAGAAAACATGATATGAAGGTACTTCACTCCCTTGAAAATTTCTGGAAGTAGGTTACCAGTGGAATTTTCTTTCCATAGCAAGGTATCGGCCAGCCGTGAGCAGTTGATGTCAATGGCCCTCGGGTGGTACTTGCACGTTCTGAGGACCAGGTTCGCCATGGCCTGGGGTAGCTTCTCATTGTCAAAGTCCTCTATGAAGTTTCTGTATCTTGGAGGGATGCAAGGTTCTTCAGTAGCACTGGGGGGCTTGAGAAGGCTTTGCACGATGCTACTGTGGCTCTCAATTTCAGCGCATGACGTGAGGGAAATAAACATGTTGCAAAAACTGAGGAACCCTTCGCGGGACGTGCCGGGAGTCATTCCCCTGACAGTGACCGTTCCCTTAGAGAGTCTGGCATTCAGTTGTATCTGCTGCACAGCGGGCACAGACCCAGTGAGAATCAGATGGAACACATAGGTAAAGAAGTAATCTTTCATGGACGTGAACTTGTACACGCTCTTGAAATGCTGCTCTGGGAAATCTGGTGAGAGAGGATGTTTAAAGCACACCGTGCTCCATATGTCGTCCAGGTCGAGTCCCGCCGTGAACGTTGTATCCTCCAGTTGACAGACATCAGCCACGGGGAGATTGCGGAGTATTTTGAGGCGCATGCTGGCTGGTAGTAGGGAGAGGGAGCACACGGGAAAATGCTCCAGGTTACATATGATGGACATGAGGCACTGCCTCTGGAGTGTTAGCGGTGTTTTGTCCATTTCGGTGTGGAGTCTGGGGTTTGTTCCTGGTAAGAGAGGGAGGAATGACAATAGTGGTAACAATACTACCATAGGTGCTGATTCCCGATCCCTGATCCTGTGTAACTGCAGCCCTAACCACACCGTAACCCATGTAAATTACGATATTGCATAAGGAGGTGTGCATGCTGATTCTCCTGGCCTAGCTCATTCCCAGTGCATTCCTAGCTGTAGTATTTGATCGCTTGCACAGAGGGGGAGGCCTGGGAGATCTGGTCATATGTAGTGGATGTCATGTGCATGGTCAGGTGCATGGTCATGTGCACAGTAAAGTCATGTGCATGGTCATGTGCATGGTCATGTGCATGGTCATGTGCATGGTCATGTGCACAGTACAGTCATGTGCATGATCATGTGCATAGTCATGTGCATCCAACTGCTCCATGTTCTGTATGTGCACTTGCTCAGGCTTGCCCCACAAATGTCATGCATCTGTCTACTACTGCTGAGATGAAAGTCTGGGCACGAGACAGACTAGTAGCAACCATACAGGAGTCTGCTGAAGTATCCAGGAAGTACAGTGTATACTGATAGATTTAGTAGCTTCATTGCACTATACTGACAGTAGTCTCGTTCTAGCAACTGGGGATGAGGTACTACCTGTATGTCGCCCTATACCGCCCCCGCAGTGTTTCATGAAACGTTTCTGAAACATAGCCTGCCATGACCTAACCCTTACCCTCATGTGATAATTACGGTTCCCAGAACATTGATACACCTCTGTGGGGGTAGTTGCAGAGGTCATCGACATGTCAAATGTCAAAGTTGAAACTCTAGACTGCCGCTAAATTAATTAGCTAAGCAGTCAGTACTACCCACGTAGGTTGTACTTAACATGAAGCCATTGTAGCACATGTTTGCAGTGGTTCTACATAAGTTCCAAAAAGGCTTAGTGCAGTTCAGTTCATGATAAGTTATCCCAGGAATGCTGCATCTCCAATGCAGATGGTTTTCATGCTGGTCCTAGGCCCCATTAACGTTAACGGGGATGGTGATGACATCATCACTGAATTCGCTTGAGCTACTATAAAATAATGGGAATGCTCAAATTTGTTTTTCAAAGGGCAAATTCCTATTTTAAGGCGAACCACCCTTCAACTAGGGCTTTAATGGGATTCAAACCCAGGACTGAACCTGAGTTCAGCACTATATAGAAACTACCAGTACACCACTGCACACCCCAAAGCAGCACTCTTAAGCTCCTGAACGAATTCACCACCGATTGACCTTGATCTGCATATACAGTAGAAACTGCATGGGTGTTGCAGCAGGCGCAGACTGCAGTGTCCTGACAGTCACATGCTACGGTATTAAAGCTTAGTGAATTTCTTTGATTAGTTTTTGTATTGACACACATGTAACAGTACCTTTCAAGTTTGATGTAATTGTTGTTGTCACCTTGTTTAGTTGTTGCACTGTCACAGATTCTAAGTTTTCACTTTGCACATTCCATGTAAAACCTTTGAAAGGTGGCAGGCTTAAATATTATAATTATCAGAAGTGTGTTACTAAAATTTAATGGCCTCATTCCTAGGCCATAGGCGGGCAACTTCTGCAATTTAAAACTGTATACGGATGTAACGTCATTCCAATGCAGTGGAAGAGGCATGATTGCAATGTGTGATGCAATTCTTTGACGTTCTGCAATTTGATTGGTATTACCAACTGACAGCGGAAGTACTGAAGATTCCACTTTCCAGGTTGCTTGTCCGAGAGCCATTTCACATTTCAGCGCATGCACACTGATGGGAGAGTGTGCACAGCGTGTGCCTTCGACGTTTACATGGTGTAGGCATCCTGCCCGTAAACAAACACTCCAATGAACACGCAGTAAACTTCAAGAGGGTGACACTCCCATAGACGCCGTAGTCAGAGCTGCGACCGGGCTTATCGGCGAATCTTGACCCCGTATCCTAAGGAAGGGGTGGTATCGCTACGCATTCTTCCGTATACTATCGGCAGTCAACGGCTGAAATACAGCGCAGTCAAATGGTCAGGAGTCATTTTGCGATGCGGTCAAGTGGTCAAGCAGCAAACATGGCGGTCAAGATTTCTTGACCCCGGTTGCAGCTCTGACTATGGTGTCAATGGAAGTGTCACTCCCTTGTAATTTGTAGTTCCCAACTTGGGCTTCAGGTGCAAAGGCCGTCCTAATTTCTTGAAAAGATCTCGGACAAGCAACCTGAAATCAGTAACAGTTTGAACTTGCCAGGCCTGCCTGGGAATGAGGCTAGCCTAGCTGGTTCATGTTCATGGCTCCCACTGCTAAAGGTGGGAAACCTGCCAGTCGCAGTTAATCTGTGCATGGGAAACCCCCTGAACCTGAAGCCCACAACAACAGAGTTACCTAGTACCTGGTAGCGATGAGTGAAGTAACGGATTGTCACACAAAATAATATCGATCCCCCCAAATAGTTGGCCCCCGGACCACCTGTGACTGCTAAATATAAACACCACATCGCATGACGCGCTCGCCAAGACTAGTCTGCAGATATCGTGCAGTAGTTTGGTCCCCAGACCTGCGTTTCGTTTTCCTACCCTGGGAACGAATCGCAGAGGAACCAAACTAGTCATGCAGCTATTATATAATGTGTGCAGAAGTTCACGGAACTCACCAGGTCTGGGAAAGGCCGAGTGAAGTTCGTTCTCAGATGGCCAACTTCAGGCGATACAAAGACCGTTTTTCATTGTTTGGTAGAGGCGGGCATTAAATAGAGAGGAAGTTGTCGCCGGAAATACCACACATCCGTTGTTTGAGGAAGCATACAGCGTACGTGTAGCCCATAAAACTTCCAAGCGCTCCTTGTTTGATCTTGATGTTTGTAGCCCGTGGGATAGTCAAAGCATTCCTTGTATATACTGACTTTGTGGACATGCAACAATCAGTGAAGCATCCTGGATTTGGGGAAGTCCACACATGCATCTAAACTTAGCTAGAGACAGCTGTCTACATACATATAATATTGTAGCTTCCTTTGTTTGCTATTAACCTTGTGTGGGTATGAAATTATTGTTCTATCACATTAGTACCCCATACATACCGATGATCTGGTGTTAATACCCCATTAAATGATAATGCTGGTATCCCGTAAGATGAACGTTAGTACCCATAACACAATGAATTCGTTATACAAATTCTCCATTTCCACCTCTATGATTATCCAAATGTTGTCCACCATTTTTATTATGGCAAATGACCACACCCACAGCTTGGATACAGCCATACTATGCAGTAACCTCGTCCCTAGGCCTCCTCCCAGATTTTATCTCGCAGCCGTGGAGAAACCCATGCAGGTGCATAGATACAGCCACGGCTGCGAGATAAAATCTGCGAGGAGGCCTGGGAACAAGGCTAACTATACAGTATTCATCAGTACAGTATACGCAATAGCACGTGTTTGCATTCTCAATATTGGATCTGCATACTGTAGCTAGATCATGTGTCATTGTCATGCAAGGGTATGTATGTGTTCCTGGAACCATACTTTCACTACATGGTTGAGTGTGTAATGTAATTCATCCCATGTTCATGTTTCAAGAATGCCTGTTTGTAACTGTAAGGTTTGACCAATCAGGGGGATTTATTTGCCCTAGTGAAAACCCTTAATGACCAAGACTGTTGGCTTGTGTATACATTTCCTTGTAAAACTACTCCACAAGGAAGTTGATTGTGAGGCTTCGCAGCCTTCATGTGGCAATAATGCACAATGAAGTTGATACTTTACACCAAGCTGGGTGCACCCTTATCGGTGTGCAAGAACTTTATGTGTACCGTTAATAGGCCCCCTATTTTGTACACTAGTACTACATCCTGCCCAAAGAGGGGAGGGGGCGTATTTTCGAGTACGCAATTAGTCTCGATTATACACCCCCTCAAAAAGTTTTGCTACGTTTATGACACTGCCAAGGTTCGTGTTGACAGTTACAAAAGTACAAACGATCGCCAGTGCTGTTCGTGGTCATCATGCGTGGTCTCCCTACATCGGCGAGAAGAGCTGCACTTCAACTCGAGGGCCATATAAACATTCATGGCGACTTCATTGACTTCGTTGTAGCCATCCTCAAGAACAGCAATACTGTCGGTCATGAACCACAGGTATTTACTGCGGAAGAGTGGCAGCGAGATGACTGGTACCGTCGGCGTTCACGGTGACTACTATACTCAGCTAGAGACGAGTTGCGCACGTGTAGGTTAGATATTCCAGAAGATGCTCACCAGGGGGGCGTTATAATGAGTCAAACTACCCTGTGCAGGAACTTGGGCGAAAAAGAGGGGGAGGGCGTATTTTCGAAGGGGGCGTATTAGCGGGACACTACGGTATAAGGGGGTAGCCACTTGATACATGTTTAAAGCGTACTCTATGGCTTTTCAGTAAGTGCAGGACTTTCTAGAATCCTTGCAGCACTGCATCTTTCTAGCCTCGTTCCCAGGCTCTCCCACGCGCGAACAAAAATACATGTTTGGTATTGCGTGAATGCATATAATCATTGAAGCATAATATATCTGTATTGAAGCATATCTACATGATGCATACATGCCATATTTGCATACAGTGTTTTATGTACAAGTGAAACCCAAGGCAATGGGTGTGCTCAGGAGCTAATGAGCACCTGGTGTGCTATAGCCTTGTTCCCAGACTTTCCACCCACCCAGCCATAGCCTCGTTTCCAGGCCTCCGCCCAGATTTTATCTCGCAGCCGTGTTTCTCCACGGCTGTGAGATAAAATCTGGGCGGAGGCCTGGGGACAAGGCTACCCAGCCATTCATTACTTGCAGTACGAAAAGTGCTTTTCCATATATACGGCAAGCAACGAAAGGCTATATATGCAGTGGTCTGAGAACAGACATTTCTATGCCTTGATAATCACAGGCATGGTCAAGGAGATCGGGTTTACTATTTCATTTCCAGCCATATTTCTGTGCTCATGAGCTCCTTACATCAGTATTGTAGAGTTGCTAGAACCAGGAGCGCATGAGCCACCGAAGGCGGCAATGGAGCGTCGAACTAATATAGACATGTTGTGCGCCCTCACGCCTTACGGTCATACCTTATAGGAAGACCTTTGCGGTACCGAGCAAATGCAAATTTGTCTTTTACATAATGGCCTCTTGCCATATAAGTTTGGGACACGTGAATACCTACTACTTCCGCTAGGGCGGGTATGCTGAGTTCGACGCTCCTTTGCCGCCTTCGACAGCTCATTCGCTCCTGCTAGAACGAGACTTCATGTACCACTATCTAGCAATCAGTGTGTGCTTAAAATTGTAGGTAGGTATAGACAAATGTGTATGCATGTAATCTGTACACCTGCATGGGCTTCTAGCTGCTAAACACACACACACATGCATTAATTTGAATTCATTACTATAATGAATTGAATTCATGCATAGTTGCTCGCATCATGATCATACAGCCAAGATGATAAGCACAATGACAAGGAGAATACCCCCTCCCCCCACCACACACAATAAACACACACACACACACACACACACACACACACACACACACACACCAACACACTTGCTCACACAACACAAGGCATCAGTGCAGTTGAAGAATGTGAGTGGAGCGAGCCGGCAGTTGAGGGTAGTGCCCATCAAGTCACCGTACTTCAGCATCAGTCCTGGTATGTTTAGAATGTCCATACTGACTTATCCAAGCATCATGTCCGGTAGAACATGGCCAAAGTCATTGTGAATGCCTTTGGTTTTCATGCTCCATGCTTCAAACAGGCCACGGTGCTTTCAACCATCCTAAGCAGATTGATGATGGCAGTTACTGTATAATTTTGTACACCCTATTAATTCGTACATCCTCCTTTTTCAGGGAAACGGTCGTTTACATACTCTAATCCATTGGTACGTAAATGATTATGATATTCGTATGTCATAAACAAACAGGTATATTTTAGTTTTGTCATGGCTGATCGTGGCGACGGTATAGGCCGGAGGAGGTGGAGGGTCCTTGCGCTTCTCAAAGAAAGACAGCTGCAAAGCCGCATTGTCCAGGTGTACTTCTTCAGCTCAGCCGCCATTACTAGAGCATTTGCTTCCGTATGTTACGTACTGTCCTTGCTGTGACTCATCAGCAGTAGATCTTGAGCTACAGCTCTCAGTAGAGGCCCACAAAGATTCTGACCTCACCGTCTTCCTGAGGGTCCATGATAAACATATATTCATCGTCTTCACCCCCTTCCCTTCCCCCGTACAATACACACATGCTCACATGCATGTATATGAGGTACACACACAAGATCTAGAAAGTTAAGTACTAGTTTTACTTTTGTCCAGGGTCTTTCCCCAATGTGGAGGGACTGATTGCCCCTGGTATGCACTGCACCTACACAGTTCAGTTCTCTCCTGATTCTCTGGCCAACTACCAAGATGAACTGAAGGTACTAGTGGAATGCAGGACATTGGAGGGCGAGCCTGAGCGAAGTGCATGCACCGGGACATGCAAGGAGCAGTTGCATTCACATGACTGTCATCATAATGTGACTGGGCAATGAGCATAGGCCACAGAAATTATGGCACTAAACATACACTGTACCCATCACAGCAACTGTGTGTCAGGTTAGCGTTTATAGTTGAAGCAGCCTAGCAGCAACATCACCGGCCATGGCGGTAGGCCCACGAGCAGTCACCGTCTTTGTCCAAGTGTTGCCACCTAGGAGGCAGAATGTTCGTGGTGCTCTAGCCAATGTCCACGAGTGGTCTCTCCGTCTTTGTTGTCGCCATCGTCCTCTATTACGCTCTGTTATGTATGCTTCCATCGAGGAGGTGCGTAGCTAGAGTTCGTTGAATTTGAATATTATTGTGCACATGCTAATGAAATTCGCTGATTTAAATTTTACGGTTATTGATCCTAGCAAAGCAAACATACACACACACAGCACAATGAAGTCACGCTACAGTCGATTGCAGTTGCGTTTGAACACTGCATATTGCGTGGACTTATCACGGAAACTGTGTTCTGCAAATATGACACTCACGCAAAGTGCCTGCACGGCTTCCAGACTCTTGCGTATTCCAGGCCGTGTCATTTCCGTGAAGCTCCACCCACAGAAAGTTCTTGTCGCACATGGTCACGCAATGCGCAACGTTCAAACGCAACTGCAATCGACTGTAGTGTGGGGCTCGCTCAGGTTCGTCCAATTAGTCTGTTCTGTGTTTGTACCACTAATTTGTATGAGATCCCAATGACTGACTTACCTGATAGCGATAACTTATGGATCTGGTCACACTTTATTGGTCAGTAACAAGGTTTACCCAAATGACTTTGTTTACTATACGTAACCTTTACGCAGAATGCGTGAATGCAGAATGTTCTAGGCAAAGCTTGCCTACATATATTACGCAGTAGAGAAGTAAGCATCATGCTAGTTGGACAGTCGGACATTGACGACATACAGAGCTTGGATCACAAACTTAGCATTCAACATGGATACTACTATCCAAAGTTGTGTCCTCATCCTCTACTTGCCTCCCACCCACCCAGGTGCTGTCCCACTGTGGAGAATGCCTATCTGTACCCCTCAAAGGATTGAGACCTGCACCTGAACTCACTTGTATGTGCTTATGAATCATTGCAAGCTGCATGCTGGCTTGCCCCTGAAGTCTGATGCAGAGTGGTCTTTTGAACTTGAATTTGAGCTACGTATCTTGTAATTTGGCTCTATGTAATATTTAGATACCACTTTGCAGTGCATTACAGGTTTTAGTGCACGAGGGCCATCTAGTTAATGGTCGAGGGCGAGATAATACACGAGCCGAAGGCGAGTGCATTATCCGCCCGAGACCGTTGCCCGAGTGCACTAAAGCTCGTAATGCACTACAAACTGGTATCTAAACTACTTAGTGCAACTCACTGACCCGAGACAGCCTTTGATCTTTGAAAAGTGTGCATTATCTAGATAATGCACACTAAAGTGTGCATTAAGCGATTTAATGCTCCGTCATGTGATCGATTCTGAGGCGTCTGATTCGTTGAGGGTCACGTGAGTAACACTAAGTACATGTAGCATCCTACACCCAGCCTTGCCGACCTCTCCCTCTCTCCTCTATCCTTCCTTTCTCCACTGTATCTTTCTGCTTCTGGTCTTTCTCAGTGTGTGTTTGTATGAGATTACTCACTAAAGGAGAGGGGAATACAAGCTTAGCTTTGTTCCCAAACCCTGCAAGCAATAAATCAACTGGACGATGGCCTGAGTATGAGGCTAGGCTAGTAGGTACATTATGTAACTGGCATTACCAAAGTACACACTATCGTATGGGTAGATATGCATACCTTTCTGCCATGATAAAAGTTCATAATATGTAGCTCCATCTCTGCTTCTTGTTGTGTGTTGTGGTGACTGTTCACTATTCTTATTCCTTAGTGCCAAGCGTGCTGGACTGTGGCTACTGTCTAGCTGGTAGCACAAAAACAGTCACTATTGAGTGCTGTAACACTGGAGGTGAGGGGAACTTCCAGCTGATGTGTGGAGGAGGAAGTGATGAACCACAGCAAACACAGGTGTGCATGCATGCTACAGTAATGAATTATTTGGTGAGCAAAATTCCGTGTGTACTGGGTTAATACACTATATGCATCTTCATGACAGAGGAGCACGTCACTAAGGTAAGGTAATGGTAAGGTGTTTAATTTTTACCTCCTGGCCCTTTCAACCAATGGCTGATCTCTCAAGGGGTGGAGGGGTAAAGAAAGCACTTCACCATTGAAGCAACAGGTGGGATTCGAGCCAGGGACCTCTGGTCCTCATTCAAATGTTTTAACCGCTTGGCCACAAATCACTCACACTACTTGCAAGCACTTTGCCAGTATATACTGTTAATGATCCAGTAGCCATGTCGGTCAGTTCATGCCATTTGTTGGCTCAAAGGGTGACATGCAGAGACCTCAGAGGAGTGAGAAAGAACATCAGAGGCTGATAGACCACAAGCACCAACATAAACCTCCTGGTACACAACACATCAACAACTGGTTCAGTGTGCTACTAGGTGATCTACATGCATGTGCAGGCCAGTCACATGCATGTTTAGCAGATTTACGAGTAGCTTGCTCACGCTCACCTAACAATCCTCAAGCGTCCATTCTTGTAAAATAGAAGCACGCAGTCAGCGACATTCAACTGGTTGAGGAAGAGTTCTCTGAGACATTGTTGTGCACACATTTCACCATGCACTTTTCACACTACAGCGATATTGTAAACTGAGTGACACTAGCTATTCTTAATTTTGTGTTAAGAAGTGATGGGTTAATTTCTGTGCTGATGAATATGATCAGCTCGAGAAGAGTTATTGCCATGATTTGGAACAAAACTTGCATCCTACATGTATGTTTAATTGGCAACACCTTTCCTTATGAAAAAGTTGACTTCATGTAAAGTGTGATACAGTTATGCATCTGTGTACAACGTATTCATAACCACATTTATGTTGCAATGTTAACAGTGCAACATGCTTGCAATATATTATGCAAATGCATGACTTACATATGTACAATATGTATAGTAGCGTATAATTATAGTAAAGGTGACATTTACTGTCTGAAGTGTATGAATGTGTGTTGAGTTAGTCATTAGTGCAGTATTCGAGTAGTGATTCACGCAGTTGGAATGCAGTCTCATCGTCATGTACTGGAGAAAGAGGACTTTGACATTGATGTTTACGACTCACTGCTAATGTAACCCTCTCTCTGAGTTTTGATAGCCTGGGAATAATGCTTTCTGAGATCAGCCAGTTGCATGGTTTGAAGGATGATGCTTTCTTCACAATTTGTATCATAACTATGACTGTGAAGGTTACGATGGCAATGACAACTGACGTATACACAACCGCCTTCTGACCATGGACGGAAGTCCCACTAAGATGGAGCATGGCTTCTTGGCCACTTGCTCTGGTGTAGAATACTGCACCTGCCAGGACTCCAAGGTTGAGGAAGTAGGAATACTCTATCATGTTTAGATACCACTGTTTGTACACTTGACCAACAATTGCTCCGTGGGCTAGCAGAGAGAATGCAGTCAAGATGATTACCAGCAGGTTAACAGCAGGGTTGGCAATAACGTTTGCTGAGAAAATCAGGAAAAGCACACCTCGAACTAGCAGAAGTAACCCAGTCCAGTAATGATGTCTATCCTTGTAGGGCCCGATGTAGGCATCAAAGAATGGTTTTAGTTTGTGTATCCATGACAGTAGTTTGTGGTTTGGGAGCCTCCGAAAGCACTGAATGAACAGGAGAGCTCCAGTGTAGGGCACAGAGATGACTAGGAACATCACTATGGCAGCCATAAACAGTGGGATATGCTTTCCCTGCAGGTAGGCTACATTTCCATCATAAAGCCACACCTTTTCTGATCTGTTGGGGTATGTGACCACAGTGAATGAAAACACAGTGATGAAGATCCGAAGTAGCTTTGCGTAAGATAGAAGGAAGAGTGTTGCAAGGACTTGCACTGCGCTTCTACCACTCAGCCGTGCTGCAGTTTTGAAGTAGTGGCTGAACACTATGATAAGCAAAGCTATTGACCAGATATAGAGTGGGAAGACAAACTGCAGCCATGTCTTGAAATAAGCGTTCAGTCCATTGTAGAAGCAAGTTTCAATGCCGAGGTCTAGGTTGATCCAGGCTATGAACCAGCTGAGGAATGAGTTGGTTGTGTTGGGAGGGAAGAAAGTGGCCTGGTTGGCTCTCACTATGTTGGCATAGAAGATAAGTCCGTTGATGGTTCCCACTGATACAGTGAGGTTTAGCACTATCAAAAGAACCACTAAAGCTATTCCAGTTAAGGCAATAGCAGGTACCCAGAGCAAGGCCCAAAGACTTGAGCACTCCCTGCATCTGGACGTTCCAAACACTTGACTGAGGTTCCGCAGACATGCTCCACAGAGAATACCGGAACGGTGGAATGCGCACTGCTCATCTGGGTCCTCCAAGTTAAGGGCAAAACTTTCCGGTTTGCAGTAGTCAAAAGGACAGAAAGGATGCACTATGACAGCACTGGAGGTATTGTCAATGTCTGTTGCATTTATCCAGAAGGAGGTTGGTCTACTCACTGTTTGAGTGCTGATGTTGCAGGGTATTTTGTGTTGACGAAGCATTGATGCACATTCGCACTTCATTGAGTGCTCGATAAACACGAACCCCAGTGGGCAGACCTGTAGTGTAATGTTCATTTGGAAATCCACAAAATTTGTACGTATTGATGTATGGTATTTCAGCAGTAATTGTTCTTCAATCCTTTTGCTATCCAGCACATCAAACCTATCGACCAGTAGCTGCATAATTTCAAATCTATTGGCTGACCTGATACTGTATGTCAAGTTTGTGCACCTCCATTCAACTGTTTGTGTGTAATACAAGACTTCCATTTGTGGAATGGCTTTGGTATAGGGTATGACGAACCTTGCATACACTGTGAACGGGACTGTACCAAATCTCTGTCCCACAGCGACTGCAGGTATTTGAAATATCTCACCAGGGTAAGCCGTGACATTGTACTGGGTGATGTTGCAGTTGGGGATTGAATTGACGCATACACAGATGCGAGTTGGATTTGAGGACACCACTGATAAATCATGATTGTCATTGTGTTTCCGAAATATTGTATCAAACACTTCAGTTCCATAAACTGGATATTGTAAACCTATGTTGGCTTTACAGTAATCAACCCATCCCCCATACAAAGCACTTCCAGCGTGTTGTGCTGTGTTGTTCTCAAGCTTAATAGGATCAAATTGTTTTAAAACTAAGTGTTGTGTTTCCGAATGAGGGTCTTGTATTTGAAAAAAACACACTGTCAATGCTGCTTTGTTGACATATATTGCACCACCACAGTGCTCAGCATGGTTTTGCAGAAACTGCACTTGAATAGGTGCTTTTAGCTTGATGAAGGATGTGTCAATCAATGCCAGAGCACCACCTCTATATCCAATGTTCCCAGAAAACATCAGTGAAGTGTGAGACTTAATACGAATTGTAGAATCTTGTGCAAAAATTGCACCACCAGTTTTCCGTGCTCGATTTCTTTTGAATTTGATGTGAGTGTCATAATACCCCCCAATTTCTAATTCAGAAGAGCTATCCAGACTTATTGCACCTCCATTATCACCTTCATTGTCCACAAAGATGTGGGTCTTTTCGTCAAATCTTAGTACAGTAGCAGTGGCTGCAATGGCACCATTCACTTTTCCTTTGTTACCAATGGATTTTGAGTTTCCATAAAAATAGACTGTGCATCCAATGAGTGTTATTGCACCCAACTCCCCTGTGTTGAAAGCAAATGTGTTGTTGCCAGAAAATGTGATTTGGGTATTCTTTGCATCTATTGCTTTGTTATGATTTTGAGTAAAATTTGTGTCAACTAGGTAAATGTGACTTTTCTCACTGTGCAATCCACCGTTATTGTTATTATACAGAGTGGTACTTTCAATTCTGAAGTTTGGTGTTATTTGTGGTGGATAGAAATACTCATTCAGTATGTATATACCACGGCCACTATTGTTAGAAAAGTGACTTTGGACAATTTGTATAATTGCACCAGAGGCAGAACTCTTGTTACAGCTTTGATTATGTTGTACTTTTCCAGTGATGGGCTCAAATTTCCAGACCATACTATCCCCCACAGCCCCTGTAGAGTTAACTTTGTACGCTTCAAGAGATACGCATTGCAGTTTGTAACTAGGTTTATCCAGAGAGAATAACATGTTACCTGGGCTGCTGTGACTGTCTCCCTTGTTGCTATATGCTGTGACATTAGAAAGAGTGACATGAATTAGTTGTGCAGTTTGCATAAATACTATAGTTAGTCCAGATGCATAGCCATTATTCTTTTGGGGAGATCCAAAGTTGAAACTTGAGTCAGTGATTGTTTGCGTTGCATGTTGAAGGGCGGGGAATGAATGCTTATCAGAAAACATGAGGATGCAGTTTGGTGTATTGCCTGCGAATGTAGTCCACGAAATGGAGGCAGGTGCATTGATTCCCAGCAGCCCTACGCCTGTGGAGTTGAGTACCTGTACGTCAGATAGTTTTAGCTCAGAGACTTGTATCAAGTAGAGTGTAGCACTGTACTTCACAATCTTCAGGAGTTCAGTGGTGTGTATTGGTGGGAATGGTCGCCTCGGTATGGGTGCTCCACAGAGTATAAATTGGAGTTTTGAGAATGTGAGATTTGTAACGTTTATGAAGGTGAGGCCGAATGCACTGATGCATTGAACCACACTGCTAGCATGCATCTCTCCAACTAAGGTAATGTTGCTCACATCCTTGATGAGCACATTGTTGCTATGGTTAACCTTGTGGTATCCTTGCTGAAATGTAAAGGTTGTGTACGGGAGGAAATACTGTGATGGATTTTGCACGATATCCTGGAGAGTATGGCAAGATTCCGGTTTGGGACATGCTGTAGCAGTGGTGGCTGCAGGCCTGACGTGAATCTGCTTACCAGTTGTCGTGGAAACATAGGTTGTGACGAGGAGCATTAAGGTAGTGAGTGCCGTAAGCCATCTGGTAGTGAGGGTGGAGGGAATCATACTCTCCTGCATTCACAGCACTCGTAGGTATGTAGCTTCTTGTGTTCTTGTCAACTTCAAGGTGTTCCCTGTAAGCATGCAAGGCTGTAGAGCAAGCCAACAAGAAAGGATTATAAGTACCAACAATACAGTACTACCCCATGCATCATTGGTGGAAGTTGCACCTAGTCTTCTGTCTCTGCCCTTTTTATTTTGTTTCCTGGGACTTCCAATTCACAATGTTATGCTAACGCAGATTACCTTCAACACACTTTGCAATCCTGTCTTGAGCTTCACCTTGGAATACAGTTCTGCAAGAAGCAAAATTTTAGATGAGCAATATCTTATAGTCTCATGCACTCTTCAGTTCCGGCAGATAAATGTATACTAGCCTTCTGGTTGGTGTAACTAACTATATCATCAGCTTTTTGAAACTTAAAAGCATGTACAATCGATGTGTTGATAGAATTGTATGATCAACTGTGATATGAATGCACAAATTATGTTTTCTCAAGAGATTTCAAGTTTTGTGACATGGTTCACACTCTGTAACATAATGTGCATACACTGTGAAGTAATTGTGATAAAAGTAACCCTCCTACTCTCTGGAAAAAAAAAATCAGCAATTCATTGACAGTTAATAGGACAACATTATAAGAGTTTGAATGCAAACTAGTATGGCAAAACAATGCATTTTGAGCCCTACTCCAGCAACGATTCACGTAGTTCAACAGAGGCATGGCTTACTCTCTGCTGACCAGTTTGGTGAGGATTCTTCCTCTTGCAGCAGAGCTTTCTTAGTACACATCTGAGTTGGGATAATTCAATTTTGATTCTTGAAGCAGGGGTTTCTGAAAGGCAGTTGCAGTAGTGTGAGGACTTGATCTTTGCTAGTATATGGAATACAATGATCGAGGTGAATTTTGCAAAAGCAACGCTGACTGATGTATATGCAACTGCTGTTTGGCCTTGCCCAGAGACTGTCGTGTAATATGTGGCAGATACCAAGATGCCGAGGTTGAGAAAAAAGGAGTATTCAAGGACGTTCAGGGACCATGCCTTGTAGACACTGCCAGCAAGTACTGTGTGTGTAAACAAGGAGAGAACAGTTAGAATGATTGCCAACAGGTTGATATCAGCACTTCCTCGAGCATTCATCGAAAATACAAGAAGGAGTATGATGCGAACTAGCAGAAGTAGTCCCGTCCAGTAGCGGTGTTTGTCTTTGTAGGGTCCGGTGTACGCATCAAAGAGTGGTTTTAGTTTCTGTACCCAAAACAGCACTCTGTAGCTGGAGATGTGTTGGAGGTGCTGGATGAAAATAAGGATGATTGTGTAGGGGAGGGAAATCAGCAGCAGGAGCAGAGCAGCTATGAACAGCGGAATGTGTCTACCTTTAAAGTAGTCAACATTCCCATCGTAAAGCCAGACCTTCCTCACACTTGTATCAGGGTATACTAGCTCAGTTGGTTGGAATACGGTGATAATGACTCGAAGCAGCTTCGCGTAGGATAGGAGGACTAGTGTTGCCAGGACTTGCACTGCATTTCTTCCGCTCAGCTTTGCTGCAGTTGTGGAGTAGTAGCTTGAAACTATGATGATGGCGACCAGTACCCAGATGTACAGTGGGAAGACAACCTGCAGCCATGTCTTGACATAAGCGTTCAGTCCATTGTAGAAGCATGTTTCAATGCCGAGGTCTAGGTTGATCCAGGCTATGAACCAGCTGAGGAATGAGTTGGTTGTGTTGGGAGGGAAGAAAGTGGCCTGGTTGGCTCTCACTATGTTAGTATAGAAGATAAGTCCGTTGATGGCTCCCACTGATACAGTGAGGTTTAGCACTATCAAAAGAACCACTAAAGCTATCCCAGCTAAGGCAATAGCAGGGACCCAGAGCAAGGCCCAAAGACTTGAGCACTCCCTGCATCTGGACGTTCCAAACACTTGACTGAGGTTCCGCTGACATGCTCCACAGAGGATGCCGGAGCGGTGGAATGCACACTGCTCATCTGGGTCCTCCAAGTTAAGCTCAAAACTTTCTGGTTTGCAGTAGTCAAAAGGACAGTGCTCATGGACTATAATTCCATTCTGTGAGCGATTTACACATGTTGCATTGATCCACATTGACGACTGTCGGCTGACTGTCTGGCTATCAATGTTGCAGTTAATTCCATGCTGTTGTAGTTGCGGGTGACAAATACATGCGGAATTGTAAAGCACAAATCCCAGTGGGCAAGGTCGCAGGCTAATATACACATGAAGATCTTTGAAAACAAGTTTTATTTTCTCTACCTGTCTGTTTCGAACGAAGTATCCAGCAGGTAGCCTAGTATCAAGTTTTTCAACTGTCAGTACCATTTCTTCAACCTGGTGACTGGACATTATGGTGTATGTAAGGTTCGTACAAGTTCTCCTCACATCTTGTGTTCTCTGTAATGGTTTCATTTGTGGTGGCCTACTGGAATTGCCTTGAATGAACTTGGTTTGTACTGTGAACGGTATTGCTCCAAACATCTGTCCCACAGTGACTGCAGGTATTTGAAATGTCTCACCAGGGTAAGCCGTGACATTGTACTTGGTAATGTTACAGTCATAGATGTCATGGTTGCACACACAAACCCTTGTGGGATTAGAACATATAACTGATGATTGCCAATGAGGTTCTTGAAAGTGAAACATGGCTTTAAAAGAACGAACACCACTGGCACCTTTTATGGCACACCAATCCAACCATCCACCAAAGAGGCTACCTCCAGCAATACCAGCAGTGTTATTTTGAAACACTATTCTTGGAACGAACATACCTGATAAATAATTATTGTGACCAATGATTTGCGGTGGTGGCTGGAAGAAACATCTAATCTTACCCACATATACTTGTACACGAGGTTTGGGGTCTTCTACATACAGGGCGCCACCATAGTGCTGAGCATGATTTCTTCTGAATGTGATTCTGCTATGAAGTTTCAAAATAAGTGCAGCAGTATTGTGCAATGCTAGTGCCCCACCATCGTAACCGTCGTTTTCTGTGAATATCATTCTTGCTTTCATACTGACAACTATGTCAGAGTCATAAGCTGATACAGCACCACCATATGTCTGAGCATGGTTCTTTAGAAAAGTAATGTTACTTTGTTTTCCAATAATCAACTGAGAATTATCATACAGTGCTATAGCACCGCCTTGGGTACCCTCATTTCCTGCTAACTCTGCTGTGAGTTGAAACTTGATTGTAGAGTTGATTGCTAATATTACAGCTCCATATTTTGCTTTGTTTTCAACAAATTTGACTACTCCATGAAAAGATGTTACACTTGATCGTAAAAGTACTATACTTATGACTCGAATGTTGTGCTTGAAAAGGAATGTTCTGTGTATAGTGATATTGCTTTTGGTTATTTTGATTCCTCTGCTGTAGCTAATGCTCACATCTTGCAGCATGATGGACAGCATTCTGATAATGAGCAGAGCTGTCGAATCAGTGTTTTGCACAGTAATGTTCTCTAGTTTTATTCTAGCATCACAGTTATCTACAAATGATGTCACTGTTATACCCATTCCCACAAACCAACTGTCTGAAATGTGCACTGTGTATTCCTCTTCTGCTGGTTCTGAACAGTTGCAGCTAGGCAAAGGGCTGCCACCAGTGTTTAACTTTACTGCTAGGGTATTTTTATTTCCAGTGCCAGCAATCTGTGTTGCTTGAAACACTGAGCAGTGACACATCCACTTGTCAATGAAGACGTCGAAATTGCTGTATCTTATTATGATGTTGTGCATGTGAACGTGAACGTTGTATGCTGCCTGTGCTAGGGTAATGGTGAGTCCAGCGACTCTACTCCAGCGGGATGTGAATCCAAACATCATCTGTGAATTCACAATTGTAAGAAGAGTCGGCTGATTGATTTGTGAGGTTGAGGGAATGTCTACGAAGATTAGTATGCAGTTTGGTTTGTTGCCACTGAATGTAGTCTGGGAGATGTTTGAATGCCCGAACATGTTTATTCCCAGTAATCCAGCTCCGGAGGAGTTGCTTATGGCTACCTCTGAGATGGTTACATTATGTGTTTGTAGGAAGTAGAAGGTGGTTTTGGATACATACTTTTTGAAATATGAAGAGCCTAAAAAGTTCTCTTCAACTGTGAAGCTTGATGGAAAATATGCCCCACAGAAAGAGAAATGCAGTTTTGCTACCTTTAGGATGGTGACATTTATGAATGAAAATCCCAGTGATCCTTTACACAGAACCACACTCCTTGATTCACTGTTGGAAGGATCAGATCCAATCAGTGAGATGTTCCTCACGTCTTCGATCAACACTGTGAGATTTGTACTGACGTTTGTTTGGTGATGCCCAGGTAGAAGTGTTATGATTGTGTTGGATGCAAAGTACTGTGATGGGTTTTGTACCACGTCAGTCAGGGTATGACAAGGCTCTTTAGGACAACCTGTACTACTACTGGACATGATAGTAAACTGCTCAGCTGTAGAAGTCCATGGCAGCAGTAGGAGGTAGGAGAGTATGAGCAGCGAGTGGATGGGCAGCATTGTAGATCTGTTGTGTCCAAAGGTTCTTTGCAAAACTAGTGTTTCTGAATGGATGACATAACCATTATTACATCACTTTCACGAACCACGTATCTTTCTATAGCCTTGTTCCCAGTCCCACACCCAGCTTTTCGATGCTTGCTGTACAGAAAGTGACAAAAAGCTGGGCATGTGACTGGGAACAAGGCTATCTTAAAGTATCTTTCTATGCATGTTCATTTGATACAGTCCATTCTATGGCATCTTGACTTACCTGATACATACATACTTCAGTCTTGATTTGAAAGTGAGAAATGAACTGTGCATCGGAGAGGAAGTTGATGTTGCTGTTTGAGCACTATCACTGTATGTTTTACCACTAACCATGAGGTTTCCCAAAATCAGTTGATCTTGCAAGGCTGCTGCAGTTTCAGTCACAGCAAGTAAACTAAATGGGAATTGTCACAAGAAATCGCGATCTAGACATTATATTGCTGAAGGTATACATGCTGATACTTAGATCCTTACACACTGCCACTGTACCGACCATGTCCCAGTAACTTACGTACTGTAAGACTACGTAGTTTTGATTGTGATAATTGCATACGTTTTCCAGAACCTAACATTCTGGTACCCAACTCTTGTCCGTGCAGTGCTCTCCTGTTCTTGAGGTTGGCCACTTCTCCATCTCTCCTTCCAAGCTCCACCTAAATCCGGGGGGTTGGGCCGAGTTCACCGTGGTCTTTACCCCCCCTGCTGTGGGTAACTACAGTGGACAGTTCCAGATGGCCTGTGATAATGGCCAGGTGCTGGCATTTACATTGAAGGGTGAGCTAATAATATAATGGACTTGTATACTCACGCCCAGTCCACTTTGGATGTAGCGTGCAGCCTAGAAGTGTGGAAGTATGGGGTTTCAATTCAACTTGAAGTTGGTATCTACATGTAAAGTGCCTTACTTAAACATTAGTTGTACATCACGGTTCTGGCCTCACTCAGTCTCAGCAACAGTTTGATTCCAAACTATGTACTTCATTCCAGTTAGTCTTTCTCTGTTGCGAACCGGGGGGGGACAAGGTCCGTGCACACATGGTACAATTAACGTTTCATAGGTATAGTGCACAATGATATACAAGAAGTATGCAGAACTAGCAGACTAGTAACAGCTCTAGCGCTGACTTATCGCTGGGTTTCGATGGGGTTCGATCGCTTTTTGACTTCTTACCTAATCACTTGAGTGCGGTAGACAAGTCTGCGTTTGCTGATATTCTTGGTGAGTGTCTGCATGGTCAATTACATAACTGCTCAGTACAGGCACATAGTAGTGTATGTGGCTTAACGCAGTTTGCTCACAGTCTTTGCATGGAGGATACTCTTCAGGTTGTATTGAAAGCGCAATGCAGCTTTCTCCCACGGAGAAAATCAGTAGAACGACTTTGCATTACGTAATACAAAATGGTGATCTTGTCCTACCCCCCCCCCCCCCCCCCCCCCCCCCCCCCCCCCCCCGGTTGCTAACATGCATGTAGCTTGCTCACTCTTGCCTCACATTGAAGAGCAGACCCATACAACCCAGCTGCCACGGTATCACTCATGTCAGTATGGAGAGATAATTATGTATGGTTTCCATGCCAACATGCCGACCGGAATAATAGATTATGGTATTATTATGTAGTAATGTATTTAAGTTGTCTATCCAATCATTGATTATTGACAGGTGTTGCTGAACAGGTTTTAGTGGGATGTGTTTTCACTGGTCCAAGCTCCTCCAGTGAGATTGCTTCCTTCAAGCTTTATCCCACCCACTTTCTGATGGATGAGGAAGACCCTGTCATTAGTGGAATTGACACTGATTATCGTGACCAGTGTGAAGATGTGCTGGAGTGTCCTGCAGTTGAGTTTGATGGTGTGAACCCACACAATGCAACGTACAGGACTGTGGTCTTGAGGAACTTCAGGTATGGCGTGCAGACAAACATATTACAGATGGATAGATTGCTGCCTGCGTTAGGATAGATAGATGGATGGATGAACATGAAGGCATTCTATGTCCAATAGGCCTCCCTCATTCCTCATTTAACAACATTGGCCTCTCCTACTGCTGTATAAGTGCGTGGGTATATAGGTAGCTGGTTATATCATGATGACATAATCCTACATTGTGTATCAACCTGGCTCCCTCACTTCAGTATTCCTGTACCATTCCTCATCCAGCAATGTTGAGCTCCCCTATTGCTGGAGGTTCTACTGCCCCATTATTGAACCTCCCGACATCTCTGGCCTGCCAGGGACCCCTCTGAGACATGAGAGTGACCCTGTTATTAGCGGACTAATTGAGTCTTGCCACACCCCCTTCTCAGTGGGGCCTAGCAGTGGGATTCTCCATGCTGGGGAAGTGAAAACATTCGTGTTCCAGTTTCTAACAGAGAAGGTGACTGTACATGTCATAGGCTCGTATAGAATGATAGTTACGTATCATCTATCTATCTATCTCTCTCTCTCTCTCTCTCTATAATATTATATATATATATATATATATATATTTCACCGTCTGTTTTGGTTCTATGTATATGTGTATACGTACGTAAGAATTTAATCTATTGACTTGATGAGCTTGTTCGTAGCATGCCACAATTGAACTCAAAACGCTTCGGTCTGTGGACCTTTGTCAGTGTACTTTGTTGGTGTTGTAAGCTCATCTGTAATTCCACATCCCTTCATCTCGTGGTTAGGTTGGCTCTTTTGCCAACGTGGCTCACCTGGTGCTGTCAGAGATCCCCCCTGAAGGTTTAGACCTCAGCTTTGAAGGGAGCAGCTGGCTGAGACTGAATAGGAGGGATGTCTCAGTGGCATGCGTGGAGCTGCTGGCGGTGGCTGAGGTAGGTACTAGTACATGTCTGGGTGCTATATGTATTGCTTGATTCACATGCATGAGTACCAGCTTATCCTGGTTCGTATCCTTTCTCTGCTAACATACTTAGCTAGCCTCATTCCCAGGCCTTCTACACCTCCAGTTTGTGATCACTTGCAGTATAAAACTGGAGGTGTAGTATCACAAACTGGAGATGTAGAAGACCTGGGAACGAGGCTAAACATACATACTACCGTTGCCCATAATTATTTCACGTTGTTTTGGCTCTGGAATGTTCATTAAACCATGCTGAAAAGGAATTGTGACGTCATTTGGTCAGACCACCTCTGACAGCAACCATCACTATAGAAACAGATTTGGTTTGTCAGTGTGGCTCCGCCCTCTTCATACATGTACGTACGTAGTTCTCTGAACATGGTGTTGTATAGCTCCTCTCCATGGAGGGTGTGCAGGAAGTGAGCATTGGTGTAGGATGCCATTTAGACTCAACCAATGGGATCTACATGATTTAGAAATTAACCCTCAGGCACTTAATTTCACCCTGTAATTTTATTTGTAAATATACATCAGTAGTACCTCTGTGATGCTCTCATGGAAAGAACCATGCACTACTCATTCCCTCAGCCTCACCACATTGAGCTGCAACCCCCAGCCCTCCTCCTCCCAGGAGAGCTACCCATTGCCACGGAAACCCGAAGGAGAGTAAAGGTAAACCAGACAACCACTGCATTGCAGTTCACCGGCTGTGCAACTACAGCAGGTTGTAGTTGCATTTGAACATCATATAGTCCATAAATTTCCTAGCCTCGTTCCCGGGCTGTACGGCCTGGGAATGAGGCTATAAGTTTCCAGGAAGTGTGTACTAGTACAGAAACTCACGCACCAAAAGTGCATCATTGTCATTCAATTTGGTCTTTCTGCAAATTCAAGTACAAGTAGTCGTACCACCGTACTTTTACTTTCCCAGCAGAAAGGGCCTGGCTGCAATACGTAGCTCATGCTGCTCAGCCTTTGAGAGAGGTGTGGTCAGAATGGAGTGCTCAGGTGACCACATGGGAGAGTGCCTAGTCAGAAGTGTGATATTGGGCTGATTAGCATGTGCTGTTTGTTGCCAGACCGTGCTCTGCCATGGGCTGGAGTTCAGATCACCAGACATGGTTGTTCTGTAGATGCTACATAATCTTTGTACCCAAGCCTTCTCACCCCAGCATTACGCGGGTTAGTACTGCAAGTGACACACGCTGGGGTGAGAAGGCCTGGGAATGAGGCTAGCTACGTATGTGGTTTGTTGCAGATGCTGAACCACAGTCTGTGTGAGGTGCACTATTACTGGAGTGGCTCTGACATTGCAGGGGGAATCTCAGTGGAACCGTCTTCTGGAAGCATTGGTAAGCAATGTACTTACAGGAACACATCGAGCTGGTTCGATTGCGCTCCTGGTACTAATGATTAGTACTATACAAGTATGAACTGACCTATCCCCATTCCCACACCACACATTAGTAGCCTGGGAACAAGACTAGAACTACCCATAAACTTCTTTATTCCACAGAAATATACGTACCTGCAAATACTTTACATACATACATGTTTATTTTACTGCTGTGGGTAAACTATTGAACTGCGAAGTATGCACATGCACACTGAATATTGTTGTGGATGTAAAATTCACTGTGTTGCTTGAGGAGAGAGCATAGGACTGTGGCTACACTCACCTGCCCAGTATCTGGTGGCTGTGCATACTGTGAGGTGGTGATAAGTATAGTCCACCCTTCCAACCCTCAGCCCCCCTCCCCCCCCCCCCCCCCCCCCCCCCCCCCCCCCCCCCCCCCCCCCCCCCCTCCCCCCCCACCCCCTCTCCCAGTAGGGTAGTGATAAGTAGTCCACCCCTCCCTCCCCCCCCCCCCCCCCCCCCAGTATCTGGTGGCTGTGCGTACTGTGAGGTGGTGATAAGTGGGAAGAAGGACGGTCCCTTCTCCACCCAGCTCCAGTGCAACGTTGAACATGCTGATGCTCCCATCCTGCTACCCCTGCAGGGTTGCATCCAGGTGATCTCATATACTTGGTCTGCTGTTGTATAACTTCTTCTAGTGATGCATGTTCGCTTCACCATGCCCTCTTCCCCTTCCACCCTCCCCTCCCCATCCCCTCACCTCCCCTTCCCTCCTCCCCCCTCTCCCCCCTCTCCCTCCCCCTCCCTCTTCCCCCTCCTCCTCCTCTCCCTACCCCCTCCTCCCTTCCCCTCTCCTCCCTCCTCCCCTCCCCCTCCCCTTCCCCGTCTCTCCCTCCCCCTCCCCGTGTCTCCCTCCCCCTCCCCGTGTCTCCCTCCCCCTCCCTGTGTCTCCCTCCTTTTTTTTACCGTCTTCTCTCCCCACTCCTGTCTCCCCCTTCCTCGGCCCTCTCTTCTTCCTCCCAACAGGGCCCAGTTCTGGTAGTGAACAGTGCCAGTCTGAACTTTGGCCTTGTTCCCAGAGGCAGCTCAGCTTCACTGCAGCTGCCTCTCAGGAATGAGTCGAACTGCTCTGTATTGTATGAGCTGAGACAAGTGGTGGCAAGTGGGGAGGTGAGGGAGGGGAAAGAAGAAGAGGAGGAGGATTCCGGTTTTGTGGTAGGTGTTGGGTGCTTGTGTGTGTACAGTTTATGCATGTGCGTGTACGTACGTACGTGTGAGGATCTTGACTATCCTGCACTTCACTGTTGACTGATTTCAGAACCTAGGTTATACCACGGCCACGAGGAAATTGTAGCCTCGTACCCAGGCCTTCTCATCCGAGCAAGTGTCTCTTGCAGTACCAATTAGCCTCGTTCCCAGGCCTTCTACACCTCCAGTTTTTGATCGCTTGCAGTAGGCCTGGGAACGAGGCTAGTACCAATCCTGGGGCAAGAAGACCTGGGTGCAAGACCGCTAGTGTTCTGCAGTGTACCTGACTTTCACATATACATATCATTCTCCTCAGGATTATGCATGTCTGAGTTTCAGTCCCAACAGTGGAGAGCTCCAGCCGTGGGGCAGCACTGTGGTGTGTGTGGAGTGCAGGCCTGAGAGAACTGGTCGACTGCGGTCACTGGTGGAGTGCCAGCTCAATGGAAGCCCCATGAGGTTTGTGTGTACCCACACCTCCTTTTTCGAGTGCCGCTTGACATCCCCGCCCATATGGCCATTATTATTATTAGGAGATTACAGTAATGGGCCATATATGTATGCATGCAATTGTGCAGTGTGTGTGTGTGTGTGTGTGTGTGTGTGTGTGTGTGTGTGTGTGTGTGTGTGTGTGCGTGCGTTTGTGCGTGTGTGCGTGCGTGCGTGTGTGTGTGTGTGTGTGTGTGTGTGTGCGTGCGTTTGTGCGTGTGTGCGTGCGTGCGTGCGTGTGTGTGTGTGTGTTGTCACTGTGTGTGTGTTGTGTAGTGTGCTGTCACTGAGAGTATTTAGAGTGTAGATTACTAAGGCAATATTCCTTCCCTGTAGACATGTTGAGGTATGTGCAGAGGTCCAGTGTCCTCAGGTGTCCCTGGACAGCTGCCGACTCCACATGGAACGTGCGTTTGTGGGAGTGGAGGAGAGGAGGGACGTGAGACTGACGAACAATGGACTCATCCCCTCTCAGTTTGTCTGGAGCAGTCAGGTACACTGTTGATTACTGACGATCAGACCAGTGAGTATGACTTGTAAAGTTGTTAAATCGGTTGACTGTGAACTGAAAGTCCCAGGTTCGAATCCCACATGTTGCTTCACAGGGAGCGTTAAGCTGCAACACCAGTGGGTAGTAAGGGGAATCCCTTCTTTGATCTTGCTCTTTTACACATAATTAGAAGTTTTCTACAAGCAGAGTCTATTCATTTGTTCAACTTCTCCACTGTATAGTTGAAGGGCAGTAGCGCTGCTCGCTGCAAGGTGGATGTCCGCCCGATGACTGGGAGGATTGGTCCAAGGGAGACAGTCTCCATCAGTCTTGGAGCTACATGGAGTGAAGTGGTACAGTCCCGTATTGTGTCTCCCTCTAATTATGTACATGTATATGACCAACGGTTCAGTGTACCGGTATTGGACCGATTGCTCATTGACCTGAGCAAGATCATGAAGGTGTAGCTCTTATCTACATTCACAAGCTCACAATAGCCTAAAGCCTCACCTAAAGACCTCTCCCTAGTTATTTTAAGACCCTGCATGGGTAAAGGTCTGGCCTAGAGATGATAACTACTGTCACCAGTTAAAATTTTCTTATGCATATGAGGAAGAAATGATTACACAATAGGGCTAATCTATGAGTGTGTAGCCTCGTTCCCAGGCCTTCTCACCCCAGTGTCTGTTGCTTGCAGTACAGTACTGCAAGTGACAAACGCTGGAGTGAGAAGGCCTGGGAACGAGGCTAATGAGTGTGCTCTCCCTATAGTAACAAACAAGTACGTATGATCTAGAAAAGACATGCTGAGCTCTCAGCCCTCGGCATCATCACCGCCAATCTGCCATTGAATAGACATCTCAATCATTAACCTGAGCTTCTGTCCCTCACAGGGGTCCCCCACCGAGGTGGTACTGCAGTGTGGGGTGCTAGGGATGCCGTCTCCGTTGTTCCTCCACCTCTCTGCCGAGGTTCATGGTCTCTCCGTCAGCTACCACATCCCGATGTCTGCAGAGGAGGATGTCAGTAGGTCAGTTCCGCATAGAAGATCTATCAGTTGCTGTAGCCACCATTTTGTCCCAAGCAGAAAGTGTCTGTAAGAACGTTCATCCAGCATATATAGCTTTGCCATTGCAATATCCCTCTCCTCCATGGACGTACCAGCTCCCCATCTGATCCAGAGGAGCTACTGCTGGACTTTGGCAGTGCCAACCCGCTGGGCTCCCCCTGCCTCTTGTCAGTGACTGTCACTAACACGTCTGCCATCCCCACCTCTCTGACTGCTCACGCAAACACTTCCCTTCAGCCAAGCCCCCCACACCTCCAGCACACCCTAAACCAGGTGAGAGAGAGAGTGTGTGTGTGTGTGTTTTAACATCCTGTTGGATGAAAGCCCAGCTTCATTCCCAGGCCTAGAAAAACAGCCCGGTATATATACCGTTGGTAACTTGGTATACATGTATGTATTTTCAGGAATTCTGGGTCTGAAATAAATGCCCACAGGATTTCTTTGAGGGAGGGGGTACCTCCCCCCCAGGCTTGTTGCCAAAAAGCTTGTCCTGAAAAATAATTACCGGTTGAAGCAGACTAGCTTTGCTGCCCCTGAGGGATTTCATACAGAGTGGGGGGGGGGGGGGGGGGGGGGGGGGAACGAACCCAGGTGCGGAGCGATTTGGCAATTCAAAAGTCAACCTCCAAATTAAATTCGGCAATACTAAACGGCTGTGTGGGATGGCCATGGACACAGCTTTCCACTTCACATGTGTCCAGCCTGTACCTGGGCTGCTTGATCACATGGAGTAGGATCACACAGCGTACATGCATTGTATAAGATACTTTCTATTGGTTGTGATTTCAACAAAATTTGTCACCAAATTTAATGTGTTACATTTCTTTGTGTGCAGTGACTGGTAGTAAAGCTGTGAGCCGGGGAAGATACCTGTTAGGACGAACGGACAACGTCGGAGACCCCAGGAGCAGAACCACTGAACAAGCTGCTGCAGGTACAACCTCATTATCTGCTTTTGCGTGTGTGCTAAGTCTGGTGTCGGGCATGCAGCTCTCAGTGCGGAATCTCACCCCCCTCATGGTGTATGACAGGTCTCTCTTCAGCAGTCTCACCCTCGGATGATGGCGTAGCTCACTACTCTGGGTCACCGTCAGCCTTGTGCAATAGCATCTCTGGGCAATGAGCATTAGCATGCTTTGTCCCACATGAATGCAAGATAGAGGTCGAATATGAAGGTCACGTGTGTGATTATAGTCTAGCCCCGCCCACTTCCATTACTCACAACCATATTCTTAATGTATTGATGCAAAGCAAAACGAAATGAAATTTATTTCTCCAGACTACAGTTCAGCCGTTCTACGAGATGGCCGTGGTGCTTGTTTTGTGGTAGACCCTCCCTCCACCCCCCTCCTCCCCTTCCACTCTCACACCCTCACCATCACCGTACACAGTGACATGTGGGGGGAGTACGAGGATGAACTTGTCTGCGAGGTGTGTGTGTACATTGTGTAATTTTTGTATGTGTGTGTATGTGTGCGAGGTGTGTGTGCATGTGTATGCATGTGAGGTGTCCGTGTGTGTATAATTATGCGTGTGAGTATATGTGTATGTGTGTGAGGTGCATGTGCATATGCATATGTGTGGGAGGTGTGTGTGTGTATATGCTGTGTACGTATATGTTATTAATCTGAATATGTGTGAGGTATATGGCCGGCGGTATGTGTATGGAAAGTTTTGTATAAATTGATAATGATCTTAACATCCACCTGTCGTCCCTCAGGTTCCAGGGCTAGAACCTAGGGTGATCCCCATTCGATATGGAGCAGTTGGGTGTCCCGTTGTGTTCCAAACAACAGCCAGTTCACCCCAGGCCCTGGTCAGGTATGAAGAAGATAAGAATAGAACTGTTACCCAAGCATGATTGTACCTGGGATACAATGTTGATGTGGTATGTGGAATGTGCTTCATTCACTCTGCCTAGGTTTGGATCCCATGCACCAAATGCTTTGCCAGTGAAGCGTTCACTGAAGCTCAGGAACACTAGCTCTTCAGGTAATGTAACAATGGCAATGCATGTGTTTAAATTGTCATACCTAACCCTAGAGCAGAGAGACTAATGGTGCAAGAGTAAGCTCAGTGAACAAACAGAAGAAGTAGAACGAGTTCTGTGAAAAGTGTTTTGTAGGAGACAGTTCTATGAAAAAAGTCGAGTTGGGTCAGGATAATTATGTTACAACACAGTTGATCATATCTTATTTCCAATCTTTGTATATCATGCAGTCATTCGTATTGACTGGCAGACCTTCAACATTGTTGGCCAGGACGAGAAGCTGCTTGATCTGTTTACCTATGCGGGGAACCCCTTCCCAAAGCAGACTACCTCCACATCAAGCCTGGTTGCCAACTCGGACCCTCCCTCTCCTTCCGTTGCTGACCCCGTCCCTCCTAATGCATCTCCTGCAGCCCCTCCCACTCCTAATACAGCCCCCCTACCTACCACGGGCTTATCCCAGGTGGATGCAGTGGCTTTGAATGGGAGGGATGAGGAGTGTGAAAATGACGGAGGTGAGCCTCTATTCCGAGTGACTCTGAAGGCTCACGAGGGAGTGCCATCAAGCACACCATTTGATATACATCCCAAACAATTGGTGAGTTCTTTGCAAATGCATTTAAAATACCTAGCCTAATTTCCAGGCCATTCCCACTACCAGTATTTGATCACTTGCCGTATTTGCATACTGCAAGTGTTCTATATAGTGACGAGGCCTTGCTCTCCATTACCGTAGGCGCTCCAATTATGCGTCGCTCAAAAAATAAAATGCAACGCAACATACAATAGAAATTCGGTCAGCCAAACGGTGACGAACTTCGACACACGATTAGAAAACACCTCGCTAGGTACTAAAGTCAGACGAGTGTAGACAAGGCTATTGCATAGTGGTTGTGTTTGTCGGACTGTCGCTGCCTTTTCTCCTACATGGGGCGTCCGTATCCTGGGGCACAGATAGCCTCGGTCCCAGGCTAAAAACGGGGGGAGAGAGCCTGGGACCGAGGCTAGGGCACAGAGTACATTAGTGAGTTGCTGTCTCGTACCTTCACTGATGTCCCAGCCATATCGCAACTGTGTCTTTATACATCAACGTTCACAGGCAGTGATGTGATGAGCCCTCTTCGCTGTTCAACGGTACTGTGTGCGCTTCGAGCTAGCTGCCATGCTGCCGTTATAATCGCGTTACGCAAATTAGTCCCCGGATTGCAACGCATTATTGGAAATTATTGGTTTGAGATATTGAATTTTGACGCAGAATTAGAAAGGACGCATAATTAGAGCGCCTACGGTAGTTATGGAATTTTTGCCCCAACATGATACATTTTCTCCCTCTTGTATCCCCAGGTGATCCCAGCACATGGACAGGGTGTGGTCTGTGTCACCTTCCTTCCCTCCTCTGCTCTGAAACACAGCGGGGAGACACTGGCCTCCTATGCCCTCGGCTACTTCAGTCTGGACCAGCAGGTATAACATGACCTTCCTTGATTAATCCTACATCTATAAAACCTACAATATAATAATTCTATACTACACGGTACGCATTAATCTGATATACCACTTGGTTAACCAATCAGATTGGTATTACACTTTTTTCTCGAGGTACTGCTGTAATAGAAAGCTGATTGGCGAATACTTCGCTTAGTAACGCTGTTGCAGAACCTGGTTGCTAGGCAGCCTATACAGCTTACCTTCAGTTGTAGGGTTGAAAAAGGGAGCACGGCTGAAGCGGAGAAAGCGACTGCCTCCAAAGTAAGTTTCACGAGCGGATACACCGTAGACGAGCTGCTCGCACGGGCTGTTGAGATGTACATAGCTACGCTCTGGTTCCAAACCTGTACCGAACCAGGACCGACAACCACAGCCACGCCTATTGCGTGAAGCGACGCTCGTGCCATGCCGTGACCGTGGCCTGAGTCGCTCGCTAGTGCTTGCAACCAACCGTGCCTGCTGCGTGTCGAGGACGCTCCAAGTTTCACCAACGCATACAACAGCAACACTAAGAAAACCACTGTGATGTAGCTAGCTAAGATGTAGGATTAATCTGTGATAGGATGGTCTACTGTGGTATTTTGGATTAATAGCACTCGCAATGCAGTCAGGAAGTAAATAGCACTCGGCTTCGCCTCGTGCTATTTTACACTTCCTGACTGCATTGCTCGTGCTATTAATCCCAAATACCACAGTGGACCATCCTATTACATATACTAACCCCATGATAAGGTGCCGGTAATTTTCTGTCGCACCGATGCGCCTTTCAAGGTGTTTGTGAAGTAGGTAACCGTAGAACATTCTGAGGGGTTGTAGCCTCGTTCCGAGGCTCTTCCCCTGCAAGAGCCTGGGAATGAGGCTACAGGGGTTGCTAGCAGTACAACAAATGGAGGTGGTAATAATATATTGTTTAGATGACTAATTACGTAACAAGGCGAAAGCTTCGATGTTGGCAGATTTGAGGGAGTTTATGTTAAAGCCCTCTTACAATATTCTCCATTGCTATGGGGTGTGGTCTAAGTACGTAACCATTGCTATGAGGTATGGTCTAAGTAAGGTAGAGCCTTCCCATTCAGACGCTAACCCATTTAAGCACCCTTGGAACACTCGGCAGTGTTAACTGGTCTCAGGCTTAACACTGCCTCGGTTGCCAGGGTGTTTATGTGGGTTAAAGCCCACCATATACGTACATAAGGGCACTTGTCCTATACTTATACCTTACAAGTTTGAAGTATATCAAACTACTGTATGTGGTACTTACTCCCCAGGATCCCCCCCATGTGACCAGGGTCTCAGGCTATGATGTGGAGTCACTCCGGATTAACACAGTTGCAGGAATCGAGCAGGCCAGGTAACGTGCACTGGGAAATACCCATGAAGAGTTGCATTGACAGCACTTTTAATGGACAAACAACTCAGTATGCCTGAGCCTGTTATTGTGGAATAATTAATTGGCAGTACTGGGAATAATTCCAGGAATAATCAGTGCTTTATGAGGCTGCCGGCTCTTCCCTCAGACCCATATTGATATATCACCGCATGCCGATAGTATGGCGCTGTCTCCTGTATATGCCAGAGAGTCCACTGGGTCTGTTCACTCCAGTGTCAGCAGTGATCCCATGATTACATCTGTCTATCATGGCAACCTTAATACGTAGCTCATGTACTGGTCTGCTCCTTCCTTGATCCTGCTCTTGTATATGATAAACACCTCATTTGGACATTTTTGTTGCACTAATTGTAGGGAAGTAACAGGTTTGGGCTTAGGCCTACAACTCTGTAGTTACTGAGAAGTGTCAAATGCAAGGTTGCATCCCTGCTTGTATATATCTCACATAGGTTGTCACTGGAGAGTGATGAGGATGAGGGACTTCACTTCTCTTATCCTGCCTCCACCTTGCTGCAGGAGACCAAGGTACGTAGCTCAGGTTGGTAGGCCTCCTAGAATAGAGAAGCAAGACTTTATTTAACTCTTACCAGTAATAGCTATCTCATAATCTTCATAAATGTGTGTGTGTGTGTGTGTGTGGGGGGGGGGGGGGGGGGGGGGGGGGGGGGGTCATTGATACTTTATCTTTTCTGACTCTAAGCGGTTTCTTATGGTCAGTAAAGAGTATGTAGTCAGCTAGCTAGCTATAGCTGTAGCTATTAGTTGCAAGGATACCTTCCACTAGTTAACTAACTGCCTGGACTGTTGGTGTTCACACCCTAGGTGCAGGAGAGTGTCACCAGAACTCACCACTTCACTCTCTTGAACTGCAATGCCTCCACCCTGGAGTTCGAGCTCACTACCTCTTCCAACCGTTTCGCCCTCACTGCCCCACCACCTGAGACCCACATCCGACTCAAACCGCGGCAGAGTTTGAGTGTGAGCAAGAGTCATCTGATATGTAACTAGTGACACAGGGGTACTATAGCCTCGTTCCCAGGCCTCCACCCAGATTTAATCTTGCAGCCATGGAGAGAATTCTAAAATCCGGTTGGAGGCCTGGTAATAATGATGCTTGGGTACTATGCATTACTGACGTAAATTACAAGAAACGGTGGCTGTACTAATAGATTTGTATGGAGCATCTGGAGAAGTAATTGATTGGGTGTACGAGTGTATGAATTATTCACGACTATATGGTACGTACTTGTAGTACCAACCAAACCAAACTTATAGCCACCCACTTCCTGTAAGCTAACTACCTTGGAGCCACTCCCATTGAAGGGCACCCTCCTACCATAACAGTAGAATCAAAGATGGACTGAGGCTTCTGCGTTGCTGAAAGATGTGGTTGATGGTAGTGCTATATGGCAGGGTTGAATACTTCCAGGCATTGAGGGCCGTATATGTGCATAGTTCCTGCCAGTCGTGAACAATGATGCATTTACTCTACACTATGTACTTCCAGGTGTCAGTGGCCCTAACATTCTCTCTGGATGACGTCAGGTCCATGGGATGTACCGAGAAGAACATCGAGTTTGCTGATGAGCTGCTGATAGACTTCTCAACAGGAGCTAGACAGGTAATAACGTGCCAGAATCACAAATACCATCAGAATGTGTTACATACCAGATATGTGAGTGGGCTATAGTACACAGTCGGGTAATATTTAACAAGACGCCTTTTTTGAAAAATTGTCTCGGCGGTTTGCTTGCAAGACTGATATAAGTGTTGGACACTACAGACGGTTTAACAAGATTTTGTAGCTAGCTATATAGCTCTGAGATTAGATCAAATCTTGGCGCATGCTGCCATACTGATGAAAGACTACAGTGTCAACAGGCAAATTACGTCACAATTTGTTGCACCAATAGACATACGATGGACAAACTTCAATGAAAGGCGCACTGGTCATACCTTTGACTTGGACTGAAAAAGTATACGCGAGCACACAGACAAAGTGGCTTGAAGAGAAGACCTAAATTAGTTGTCAATGGAGGAATACTGATGAAGTCTACGAGCATCTATCTAGCTACACGTGATCAGTGGTTTCTCTTTGCCTTCTTAGCCGTCTCCTCTCTCGGTCAGCTTGTAGTCGTTACTCTCTCTGTTCTGGACTCTCTTGTTAAGGCCTTCTTTGCCGCTGCCTTTCTCAGTCAGCTTGTATAGTCTGCGTTCTTGGCGCTCCTCAGACGATCATTCTTGCGTATACCTTGTAATCCGACTTCTTGCTGTTTTAGCCTCTCTTGCTGAAATCTCACATGATCTTGTTTGTGTCTTCAGTTGTCTAGCACAGTAGGGTGCGGCCACATGCACATTACTAGTTAGTCAATCAATCAATCAATCAATAGTCAATATTTGACACGCCCACCAGTAAATCCGTTGCGCATGCGCTCCAGCTATGTGGCACGTGGACGTGGACAGACAGACGTATACGTATCCAGCACTGTGTCTCGGCGCTTCGGCGCCGAAACAAAAAGCACTTGGGTTTCAGCAGGAGCGCATGAGCAGCCAAAGGTGGCGAAGGAGCGTTGAACTCAGCATGCATGCCCTAGCCGAAGTAGTAGTCCTTTGTACGTCTCAAAATATACGGCAAGAGGCCATTACGTAAAAGTGTGAAAAACAAATTGGTGTTTGTGCGGTATTAGCTTCCATATAAGGTATGACCGTAAGGCGTGAGGGATTACAACGTGTATACTAGTTCGACGCTTCTTCGCCGCCTTTGGTGGCTCATGTGCTCCTGGTCTCAGTGAACCCATGCATTTGTGTTATGCATCTGATCACATTGTAACAATCAATGTACGCATGTCATGTGGATGCATGACCTCAATTAGTAGATAAATGGGCCACGAAAGCCTAGTGTTTCTTCAGGCACCTTTGTTTTGTAGATGAGACTCAATTCTTAATCTCTCCCAAAGGTGTTTCCCCTGACTGCAATTATAGCCTTGCCATTACTGACACTCTCAGAGGAGAAGCTGGAGTTTGGAACATGTCTACTTGGAAAGCCACACACATGCACAGTAGCTCTTTCAAACAAGACCACCTCTGGTGCCTTATGGCGATCGGACATACATCCTGGTAAGAGCAGTAAGAGTTCATTGATACCATAGTCTCCAGCTAATACGCCACATTCACAAATACACCCTCCCTCCCTTTACCACCCAATTTCCTGCACAGGGTAGTTTGACTCATTTTAACACCCCCTGGTGAGCGTCTTCTGGAATGTCTAAACTACACGTGCATAGTACCCTATCCATGAGTTGTTGTTAGTTAACTGGTTTACAAAGTCAGTTTGAAGTTCATATATGCAGCTTAAGCTTTTAGCTTAGCAAACAAAGTTATAAGGCTGTCATAGTGTTTCAGTTTCCGTTCCGACTCAACGTAGTGTGCAAAATGGGTGGGGGGGGCTATGGTGGGGGGGGGGGGGGGGGGGGGACATGACAAAAATAGGACCACCCACTGCACATGCAAAGCGTGTAGTCTGTATGACTGCCGTACTGCAGCAGTCAATCTAGCCATTCTTTGCGTACTTACCCCCGGTATCATTTCAAGGCCAAAACTTTCCTTAATCCCGTCAAGGAAAATGGTAGCCTCGTTCCCAGGCCGTTTTGGGAGGGAGAAACGGCCTGGGAACGAGGCTAAGAAAATGGTGGAAATTTGATCTTCTCCAACAAACTAGGTGAAATAACTGCCTCAACACTCAGCCGCCATGTAGCCTCATTCCCAGTGACAAAAAAAAGTACGGAGGGGGTTCTGTATTTTTCACCATGCATGCAGGGAGGAGCCTGGGAATGAGGCTAACCGCCATGGCTACTAGCTACATGTAGCAAACTCAACACTGCAGAAAATCCAACATGGTAATTGGTGCTGTTCATAATTAGCATGAATTAACACAAGAAGCTGTACCTAGGGTGTATGAGATTTGTCCTCTTCGTGCAGTTTACGTATTCCCTCAAACTTCACCAACAGCACTGTTACATAAACCTGCATTCGGGATAAAACTCCCATACACACTAGAAATCCATAGTACAACTGTTAGATGACTAAACTATAGTGTACAGCATTGCTGAAAAGCCTCTGCTGGAATTCACACGTCTTACCATACCTTCCCAGCAGATTTGAGCGAAGTCATTTCTCTGTCACCTGATGGTGGTACATTACCACCCCATCTTTCGCAGGGAAAGTGCAGTACTGAACTGTTGCATGTCACATTCATCCCAAGGTGAGTTCTGACTGTGTACATACATTATTTGGCTTGTATTAACTTTGCTGTAGGCACATTAACAGCAGGTCGCCTTTAAGACCTGAGACTTATGCAGCATCTCAAAGCATGCGTTGCAGCAATATGCATTTTAAGGTTGACAAGGACAATGGCATGCTGATACTCTCTACTGTCTTAACTCTTTCACTGGTAAGAAAATTCTCATGCCGAGATATATAGCCATTAACGCCTCCCAATGGCAGATATTCATTTATCAAAAATGAATAATTAGAATATACGGCCGTGAGGGCAGGGCGCTAATTAGGGTATTCATTGCACATGAGGTCAAGGTAAAGTAAACAAAGAAGCCATGAATACCGACGATCGTGGGCGGGTGCTGCGGGAAGAAGACCTACCAGGAGCTAGTCTAGGTGGGCGCGATGCAAACACGCTCACTATTCCAGCACTTAAGGTAGTAAACATGGGTACCGCGATCTCCGAAACCAAGTTGATGGATAAATGGGCAGCATCAAAGCGTACACAAGTTTCAGCAATACTTTGCATCAAACTGCTCCCTCTGCTTGAAAATGCCCTAAAACTCAATTTTAAGGCCCTCTACGAAACTGAAAATTTGGACCCTCTCCAAGGCCCCACCCACACTCTGACCCCATCATCAATACACACACAAAACAGGCCCAAAAACTACGGATGGATTTACCACCTGCTCTCCTCACTTGCAGGCTACAGCCCAAAACTCACTGCCACCCTCAAAAACAGAGGTTTGGCTACCCTAGGCTTTCAAAAAAAATTCCACGCACACCAAAAAACCAACTCAAGCCAAGGCCAGTTTCCAAAAGGTCAACCTACCCCCTGCAAAACTAGGGATGCTTTTCCACGTTCACCTCTCGGTTACAGAGTTTTGGCCACACATCTACTCCCTCTCACCAGCCCAGTCCAGCTACCAAACCAGCCAAATTCGCCCTAACACGAAAATGGGCGGGGCCTGTAATGCCGAAAGGTCAACTCTCTAGAGTACCTTGGCCAGGGAGCTGTCGGAGGCTGTTCACTTTCCAGGCTGTTCTTCGGCCACTTCAGCAGACCCACAAACATTCCTGCTCACTCCACCTAGCTATTCGCACTCAGATAGCCCATCGCTACATTCAATAAGCCAGAATAGCTCTTTACTTAAAAAAAAAAAAAAGAAAAAAAAAAAGAGTGTTCAAACAAATCTTCAAGGTACCGCACGGCCACATCAGAGTACCGATTTGAAACTTGAAAGGGCTGCTAGCCGCATCAAAGAGAGAAGCCCCCCTTGTTTATTCCGGTTGCCGCCATGGGAAAACGTAAACAGATGAATAACTCTAAATAACCGTATGTGAGTGACGTCATCTCATTAATTATTCATGAGCAAAATTGCGCGATTTCGCCGATGCCGTGCTTCCTACCTTAAGTGGTGGTTGCAATGTAAAGGAAAGAAGGCTGAACTGGTGGAAAGGTAAGATATAGCTACAGGGCCGGATCACTGTAAAAGATATAGGGTGGGCCAGAATCCATTGGACGCTGCCGAAGGCAGTGTGCAGAGGTGCGAAGTGGCGATCAGTCCGCGCGAAGCGTGGAAAATTTTTTTCACCTTCATTTTTCAGTTATCAGGATAGGCTCTCGTGGCACCTTCGTGCTTTGCACTGCAAGTTCCAGATGTAAGAGGATTGCAGGTCCAGCGGCTGCCATGTGCTTCTTTCTTGCTCAAATTTCGCTCGCGCAACATATTGCCAGCGCGCCTCTTCGAAGTGACGAAAAGCCGGGCGGGGCCTACAGCTTATAATTAGCTTCGTTCCCAGGCGCCTGGGAACGAGGCTATGACCCGATCACGAGTGCGAGTGTCGATCGACTGAGCTGAGCGCTCGATGTTGCCTCGATGCTCGATGTCGCGATGGAGCGACAGGTCAAAAAAAAAAACTACCTGGCCTGAGAATTGGGTGGGCCATGGCCCACCCGGCCCACCCTGCTGCGCCGGCCTTGTAGCTAGCTGCTATGGATAAACTTTTAGTAATAAAACTGATCTGCATTCAATTAAACTACTGTATACAGAGTCAATGCCTACATAAAGAATGGATGGGACAAGGAGCTAGTTGATCCTGATTGTCCATGCCAGCCTTCCAGAGAAGTCGTCACTACTTCTCTACCAACAGATGGCTGGCAAGTAATCACACAGGCCTATTCGTCTCCACAACAAGTACTAGGTTTTACAAATGCACAAATTATCAGTTACTTTGTGACTAGGACAGCTGATGATGGAATGCCTGCTGGAGACTTCAAGTCAATGAATAGCTCTGCTTGTAGTCTTTATCATTGTGGTCACGTTCAGAAGCTCAAGGTGTGCCTGGAACCCAGCTCACATACACATTTCAAACCCAGTTATATTTTGTAACAAATGAATTTGTGCTCACCTGTGTGGTTCTTGTGTATAATGTTTCACATATATAGTAGCTGTTTTAAGGTAGCATTATCCCTTTACTGTTAGGGTACCTTTAACCGCCGGGGCCCTGACGGCTAAAGGTGTCCTAACGGTAAAGAGATAATGATGCTACCTTAACAAGTAAACATTATAGATATAGCCACTCTTCAAATTATAGTTACAGTTCACACTTTGAATCAGCTCGTCACTTATACTGAAGATTAATGATTTCATGCAGGTTGCTTGTCGAAGATCCGGTCCATTTCAAATGCGCACTGATAGCAATGGACTGTAATACAACCCCCCCCCCCCCCCCCCCCCCAAATATTTTATTATGGAAAAAGGTGCCTGTGTTCTTGATCAACTGCTTGATAATATATAGTTCAACAATGCAAAAGCTCACAAATCAAGGACACAAAGGAGTATGAAAATTTGTTAGTACGTACAGCACAGACAAAAAAAAATTGGTCACTGACATCCATCAGCGACAGGGGCATGACACCATCAAAAATATGATAGTTTTGATTCGTTCCATGCACCTTTCAACATGGATTCTATGTGACGCTATCCTCCTAGTTTCAATGAGCTCACTGGAGTCCAACTGGTTTTTCCACGAAGAAATGGGGGGATATTGAGTCTCACTCCAATGGGTGCGAGATCTTCGGCTGCAAGCAATAGGTGATGATGAAGCTATGGTAGCATTTTATACAGGGTTCCCATCCTATGCACATCTAAAGGCCTGCTTTGACTTCTTGGGGCCAGCAGGTTCTCAGTTGTTGTATAGGGACTCCAGGAGAGTTGGCCAGAGCAACAACCTATTGCTTGCAGCCGAAATTTAGTGACACTATCTCTGCGGAGTACGCTAACCCCCCCCCCCCCCCCTCCAGTTCGGCCACTCTTTTGCTGTCAGCTTTCTCACTCATCGTTCACATCAGTGTCCACACCAGTTTCTCGTGTTTGCAATTCCTGCTGCTCTTCACCATTCTCTTCAGTACGCAGTGGTGTGTTGTGCCTGCGTATTAGGGGCCTCCTTGGAGTGGGAGTGGACACTCTTGTGGCTAGCTGTGGCAAATTCTCAGTTGGGCACTCATCACACCTCAGCTTTCGACCATGAGAATTCTTGAAGTGCCTGCTGCATACCCTAGTGCTAGAATTTATGGGGAGTTTTGTCCTACCAATCTGATGAACCCACCGCTTTAGCAGAGCCTTGTTGGAGAGTGGTAGAGCATGAAAAGACAGGTGTGTCTCTCTGTCTGATCGACTACTGCAGCCTGGAACAGCACAGGTGTTCACCATTGCACTTGCAGGAACTCCTCCAAACACTGAAGATTGCAGTCAAGCGTGGCCAATGTTTACTACTTCTCGTTAAGCACGAGGGTCCTGGCTTCCGCTAATGTCATGAATATTTACTCAGGTGCAATGAATACCCTAATTAGCGCCCTGCCCTCACGGCCGTATATTCTAATTATTCGTTTTTGATAAATGAATATCTGCCATTAAGAACATTACTGACTTGTACAATGGCAAAAATCTACTATGCATAATTATTCAAGTGTTCACTAACGTCTTGAAACTATAGCGAAAGTATAGTGAAGGCCGGAGGTTCAGCAACTAAGAGATGTAGACAAATCTTACATAAACATGTGTTTGAATTCATTATTTTAATGGTTTTGAGTACACTAGGAGTAGTTGGTCAATTTTGACACGGGGAGCGTCAAAAAATGCGATCAACATTAGATATGGGTTGAGGGACAGTAGGTTATGCTACAACTACAGTAAGTCAGTAATGCGACCTTATAAGCAACAGTATCACACCTGCATGCATTCTTCACTGGCACAACCTAACTTGTTATGGTATGTGCCACATTACTAATACCTTTTAGGAGCTGTAGAAAGGGTCACGCATGCACTCAGTAGTACCCTGGCCTCCATATTGTCCACAATAATAATGTATGGCTTTTGACTGCAGTTTATGTCCGCAGGATTAATTCCAGTCTCATTTTTGTTCCTGAGCAATGTAGGGTTGAGACTACATACGATGCGACTGTTCGGTTAAAGGAGGTTTTGACGGGAATGGAATGGCACATCACCGTCATGGGCTGTGGTTCAGCAGATGAGCAGTTCTCTCACTAACATACACACACACACACAGACACTCCGCCCTCGTGGTATTTGTTCTGTTACTGTTCATAATTATGTCCTGTACATTACTGTATCGCAATAACATGATACGTAGATACCATGTTAGTACAGTCACGTAGTGAAGATAATATTATTATAGTTCTTATTGGAGGTTCAGAGGTTTTCCACCTTGTGGAGTCACCTGAGGAGACGATACGTACTAGCTGGGGAGATGCATGTGAGTTTGGATAGTTGTACTCTGGAGTGATCCCACGTCCATGCCTTTCAGCTGCTCCAACATGCATATCCGGTGTGTACATGAGCTAGGTGTGTGTGTGTGCATGCGGTGATGGCCAGGGGTAGGTAATTGGATTACTAGTGTACATGTGAGGAAGAGATGTACGTTGTGAGCAATGCCCACTGTCTAAGCCAACATCCGACCTGGTCCACCAACATCCAACCTTTATAGTGAGTTCACCAACTTCCAACCAGTATATATAAATATATTAGTTAACCAACGTCCAACCTAGAACAATAGGTTCAACATACACTCCAAAATATACAATAGCAGTAACACGGCACTCATGAAAGTAGGTTCACCAACACCCAACCTAGTATTAGCTAGTGGGTTCACCAACATCTACTATATAGGTTGGATGTTGGTAAACCGTACTTGGAATACAACACTTCATATAACCACAACTACCTATATAATGTTTACCAGAAACAAACCTGACAAGCATGCAGGTCTGTAGTTGTAAACACTGGACTCTGGTAGTCTCATTCCCACGCCACGCCATGCATTTTAGGCTGCACAAAGACCAACTGACGAAAAGCTGGGCGTGGGCCTGGGAATGAGGCTATAGGACTCCGGACTGGATATAATATGGATTCGTTGGACTACCGGTATGGACTGCACAGATTAATTACGGAGCAGACTCTGGTTTCCACCTTGCCTCATTCCCAGGCGCTCGGTCTGGGAACGAGGCACCCTAAGCCCATGTCCGATGTGCATGGTGTTGATGTCCAGATAGTGGGAGAAATGAGCCATTCTGCAGAAATCGATGCACTTAGCCTCGATCGTATCCAGACCTTCTTAGTAAGTTCTTACCCCAGTGTTTGTCAGTTGTGGTGCAGTACTAGATTGTCCATGAATCCATAATAATATAAGTTGATCGGATAAGAAACAATAGAAAGGGAAACACAACTTAAAGTGATGCATTGAGGATTGCAGATCAGATAAGGCAGATCATAGATTTGCTGTTCACGTGTCACTGGCATGATTATCAGAAAATTAAGGAGAGCATACTACAACACTCTACCATAATATTCCTTAGCTTTTGCCTTTGAAATCCCAGGCTTTGCTGGCTCTTCATCTTTTGCAGTCTTTCCCCGCCTCTTCCTCACAGATTTCTGAACAAATGAAGGCTCTCCATCGTTCCAGTAGATGGTCTTCAATGACACTTTCTTATTTCCCTTGCTGGCATACACACCTTGGAGTGTAGCTTCGTCCGTCTTGTACCGAATGTCATGCTTAACAATGTATACAAGTTTGAGTCCCACTTCATCCACTGCCTCCTCGGAGGTATAGACACAGATCACACCATGCCTTGAGCCACTGGCTGGTTTCTCTCTGGAAGTTGAGCACTTAGCACCTGTGGATCCCAACTCCCCGGACTCCACTGCCTTCCGAATGGTGTGCCAAGTTTCATCTAGCTTGTCAAATCGTTTGAAAATGAGCCACTTCCCCAGGGTTTTCTGGGAGGAGGTGATCTCACATGGAGCATCTGCCCACACCCAGAAGTCTTGAGTGACAGCTGTTGGATTCACACTGCTTGAAATCAGTCGGGGAGCTCTCAGAGTGATTACGACAGACGCCATGGAGACACTGGGGAAAGATTAAGACAACAGAACGAATGAGCCTAATCAAGAGGCTTCCTGGGAACATCTTCGCCTCGATAATTAAATTAGGGGCGTGGTCAGGGCTTAGGGTATGTATTAGGTTAGGCGGGTGCATTTGTTTCCGCAAACGTTTCTGCGTTTCTGCGCTCGTGTAACGCACACTTTATTGAGTTGCTAGAACGAGACTACCTACCTCTGTGCCTCCCCAGTGGCGACAGCAAAGACGAACACCGCTGGTGGACCTACCTACCATTCATTGACCTCAGAGCTGTAGCTACATTGTACGTGTATGTGTCCTGCATGCAGAGCACGTGTGCTGGACCAGTGTGCAGCATGCATAGCTAGCTATAGGTTTTGTACCTGCCATATCGCCGCTTGACTGCTTCAGCTAGCCACAATCTGTGTTGTGCATATGCAACAGTGTACTTTTGGTGTGATATTCTGTGACCTGAGCTGTTCTCATGTAGTCACATCTGATGACAGTCTTGTACGTAGCTACAACACTTACTCAGGGTCCACATAGCTAATTTCGCACATGCACTCGCTCACGCTCGCCCCACAATGTCACACATTCCACTAGTAAGATTATTGCTGAATGTGCTGTACGTTACTGTTTGTTTTAGGGCAATTTAGGCAGCAGAAAAAACATGCAGGGTTTCAGAGGTGGGTGGATGTGCATTGGGGGTGGGGCTTGGATAGTGGGTGCATTTGTAATTGTGGGAGTGGCACAGATCTCTTGCATAATTTGCTGCCAATCAGCAACAGCATCACTCCCAATGCCACACCCCCCATGCACCCACCATCCAAGCCCCACCCCCTGCACCCACCACCCCAGCCCCACCCCCATGCACCCACCACCCCAACCCCACCCCCATGCACCCACCACCCAAGCCCCACCCCCATGCACCCACCACCCAAGCCCCACCCCCATGCACCCACCACCCAAGCCCCACCCCCATGCACCCACCACCCAAGCCCCACCCCCATGCACCCACCACCCAATGCTCCCCCCACCCAATGCTCCCCCCCACCCAATGCTCCCCCCACCCCCAATGCTCCCCCCACCCCCAATGCTCCCACCCTCCCAACCCCACTATCTATACCTGAACTTACCTTGGCGGTGAAAGGTATTCAGCAAGGGTAAGGTTGGGGTGAGGGCTCACCTCACCTCAACCTCACCCGAGCTAAAACCAAGCCCGAATGGCTTAGACACAAATGGACTCTCCTTTTATACCCGCTGACGCCTAGCTGCTGGCAGGAATCACGCTCATCTCTGTCCACAGTTTACGCGTGCACAAGGAAATTTCCCGCCATAACTGAATAATCGGAGATGCGAACCAATCAGATCGCAGCATTACCGTTGCATCGCCAACGCACGCAACCGTAATGCTGCGATCTGATTGGTTGGCATCTGCGGTTGTCCAATTTTGGCGGGAATTTTCCCTGTGCACGCGTAAACTGTGGACAGAGATGAGCGTGATTCTGTCTCTGTCGTTTTTCTTCGCTCACCGATGCCGTTGGCCTCCTCTGGTAGGCCCTCTGCCATTGTCGCTCTCTCTGTTGAAGCCCTTGTGATTGACTCGGATCCGAATGCTGTTCCGTATAGGCAAGTAGCTTAGACCCGACAAGGCTTGGCGTCTATAGATAGGAACGATGCCGTGGTTGTTGCTGTGACAGTTGGGCTTGAGACTCCATTTCTGTTAGCAGTCCATCTTGCCGAATGTAAGTGAAGAGAGAGAATTGGGGGGGGGGGATCCAGTAAAGAATGGAAGACATTGATGAAGAGTGTACTGTATGCGTATGTAGTTCATTATACGAAAAAAAAAAGCAGAGATAGCCACCATGGTCATGCTAGTTTAGTAGCTAGTTATAAATCTAGTTAGCATTGTATTAATTTGTAAACCTGCCAGTGAAATAGGCATCTACTGAGAATGAGCTGTTCTCACTCTTTAGGAGAAGACTGAGGAAGAGATGAGGGAGTTGGCAGATGGCCTCCTTGCAAAGAAGTAAATGGAGAGTGAGTGTTGTGTGGCAGGAGAAGAGAATTAAGACTAGTGGTGTAGGTATAGTGAAGAGTGCATGGATTATACTCATATTCATGAGGAAGTGGATGTATATATAGTAGCCCATTGAGTTTGTTCATGTCATTGTATAATTATAGTTAACACTGTCCAAGTTCCCAAGGGTGTTTAAGTGGGCCTAATTAGGCTTACATATCTTACTTCTAAGACCATGCTCCATAGCAACTATATACTTGAATGGTGAATATTGAATGAGGGCATAAATACCTGTGGAAGCCCCATCAAACCTTCCTCCTAATTGGGTGAGGGTGAGCGAGCCCCATATATAGTCGAGAGCGGCTCACGCTGTTGTCGATATGTCTCCCATACTGTAAATCTGGTGCATGCAATATAACATACGAAACTTTGCACTCCTTTCCGGACATCGTACCGTAAATCTCCGCCATATGTCTGGTACTGAGAAGTTCAGGTTGCTGTTTGATGGACGATGGCGACAACAAAGATGCAGACCGCCGCTTGTGACCTACCTATTCATTGCCTAGAGGCCTAGAGCAAACAGTCTACCTCTGTACCTCCTCAGTGGTGTCAGCAAAGACGAACACCGCTACTGGACCTACCTATGCATCGAACTCTGAGCTGTACATGACATGTCCTACAGAACACAAACATTCTCTGAATTGAATTAAGAAAAGTTGATTTGTTGCCAAGTGAAGGCACTATTGAATTAAATTCTCTTGAAGTGTGGGACAGAATGTAGAAACACTTCGATCCACCACAGGGGGCCAGTCTTGGACCAAGTGTATAGGAAGGCTTCCTACACATGGGGCCAGTCTGGGACCAAGTGTAGGAAGACTTAATTCCCGTATACACACAGGGCCATGCAGTCTTGGGCGAGCGTGAGCGAGTGCACATGCATGTGGAACAGTTCTATATTATACAAGACTGCCATCAGAATGTGACGTTGTGTTCTACATTCAGGCAATTTATTGGGACTAACATGTTGGAAGTCTTCCTGCACTTGGTCCACACAATGCAGATATGTGGTGACATGGATGTGGGTGGGGATGGTGGCCGAATGAGAATTGTAGTTGCATGATAAGGGTACTGAGGGACAGCCAGAGTTGACTGGCAGCCTGGAACACACAAAGCAATAACATTATCTATGGTAGATCGAGGCAATATGTATGGCAGAATTGCCTATACGTACCCATGGGCATGCACGATCGCTCACGGGCCACCTCCAAGGCCGGCAAGTAGCTAGTCTGCATGACTGTCCAGGGTCGTATGCAGAGACGAGACATGCTCAGGTTTAGTCTCATTCCGAAACCCACTCTGAGTGGGGTCTGGGAATGAGACTACGTAACTGAAAAGAGAGACATGCAGATCCTCAGCTCACCACACATTATTAGGCAGTCATCCCGGCACAGCTTGTATCTATATCCCATACCCGCAACATCATTCAAGTTAGTTGGACAATGAAATGTACGGAGGATGAAAAATACACAATCAATGCATATCATGTCAACAACTTCTTTTCGCTTGACTGTTGATGAGCTAAGTACAGGAATCCGATGCTGGAGAGAGCACTGACCTGCACAGGATGTAAACTCATGTAATGAGCTAAAATGTGAAAATATTAGGGTCACCCTATTTAGCGGAACAGAATGGAACATTTGGAAAACACGGAACAGCTATGTCTAATTAGCATGTATACGTATCACTATCTCGACCAGCCCCACATGCTGGCACCCTGTCAAAGGTACATGTAGGCCTCTGCCCAGATTGCAGCCATGGATTTTCTCCACGGTTTTCACCACAGCTGCGAGATAAAAAAAATCTGGGCAGTTGTCACCGGGCTCTGAGTGTTGCCGCTGATTGTTGACCAGGTCTCACTCTCTATAATCGGACAGCGTATTTTGCCGTCTTTTAGTGTGAACAGCTCCAACAACTTTCTAGGGCTATATAGCTATGATATACTGAAATCCTTTGTTGATGCCTTCCACTAAATTTGATGCTTCTACAAAAGATGATGCTTTACTGAATGTGATCGGGAAGAACATTGAGAACCTTTGACTAGCCTCATTCCCAGGCCTCAACCCAGATTATATCTCGCAGCCCAGGCCAGAACCAAACGAGAGAGAAACACCAAACGAGAGAGAAACACCAAACTTGTAACGTGTGGGGAGGTGGATCCACAGTTCAGTGGATGGTCACGCTCACTTCTGGTAATGAACGTCTTCCGTGCTAGTGCGTCCAATTTTTATATGGTGACCGATCATTGATCACTGCTTAACTCTTTAGGGCCTCCCGAGAAATGGCAACCCGCTGTAGCTGAAAATCGGGCGATGTATGCTGGAAATGGAGGCCCTACAAAGCCAGACAGCTACTTTCTGACCCCATTTATGCCAAAAACGATGGAAATGGCCCTCCCAGTGCCGACCAAGACCTTGCCGCGGAGCCCAGACACGGCCATGCTGTTTGCACCCTCCGGGTGCACCCCCCCCCCCCCCCCCCCCCCCCCCCCCCCCCACTGTCCCGCCCTTTCTGCTGTCGCAGAACCTATCTCCCAAGGATATTGCCGGAAGTCACATGATGAAGCTGAAAGTATTATGACGACATTTGGCACTATGGGCCCTAAAGGGCTAAGATAATTAGTCATCACAAGGTAGTAGTAAGTAATGCCCGCTAGTGCAAGCATGGCAGACAACAGTCTAATTAACTCACCAGGAATATGACATCAAACCAGCGGTGATAGAAACTGAAGTCCAATTCTCCTAACACTCTAGTGATAATCAGCCTGCAAGACAAAGTCAGAGGGCGAATTAGCAGCTGACACTAAGTCTTATCTACTTAGGACATAGGAGCTGAACCACTTTGTACATACGACTTAAAAATCCACGAAGAAAACAGAAGTTTCACAAAGCGTACACAATCCCATGATCCTTGTACATGATCCATGCCTCCTGGTTTACTAGCTCATTATAACCAGTGATCCACATCTGGGTAACACGTACCACACTACCTAAGTTGTATCGCAGGTGTAGCATGGCAATGGCATACAGCTTGAAGACGCTCTTGAACAGGTAATTGTGTGTCCTGTATTGTACTATCCTCGTTCCCAGGCACTCGGTAATTACCGAGTGCCTGGTAATGAGGCTAGTGTTGTGTACCCTTTGTATACCTGGACATTTGGCATGTACATGTACACTTTCTAATATCTGACTACAAATGCCTGACAATTCTACATAGGTGGGCGTGGTTTATTTTTAGTTAGCCGTACCAGTTCAAATATATGCTTCCTATGGGCCTGGATTCTTCTAAATGTACGTAGCAGCTCCAAGTAATATACGTACATGTAAGTGCAATACTGGCAGATCAGAGCAAGGAATAAACGGAGAGCCTTTCTTGTTGGGCCAGTTCTATGCCTCTATCACTGTACATACCGATAGTCTTCAGGCATGTTCATTCTCATCAGCAGCACAGAAGATACGAAGTACATCCCCTACGCAGAACAAATAGAGAACAGTGACTAGTATATACACAATGCCAACGTGCAGGAAGTTAAAATCTATGTGGGTTAGCTAAAGCCCTCATGTAAGGGCTCTATCCTATACACGTCATACTGAGATGTGTTTGTTGGCGTTCTCATCATAAACACCCTTAGCCTCGTTCCCAGGCCGTTTTAGGAGGGAGAAACGGCCTGGCAACTTCCGCAAGTGCAAACTGTATACGGACGTAACGTCACGGCAATTGCATACATGTACCTCATTCAAGTGGTGAAGTCCATGTGATACTTTCACCGCCTGAGAACGGTCCTTCTCTGCTCGTGGAAGCAACTGTTTGCGCAGGTTCTGCGACGGAAGGCAAGCAGAAGACGAACGCACAAAGTCGTCGTGCAGAGCACCTATACTAGCGCGAATGAGCGATCAACTATTGTGGTGAATGGGCGTGACTGCAACGTTTCGACACATGATGCAATTCGGTTTACTGTTGTCATGTGAAGGCGATCTGAAATCTGATGGGGTCTTCCAATTCTCTGGCAGCGGAAGTAACAGTTTGAACTCGCGGAAGTTGCCAGGCCGTTTCTCTCTCCCAAAACGGCGTGGGAACGAGGCTAAAACACCTTGAGAACTGAGGGCAGTGTTAATTGGTGGAGGACGTTAATATTAAATATTGCCCAAGTGGGTGTTAAAGTCTGAATGGGAGGGCTCTATTTAGACCACACACAATTGAATGGTGAATATATTGTATGAGGGATTTTATCTGGGAAAGGGTTAACCTACATGACGCCCTGTGGAAGCCAATATCAAAAGCTTCCACCTCATTAACTATGGAATTTTCCCCCGCAAGGCAACACATTTTCATGCATTCAGTGCACACCACCTTCGTACATGTATGTAGGTGCTCCTCTCCCACAGCATTTGCTCCTCAGCGGCCAGACTTGGTGGGGCTCGCACACATGGAGAGCTCCCTCTGGCAATACTGTTAATGATATTCATGACCACCCACCAGAAGAGCGAAGGTACCAGGTAACATATGACGCGTGTATCTAGCTAGCGCAGACCTCTCAACTCTCACGATCCCACCGTGAGACTCACGATTTCAGCCCTACTCTCACGGTCTCACGGTGATGTCCTCGTTTCTCACAGTCTGCTGATCAACTAAAGTTCAAAGTTCTGTGATGACCTCATTTCTCACGGTCTGCTTATCAACTAAAGTTCAAAGTTCTAGTTGTGCAGTTCTAGTTCTGTGCACATGCGCACATGCGCACATGCCAGCTCATATGAGGTAGTCAGTAGAGTGATTCTGAAGGGCAGGAACTGGCTCAGGGCACGTGCAGGACTCTGATGACAGTAGTGAGCACCAGCAGCAGTCCCCTCCCAGGCCGAAGACGTCCAAGAAACTCACAGGGGCAGCTACTTACAGGACCAAGTTCAACTCTATTTGGGTATCTCACTATAGAGTTCTTTTTGAAGTTGAGAGGTCTGCTAGCAGGGGGCGACTGTCATACTCACCGAGCGTTGAATAACATGCAAAACGTAGCGTCCTCGTTCTGAAAATTTTGACATTTGTCGATTACGTCTTTATCATGTGAGGAAATGTACCAGGTCCTCCCCGCTTTTCCATACTGCGAAAAGCTGGGTGTGGGATTGGGAACGAGGCTAAGTACGGGCCAGGAAGGAATTTTACTAATTGATAGCCCTCCAATTCGGACTTTAACACCCACTTGGGCAATGTTAATTGCTGCGCCCTCAACAAGCTCTACATTGGTACCACTCTTGTTGTACGTACAGCCCTGTCTCGTTCCCAGGCTGCGCGGCCTGGCAACAAGGCTAGTCTTACCATGATCTCTGCTAAGCACAGCACAATGACGTTTGAAGACTTGGTGCTCGCTATGGCATAGAAGAACTGCAGAAAGGAAACAGGAGTCTTATTCACACAATAGCCAGATGACATGGTAGAGTGTATGCATGGCAAAATTTCTCTGTACAGGCTGTCAATACATTAACGTGTGTGTGTGTGTGTGTGTCTGTGAGTGACGGAAGTGGGATGTTCGTGGGGCGGGACTAGACTATAGTGACGCGCGACCTTTGTACTTTAATTTATTTACTGAACCTCGAACTCCGCGAAGAATGTTTGAGAAGGCTGCAAGCGGATGCGGGGAGCAGCAGTCGAAGCGGACGCAATCGGGGAGCAGCAGCTGAAGCGGACGCAAGTGGTGAGCATGCAGCAGCAGCTGAAGCGGTCGCAATCGGGGAACAGCAGCTGGAAGCGGACGCAAACGGGAAGCAGCAGATGAAGCGGATGCAATCGGGCCAGGGAACAGCAGCTGAGTCGAAGCGGACGCAAGCGTCGAGCAGCAGCTGAAGCGGACGCAATCGGGGGGCAAGCGGACGCAATCGGGGAGAAGCAGCTCTGCACAGAGAGCTGTCCGGCGCCGGATTACTCACGGTAGGCGAATGAGGGGGAAGTAGCTGAGCGAGCGAAGCTACTTGTATGAATAATTCAGAAGACTCTGATTGCATCACCAGTCGATATTAAAGTTCTCAGACTGCAACAACTTCTGACCAGATCTCTGCCTTCATACGTACATACGTGTAGCCAGAACCATACACACACTACACACACAAGCGCGGGCACGCACACACACACACACACACATACAAACACACATGCACATATGCACACTAGCCAGTGTTCCCCCCCAAATTTCCCTTAAATTGTGCGCAAACTAGCTAGCGCACCAGAGGAATGGAAGCAAGTGCTCCTACCTTGGTGAAGGTGATCAGCAACCCTCTAATAGACGTTATGACGATGACACCGACCAGAAAGAAAGAGACGTGCTGAGACCAGAACTCCACCTGAAAGATGCAGAGAACACTCACGTGACACATCCTACCTACACTCAGGTCTTTGCAATGATCAAGTGGTTTGTTTAAACAAACAGTGAACGTAAGACACATCCTGTAACTGGCTACCAGGAGGTGTAGCCTCATTCCCAGGCAGTTCTCACCTTCAGTCTTTGATCACTAAATTCTCCTGTAGTTGTAGTATGCAAACACTGAGGGGGAAGGCCTGGGAGGTCTAGTCACATGTAGTGGCGTCAGGTAGAACAAGGGCGGGGGGTGGGGGGTGACCTTCTTGTAATGCCTGTCCGAGGGCTGGAGGCCAAAGAGTATACTAGGCAGCATCAATGCAATTTCCTGTTCACGACGTCATGGACTTGTTGATATGGTCGGGCACTACCCCCCGGTATGTCTACCCGCATGTGACCAGATGTCCCAGGCTTTCCCCCTCCGTATTTGCGCACTACAAGCAATCAAAGACTGGAGGTGGGAACGATGCTGGGGGAGGTGAGCATTTATGAATAGAGTCTAACACTGAGCATAATACAGACACAATGTTGAGCACCAACCTGTAATGATGGACGAATCATTAAAGCGTGGTGCTCACACACATGGAAGTACATGTATGATATGCATGCCCTGATATGCATTCCTGACAAACAGCAGGCTCACTTGAAGGCAGGGCTCACTAATAGCAGGAGTTTGTTTCATTGTTGCACAAACTGGAGCATTATTTCAACTCCAATCAGCCTCAGACATATAAGTCTTGGCCCCAGACCGAAACCAACCCCAGCGTGGATCGCTTCCAGTATCACGCACGTGATACTGGAAGCGATCCACGCTGGGGTTGGTTTGGGTCTGGGGCTGAGTTTCTGCCCCACTCTGCTCACATATATACCTGCAGTGTACACACTACATGTACATACAGGTATCATTATAATACTAGAAACAAAAAATTTTCTTACAAAAATTACAAATGATTTAGTGATGGCCACCCCGATCGACTCCCGAAAAAGCAGACAAACAAGGAATGCCATTAACCAGCCTCAGTCCCATCCCATTGAAAAATGTAGAATTTAGGGATGGGATGGGACTGAGGCTGGTTAATGGCATTCCTTGTTTGTCTGCTTTTTCGGGAGTCGATCGGGGTGGCCATCACTAAATCATTTGTAATTTTTGCAAGAAAATTTTTTGTTTCTAGTTTGTGAGGTTTTTTGAGCGCATGGAATGCGTAACTTTCCTGATGTCAGATTTTATTAATTGCCTTGATGGATGTGAACCTTCTGCTGGGCACTGAGCAGGCTTTGATGCTTCATTCTATTTCCACTAATAATATGAGTATTCCAAAACTCTAGCCTCACTCACAGTATTGGTGGTATATACATGTACATGTTCCGCACTGTAGTTACGTCATGAAAAGAAAGCCACACCTCCATGATGGCATAGTCACGATAGATCTTGGCAAGAACCGGTTGGCAGAAATTCCTCGCAGAGGTAGTGAGGCACCAGAGGATGGATTCACAAGGATTCAGCTGATCACCAAGCGCCCGAAATGCTGTAAAAAAGAATGCAACGTGCGTTTGCATGTGAACTGCGCATGCGCATTTGGCACGCGTGACCTCTGGTTGCATCAAAATGGCTTCGTGCTAGCAATTCACGGAATCGTAGCTAGCCAGCAGTGCCGTTCTTGCCAGTATGTAGTCAAAAGGGCCGAAAGGAGCTACTACGACGAAAGCGATGTTGTTCTGTGAGTGAACTAGCTCAAGAAGTGCTTTTGTTGTCCAGCTATGCTAGTCAATGAGAAAGAAGAAGAAGAAGAAGAAGAAGAAGAAAGAAGATGACGAAATCGGAATTTTACGGCGACTTATTACTCGACTCCCGCGTACTCTCAGGTACATTTGCGAGTGTTTTTGTGAACTGCTAGGCAGTATCATTCTGTCTGCATGCTTGGTTTGGGGGGTAGTAGCTTCTTTGGCCGTTTTCCTGCTGGTGCATCAGTGTGGTATTTCGAAATTTCCTTAGCCATCCCTAAATAGAGAACGCTACCACGTTCTCTGATTATAGCGTGGTATCCCCTTACGTCAACTTGTATCCCCAGCCAGTTCACTGTGATTGATAACCCTCTTGTTACTGGATCTATTGCAGAGAAATGAATCAACACATCAATGCCTGTAGCACAGGGTATCGTCATACCTTTACTGAAATCAGGTAACTTTTTAACTCACCAACTTTTCCTACTCGATCAAATATGATATTAATAGTGCACTGTTGAGATGAGAGAAAGGCTCAATAATGAGGGACAAACGCTTGGGCAATGGCTACCAACCAATGTTATTCCATACACTAGAAAAACGTGAGGATAATGTACTTTACCTCTTGAAAATGTAAAGGAACGAGGGGAAATGGCATTATACATCCTCAGCATGCATGAGGTACATGTACGGCCTTGTTCCCAGGTTGATATATTTCATATGTGGCCTGGGAATGAGCACCCGACTTGGTAGTATAATTAAACAGACCACACCTGCAGTAGCTGGATACAATTTGTGTAAGTTAAACCCGGTCTGTTCACTCCGCAAAAATATTAATGGCATCAGCTTTGCAGGTCAGCAACCCACACTGCATGGAGCTGGTTGGTCTAATGGCATCAGCTTTGCAGCTCAGCAGCCTACACTGGAGCTAGTTGTTTGCAAAGGCCAAATTGAGTACTATCGATGGCTACATCATGATAACTACATCACTATCACTACGGCAAGTCTATTTCTCCATGGCCATCCCTAAATAGAGAGCACTACCACACTCTCTGCATGGTGTAAACAGCAAATGCATACATACATGCATGTACAGGTCTGACTCACAATAAGAATCTTGTATATACAGTAGATGGAGAAGAAGTGTCCGACCAGGTCATAGTATCTGCCCTTCAGGGTCTTCGAGTAGGCCACTCTCTCCTACGTACAGTGTACGGCCACCACCAGTGGGAAGTGACAACAACTAACACAATTGCCTCTCCTACAAACTACGTCATCACCAAGTTAAGACTCCTCATCATGTTGCCATAGCAACCTAATCTTACAGTCACTTTTCTATAAGTTGAAGAGCAACTTCTTCCCTCCAGTATATACATAGCTTTGTTCCCAGAGCTCCGCCCAGATTTTATCTCATCTCACAGCCGTGGAGAAATTTTTTCCACAGCTGTGAGATGGCTGAGGCCTGGGAACGAGGCTATACATGTACCGTAGTCTCTCGAAAATGTGCCCACCCCTTCTTTGAGCAGCCACCAAAGTTCATCTCCCATGGGTGTATTTTCGAGAGACTACGGTACCTACATGCGTGTATGCAAAAAGTGACCAACTTCAAAGATTTTTAGGTCAGATCTCGGTACTTCACTTAATTTTGTTCAAATCTTAGGCTTTTCCCAAGGTGGTCACGTGTGAAGCACGTGGCCTACAGGTTCTAAGGTTACTTTTCCATTTCTGTGTTTGAAGTGTGTCTGTTTGCTGAGAGTCTGTAGTCACTCATTATTAGGCGCAGCTCATAATTATGCGTATACCTGTATTTCCTTCCTGTAGAGATATAGGCGCATGTGCCTAATAACGAGTGACTGCGGTATGAAAACATCTGCCTGTTTAGGGGTGGGATGATGACAGAGAGTTGACTAAATCGCACAGCCTACCTTGATGGTGAGCATTTCAACATACTCCACGAACAGCTGTCGATTCAGTTCTTCCAGAGCACCTACCTCCTTCTGCAGTGCTCCAATGTCTGTGCACCCTGTCAAGGCACCACACATGTACTTGCAAATGCATTCCTAGTCTCGGTCCCAGAACCAAACCCACCCCAGCACGGATTGCATCGTTTGGGTCTGGGACCGAGACTAACACATTCCATGCTACAGGTCCCCCACTGCTGAGTCATCACTTGAAGATCACAGTGAAAATTACGGCAATGAAGGATAAAACAAGGAGGCCTTAAAGAAGACAACCATACTGATATCTGATACAGTACTACCGTAGAGTACGTATTAAGCGCCCAGGGTTTGGGGACATTAGAACGCCGCTGAACATGGGGGTGGGCACTAGATGCGTACTCAGACTACTTAGGCATGTAGTATCCGCCCACCCATTCAGCACTGTATAAAGCGCTGTGGTAAGCTGTGAATATCAATGACCGGCAATGAATATTTAAGTCCATTTTTCACGCAAGGAAATTGATCACGCGTCTTTGCGAAGTCCTTGAGAAGAAATGCTCGACAGAGAAAGCACACCCGCCGTAGTTCATATTTCACTGTAAATCGGCCTTTTTGTATGCACAACCTCGCCCAGAGGTTAAGTAATGCTGCTCAAAACTTTTGTGATGGGTGGGCCCTTACCACACTGCTTTTGGACCCTGTGCAGTAACTTTCGCGTGAAGAGGGGGGTGGGCGCTTGATACGTGGTGGGCGCTTGATACGTACTCTACGGTATACCCTGGCACAATGAACACGAGTCTACCCTGCCAGCAAGTTGCACCATGCAGCTACAATGTATACATGTATGTTCCAGGAGCGTGGCTGCCACTGGATGTACATGTATGAATAGTATCATTAATCCCAAAAGGTACACTCCACAAATACCGAGGATACTCTCAGTGGTTCCAGCCATTTTTCCACTGAAGATGTTCCACACTTTCATCATGCTGCTCTGCTTGGTGTTCAGCTGGGCAGCCTGGAACTGGAGACTGGACAATACACACACATTATCCAACACCTGATAAGTCGCTCCAGAATAGCTAGCATACGTTGCTCAAAACCATACAGCCTAACCGCAAACAGAGATCACCACTGTCTGATCGTGCACAGTTGCGATATGGCTGAGACATCAGTGACAGTGAGAATTGGCAACTGCATGCAGCATGCAGATACAGGTATGAATGCTCTGGGAAATGAACACGACTGCTATGCAATATAGTTGTGCTTGAAATATGTAACTACCGAGGAGTTATACACATATTTATTTCCATATATTTCGAGGGGCAACCGCACTCCTGGTAGCCGCGTTGCAACCCTGGTTGCGACTCGCCATAGCGCAAGCTAAGTATTGCAATTCGTTCCAATTAACGCACATGCCATGTGGCAACCACGCTCAGTCGATCGTGGGCAATGGCGACCACAAGACATTATTACAGCACTCACAACTTAGCCAGCAGAGTGAGTTTTGGCCGGCATGTAAGCGTCAGTGAACGACAGCGATCACGGCCATGTGGTCAGAATCTTCGTGTGCCTTTCCTAAGAACGGTACTGCCACCGGAAGTTGATGGAGCACTCGAGCAATGGCGGCCAACGGCGAGACAAAAACGCTCATATCTCCACCACCAAGGTGAGTTTCAGCACCAACTTTTTTATGTTCGGGTCAGTACATGATAGCGATCACGGAGGTGTAGTCAGAATCTCTGTAGGCCAATCCTAAGTACTCAAACATTAATTATTTAATTATTTACGCGGCACAATTTTTCCCCTACCAGGAGTGTAATTTGTGTCACCTGTTGTGTTACATGTACATGTACAGCATATACGTACGTGCATTGTATTTTTGAGCGGCACATTTTCATTAACGTAAGGTATACAATGTAGGTACAGGTGTACGTACCTCATGAAAGCTTACCTCTGCTTCTCAGCAGCTGCTATTCTGCGGACCAAGAAAGGTACACGTAAAACCGCACATTCAGATTTTTAGTCAGCCAGATTAGTCGGTCTGCACTGAAAACCAGGTAATGCCTGGATGCTATATTCTGTGGACCCAAGGAGCCGGGGATCCAGGGACCCAGGACCCGAGGATCCAGGACCCGGGGATCCAGGGATCCAGGACCCGGGGATCCAGGGACCCAGGACCTGGGGATCCAGAGATCCAGGACCCGGGGATCCAGGGACCCAGGACCCGGGGATCCAGGGACCCAGGACCCGGGGATCCAGGGACCCAGGACCCGGGGATCCAGGGACCCAGGACCCGGGGATCCAGGGACCCAGGAACTGGGGGTCCAGGGACCCAGGACCCGGGGAGCCAGGGACCGAGGACCCAAGGATCTTCATCTTTTACACATACATGTATGAGACAGAAATGTAATCTGTGCTGATCGGATCAGGTGGGCATCCAATCAGAAGGTACTACAAGGTGAGTAAAATATTTGACCCTTGAACTAACCTTTTCTTCTTGGAGACGATCATGTCCACAGTCTGCAGTAGTCTCCTCTCCTGGCTCTGAACATCACCGTCTGACACGTGCCTGCAGAGGCGAAGACAAACATACATGTACCAGAGAGCCACTCGGGGAGCCAATGCGGAGCTACTAGAGAGCTACTAGGAAGCACTAGAGAGCCAGGGAGCCACTAGAGAGCTACAAGAGAGCCACTCAGGGAGCCACTCGGGGAGCCAATGCGGAGCTACTAGAGAGCTACTAGAGAGCCAGGGAGCCACTGGGAAGTCGGGGAGCTAATGTGGAGCTACTAGAGAGCTACTAGGAAGCACTAGAGAGCCAGGGAGCCAATGTGGAGCTACTAGAGAGCTACTAGGAAGCACTAGAGAGCCAGGGAGCCACTAGAGAGCCACTCTGGGAGCCAATGCGGAGCTACTAGAGAGCCAGGGAGCCACTGGGAAGACTGAGAGTGGCGGAAATTCATGTGCCAAGGCATCAAGCAATTCCAACTTCCTGAAACACATACACATGTAGAGCACTGCAAGTGGTCAACAGTTGAAGTGTGCATGTGAGTTGTTGTTCCCCTCACCTGACGAAGTAGGTCATGTAGGTGTAGGGGGCGTTGACTGCACCAAACCCAGACAGCACGGCCATGAGGGTCACCCCAATCACACCCACACGACTGATCGGCTGCTCAATAGAGAATATACCTGCAGCCATAGGGGAATGAACACTGAACTCCGTCCCAAGAACAAACACCTGAATTATATTGTTCCAAATGTGCCCTCTATTGAGAGATTTCACTGCGGTTGCATCTCCCCCCTCACACACCATGTTTTGCACTCAGGATGGGGAATGGGTCACCCAGTTTCCAAAAGAAGTATAGGAACACCAGCCAGATACCCACGGAGAGAACACGTACCAGTCGACGACGCTGCACTAGATGTAACATGCGCAGGGAGAGAGAGCAAAGGAATACTAATTACACATACATGTAAATGATTCTCCTCTCCCACCCCCCACGTCCCCCCTCTCACAATGCAGCTCATCCTACCTCCCTCTCCCACCCCCCACGTCCCCCTCTTACAATGCAGCTCATCCTACCTCCCTCTCCCACCCCCCACATCCCCCTCTCACAATGCAGCTCATCCTACCTCCCTCTCCCACCCCCCACATCCCCCTCTCACAATGCAGCTCATCCTACCTCCCTCTCCCACCCCCCAACGTCCCCCTCTCACAATGCAGCTCATCCTACCTCCCTCTCCCACCCCCACGTCCCCCTCTTACAATGCAGCTCATCCTACCTCCCTCTCCCGCCCCCCACGTCACCCTCTTACAATGTAGCTCATCCTACCTCCCTCTCCCACCCCCCACGTCACCCTCTCACAATGCAGCTCATCCTACCTCCCTCTCCCACCCCCCACATCCCCCTCTTACAATGCAGCTCATCCTACCTCCCTCTCCCTCTCCCACCCCCCACATCCCCCTCTTACAATGCAGCTCATCCTACCTCCCTCTCCCACCCCCCACGTCCCCCCTCTCACAATGCAGCTCATCCTACCTCCCTCTCCCACCCCCACGTCCCCCTCTTACAATGCAGCCCATCCTACCTCCCCCCATGTCCCCCTCTTACAATGCAGCCCATCCTACCTCCCTCTCCCAGCCTTGACTGGTGCACCTAACCAACCAGATTGGTATTCTAATGTATTGACAGGCTGCTAACCCACCATGATTGGCATTCTGATGTGCTGACCAGCTGCTGAGCAATGCAGAGTAGGATGACATACCGTATATGCATATTTATCTCCTCCTCTCTCCCCTCACTCCCTCTCTCCCCTCCCTCCCTCTCTTCCCTCTTTCCCTCCCTTCCTCCCTCCCTCCCTCCCCTCCTTCCCTCCCTTCCTCCCTCCTCCCCTGCCACCTACCACCGTGAGTAGTACCCACCTATTTTAATGGTGTTGACAAGCTGCTGAGCAATGCAGAGCGGGATTACACTTGCCTTCTCCTCATTTCTCTCCCCTCTCTCCCTCCTATCCTCCTTCCCTCTCTCCCTTGCCACCTAGGCCCTCCCCCACCATGACTGGTACCCACCTATTCTAATGGTGTTGACAAGCTGCTGAGCAATGCAGAGCGGGATTACACAGATGAGCATTGCCTTTCTCTCCCCTCTCTCCCTCCTATCCTCCTTCCCTCCCTCCTTCCCTCCCTCCCCTGCCACCTAGGCCCTCCCCCACCATGACTGGTACCCACCTATTCTAATGGTGTTGACAAGCTGCTGAGCAATGCAGAGCGGGATTACGCAGATGAGCATTGCATTCTCCTCATTTCTCTCCCCTCTCTCCCTCCCATCCCTCCTTCCTTTTCTCCCTCCCCTTCCACCTAGGGCCTCCCCCACCATGACTGGTACCCACCTATTCTAATGGTGTTGACAAGCTGCTGAGCAATGCAGAGCGGGATTACACAGATGAGCATCGCCAGCATCCAGTAGAGGTTCAGCTGCCAGTGGAAGTAGCGAGAGCTGCAGAGATCAGCAGAACAAGTCTGAAAGCTCTCCTGAACTAGCCTCGTTCCCAGGCTCCTCCCCAGCCTGGGAATGAGGCTAGCTTTCTTAAACTTACTACCACAAGCAGCGCAAGAATGTGCCAATTTCCACACAATGTATCTGTATCTCATACATGTATAATTGCAAGTTGTTGTAGTATATGAAAACAAACAAGTTAGTTCCAGAGTAGCTGCTAGTCTTCGTTCCCAGGCCACGCTCCCACGATAGTCCCTCTCGAGACCGGACCGGCTGGGCGGCGGAGAGGAGCTAGCGGCTAGAGTGCAGCAGTTCCAGAAACACGGGGCCAATGATCATACATGTGCTGTACCTAGGGCAAGCTCAGTGTCAAGCGAAAGGTTTCCACGGGTTAGGTTAGTGCCGGAATGGAAGTGGCCTGAGCTCCCATGATCAGTGTTCACAGCTACTTGTACATGTATGTATGTAGCTATAGTGAGGGACTGCTCTAGTCAAGTGTTATTTCAGTACAACTGGAGGTGGGGATGTAATGGGATCGAGGCTATTACTGTGGTCAGCAGTGGCAACATCTGGGACGCCACCAACTGTATCAACCACTCGATGCCCTAACCATCAGATGCTGCAAGACCACTAACTCAAGCTCTGGAAGACTGCTGAATCTCCTCAACTTTTTGGAACATAATTATGGAGTCTACCGATTCTGTGGTATTGATTGGAACTGGGTTAATCAAGCACATCACTATAATACCTACCCGCTGGGTTAATCAAGCACATCACTATAATACCTACCCGCTGTCCAGAATTCCAACGATCTCAAAGATGATCAGCTCAAACATTGTGCAGGAGAGGGCAAAGGTCACCGAGAACAGAAGCTGAACAAACATATTGTGGATCTTTGTGTGAGTGTGCGTGTGTACATGTACAATGTTTGTGTGTGTGTGTGTGTGTGTGTGTGTGTGTGTGTGTGTGTTGGGAAGGATGTTCATTTGTGGAATCAGTATTTAATGAGATCACTCGAGCTAGCCACGGATCCCTTAACCTGATCTGCAGACCTCTCACAATCTGGTCTGTACCAACACTACCGGTCCGAATGTTGTCCCGAGCAGCATTATGAGGTACATGTAGTTGGTGCGAACACCACGTATGTGCTGCTTACCCACCTCATAGTTCTTGAAGAGTTTCCTCATGAAGAATAGCCAGCCAAAGCCGAAGAAGAGGGACTGGATGTGGTGTGTGGAGTGTGTGTACAATGTATGTGTACAAGTACATGTTCATGTGCATGTCACAATAGTTGTGCGGTGGGGGTGGTGGGTGTGGGTGGGATGAACATCCACCACCTTACTCCAATGACCCACTATTCCCACCACCCCAACACCAACCTTCCCACAACCCCCTCTACTCCACTCACCCACTACGCCCACACCATCACCCCACAACCCCCTCTACTCCAACCACCCACCACGTGGAGTGGTGGTGAGGGCGGTGGGAGTGGTGGCTGGGAGTGTATGTAAACTGGTCATGGTTTTTTGCAGAGGGCAATGGCTAGCCTCACAGGTCAGCTTCTAGCGGATCACCGACATCACAGTACGGCAGTTTTCCTTCCTCGTGACATTTGCTATGCCACATTTTGAATTCCTCGGTGCCACAGAAACCTGTCTATAGCGACCAAACGTTCTTTTCCCCTCCACCTGTGCACGCAAACATCTGGCCCACAAGACTAGGCAATGGCTCACAGAGAAATTAATAGCTCTACGATGCTTCAAACTCAGCTTCTCTGCATTGCTGTATGTACAATTCTGTACATCTATATTACACAGTACGTTTATTTCAGCTACACAAGAGTAACAAATTGGAGTGATGAAAGGATTTCTCCACCACATATTATGATCAAAGACTGCTAATGAGCAGGTACTAGGTACTAGGCCCATGCATGGCTCAACCTTGAAAACAAATGACCTCGTTGTACGCTCCTGCTTGTACATGAGCTCACCTGAGTCCCAAACATAATGATACAGTCGACTACGATCCCAAATCCCACCATCGTGCAGCTAGCATGCAGAGGTGGTCACGTCATTCCATTTAGAGCCTCTCATCTCTAGATGAGCGCCAGTAGCCTCGTACCCAGTTCCGCGTGAGGGCCTGGGTCCGGTCCGGGCGTTTTTTTTTTTTGGAACCACTTTCGACTTAGTTTCTGCGCAATCCACCAACTACGCATGCGCACTCAAGGAAGGTCAAAGTTCACTTACACAAACGGAAACGGCTGAATGGAGAAGCAGAAGGAAGACATGACTCGGCTACCAGGTACTGAGTAGAGATTGGTCAAAAGTGAGACAATAGTTACTAGGGTGGTGGGTGAAGTACAGTTTTAAACAACTGCATTGACTGGTTCACATGACACAGAGCTTTGAATAAAGTGAAAGAATAATTTACAAAAAGATGGTAGTAAACTTACCATACAGCGTTAAACAGCTATGCTGACTGTTGCACATGACACAGAGCATATTACCTACCATGTAGCAACCAGTGAGTGGAGAAGGTAGTCAAAAGTGAGAGGATAAGTTGGTGTGTGAAGTACAGTGTGTGCTAACTGACACAGGGACCTACCATTTACCAGCATTCTGATGCCCCTTTTCTATGCTAAGTTTAAGCGAGTGCTTCCTCTTTCCTTTTGGTTCTCGTCTTGTTGGCAAAATGTATCGGGACTCCTGTACCATTTTAGCTGGTGGTTGTCCCTTTTGTTTTCCAAGTGGTTTTCCTGGTGTGACTTTTGCTTTTCCACGGGATAAGCCCTTTCGCCTTCTGCCAGCTGCTGTGGCTTGTACTGGTATGCGTCGGCCATGCCGCACTTTGCCACCTTTTCTGCTTGTCACTGACCCACTGTATGTCCAGCCAAAGCGATGTAGTGCTGAAGTTAGCAATGGTAGGCTGTGTTTGAGTTTGTTGTAACGAGAGATAAACTTTTCAGAACCAAACACAAGCTGCTCATTGTCCTCTTCTCGCAACTTCTGTTTTAAGTCATCAGCTATGCTGTCAATGGCTGCACACATATTTCCAATACTTGCTACATCTCGTGACTGTACCGTACTGCTTGAAGTACCATTGTCACTATCAGACATGTCTTTGCTTCCAGCTCGGATTAGATCCCAAGCAGCTGTTGAAAAGTCTGGATGCATGCACTGATCATTCTCTTCATTCTTCTTTATATCTTCAATATGATCATGTATACCCGCATAAAATGATATGCTTGTTACTGCCTTTTCCCCCAGGGCAATTTGTGCATATATGCGGCGAATCTGAGGAGCTAATGTTGGGATACAATTAATGGAAGGAGTTCCATAGTGGATTGCAATGGCGGCTTGGTGTGTACAAGGAGAGCCATCAATACCTTGTGGACAGGTACACACCCCCACCATCATGTCGACAGCATAGACTACACCTCTTTGTGAGGTGCTTTTAACATGATAGAATTTGCCTGTATCCACCTCTTCAATGCTGTCTTTGGGCACCTTTTTGGCATTGAGGCCTTGAAATCGAAGAGCAACATAGGTATCAAGCCTGTTGTTCGATACACTGAGCATCTTTCTGCAGTAGTAGCTTTCCAAGGTTTCGGTCACAAAATGAAATAGTTGCACTGAATTGTAAGCCTTGACGCGGCTGAACACAATTTCTTTCAGAATTTTCATCCCGGCCTCAGCGAAGTTATTAGTGTGGTTTCCCCGAATCAGTATGTGTTTGCGATAGCAATGCGCCCATTCTTGTCGACGGGGCCACAGTGCCTGGATGTGTTGTAGGTAGTTGGGATATTTGTTGGTTACAGGGCACTTTTGTGCTGCTGAATACTGATGAATTAAGAGTTCTTCAGTTTCTGCGTACACTAATACCTTGAGTTGTTTTATCAGAAATGATCTCTCTTCCTTGTTATGTACTGCGTTTTTTGCATCCCACAGCCAAGTCCACCGTCGCTGCAGGAAATGGAAGGTACACAAGAGGAGGGTAGCTGACGGCCATGCTTTGGAAAGAGCGTCTCGTTCTGGACTGCTGTCATCAGTCATTATCATGGATGGACCCCGCTCAGATCCCTCTCCAAAGAATGCATTTTGAGGTAATATAGATTTGAGCATTTGCAAACCTTGTGCTATTGTTGTTTCTTTTTCATCTGATGTGAGGATTGCACCCAATGGCACAGCACCAGCAGGGGTTGTGGTTGATAACAGAAATAGTGATGTATTGTATCTGTCAAGTGATGATGTTGCATCACAGAATACTATGTCACTTGACTGCTGGACAAATTGGTGGGCTCGACTCATGAGTGGAGTACACAGTGCAAGGATTAGGGGGGTTGAGTTCACAGCTTTCTTTCTTTTTTTTTTTGGTGGTTCCGAGTCTTCTGCATCACTTTCCGACTCCTCATCGTCTGCGCCAGCATCATACCATTGCAACAAAGCCTTTCCACCATCCTTGCTGTATTGCTCATTGTATTCATCTACTGCTTCTTGCAGTTTCTGAATCATGGTTTTACCATTTTCTTCCCCATAGGTACCAACACGCCACTTGTCGTAAAGACGAAACATGTCCTGGGGGTTTGGGTTTTGGGCTCGGTCAGCAAGAATGCTTTGCTGATCTTCTGGCGACTCAGCTTGTACAATTAGCTGCTGCTCATGTGCATGTCTTGCAGAAGAAGCATTGTGACCCATTTCAAAGAGGCCATGGAGCTTCTCTTTTGTGTGTTCTGACACATCACGAAAAGACAGAGTGTGGGCAGCATGGACCGGGTGGTTGTGATTGAATTCAACTTTGAACACTCCACAGTGGGTCAGGAGGTGAGGATTTGACTCCGATAGTCGTGTCTGTATTTTGGTAGGGATTTGTACTGCAAGGACAAACTTTGAGGGACAATCAGTTTTCTTGTTTCGGAGCTGCAAGCATAGAGGAGCTCTGGCCTTCTTTACTCTGGCTAAAGCAGATTTTTCTCTCTGCTTTTGTGTCAATTTCTTAGCATAGTGCTGGCAGTGCATCACAAGTTTGCACTTCACTCGCTTCATACTAGGTTTTACGGTCTTCGTGACCCGGTAGGTACACTTGGAGTGGTTTGACATTTCAGTGATCCAATCACGTGCTTCGTTTTCGTTTTGAAGATTGACTCGAATTGTTGCGGAGAAATGTGGAGCATCCTCTTGGCTTTCACTGCTTTCTTGATAGGTTTCAATTATGTATGTGTACTGCTCATGTGGTGGTAATAATTGTTTCAAGCTAGCATTTAGGTCCTTCCACTGCTTAGGCATATTGGAGTGTTGTTGAAGTGATGGATGTGCTAGTCCGAAAGCGATGGATGGATGTACGTTATCACCATCTTGTGTGTCAGCATCCTCACCTTGTTTTGTCAGTGCCTTGCTTGAGTGTGCCTTTTCACCACCAAGACACACTGTTCCCATAAGCTTGTTGGCCTTTAATTCACGGGAGATGCGTTTTCGGATATCTGGAATATCTCTCTGTAGAGAGAAGATTCATGGTAAACATGTATGTCAGAGGTTAAGTCTACATCGCTGGACTTTCAGGGTGCTCCGAGATGTCCCATTAGACAATGCACACACTAAAACACAATGCACATACAGCACATAACACATTCGTGTCACATTGATGTTATTTGATCAAGTCACAATAGTACCTGTGTAAATGTCATTGGCATTCTGAGCAGGACACTCCTGGCATACTGAAAGTTGAGAAGTTTGTTTGAGTAAATTATTTTCTATAGGAATAAACGAGGATGGCGTACCTCAAGAACAAATACCCCGCAGTCATGGGTATTCTGTTGTTCTGGGATATTCTAAAGTGAAAAACACATACCAGTAGTGTGACATTCCGAACATACATGTATACACCTATACAAGGTGAAACCTACATCCATAACTACTGATGACCAGCTTGATGGAATCACTTGTTTCTCCCTCTTAGATCGGCTCATCAGAAACTCACTGAGGAGAAGAACGTATAATCTGGATGTGTTAGTACTGCAAGCGACAAATGCTGGGGTGAGGCCTGGGAACGAGGCTAGGGAAATACACGAAGTCAGTATACATAGCCTTCCGAGGCAAAGCTGAGGAAGGTTATGTATAGTCAATTGCAGTTGAGTTTGAACATTGTGTATATACATATATTGCGTGGATTAATGTGGAAACAGTGACCTGCGAATATGACACACAAAGTGCCTTCATGGCTTCCAGACTCTTGCACATTCCATGCTGTGTAAGCTCCACCCACAGAAAGTTCTTGCCGCACAGTCACGCAATGTTCAAACGCAACGAAAATTGACTGTATGCTGACCTCTGTGTATTTCCCATGAACACCTACAAGTGGTGGGTCTAAATGGCTTGTATAGAACTGCTGCACTTGTAGGTAATGCTTGTTGTGATTGACAACATGGCTTGGGGTTTATCTAGATAAACCCCACCTAGCTGGGTCTAAACATACTTTCTAAAAAAAAGTGCAGTGGGATACAAGAAATGAAAGCCCACATTCAGAGCATTCATTTGTGCCTACCGAAGCATCGTTGAATATGGTGAGCCAGTTGGGTTGTATGAGTCGTAGTACTGAATGGTTTGATTGGCAACATGTATGACCTGAATGAAATAGAATATTGAGTTCATACAAACGCAATCTGGGTGGATCATCAAGTCTGCATGTACCCCAAGAGTCCAGTGGCAGTTGAGATGGTTGATAGGCACTAAGATATAGTCTGCACTTAGGAACTTCACCTGTAGCCAAACAGTAAGGACTTATAATACAATAATATGACAGTGCATGTAATTGGTAAGAAGGTATACCTTTCGATAGTCATTCTTGGCAGCACTGACACCATGCAGCACCATTTTCCCGACCACTTGGCTATTTAATACCTCCACTCGCAAGTTCTCTTTCTGCATTGATCAAATACAGAGCATGTGATGCATCATTTAGATGGTGCAAGTCACCTATTACTAGCCTCGTACCCAGTCCCACGCCCAGCTTTTCGTCGCTGCTTAGTACTAAGCAGCGACGAAAAGCTGGGCGTGGGACTGGGTACGAGGCTAACCTATTACAATGCTGGTCTATTATCATGCTTTGTAAACAGCAGTATTCTAACAATGACCATCCACATACCTCTTCCATCTCTCTCTTTAGGAGGTCGAGGTAGATCGTAATGATCTGAAGAGTACATGAAGCCTGATTGATCACTGACATCTCATACATTTCTCACAGTATACCTTATCATTCAGCCATTGCTTGCTATGTAGTATTGCATGATCGGCTGGTGTCATTCCTACGCTATACTGCAAACTGTTGTCAACATCACTGTCATGCTGTTGTTCCTGTGCCATCTCCATCTGCAATCCAATCAATGGCCTACTACAGCTGATGACGTTTAAATGACACTGTAAAAAGCATGTGGCTGCATACCTGACGTTAAGACTTGGCCTCCTTTTTGGTAAATTTGCTAACTCCTTGTCCCCACGTGGATTGCTTCTCTCCCGCGATTTGTTCATGCATAAGTGAACTTTGACCTTGAGTGCGCATGCGTAGTTGGTGGATTGCGCAGAAACTAAGTCGAAAGTGGTTCCAAAAAAAAAAAACGCCCGGTCCGGGTACGAGGCTAGAGCGCCAGCGCTGCTTGTGGCGTGCGCTTAGTATGGTAGGCGTGGCTCGTTGTTGTATGACGTCATACGATATGCTGACTCAGCATGCAACGCAGATCATTTGGCCTGAGGGTGAGACATGGCTGGTATTCTGTTTGAAGACATATTTGACGTGAAAGACATCGATCCAGATGGGAAGAAGTTTGAAAGAGGTAAGAAGTAACATTCCTTTATGCTATTCAAACTCCCGTGTCGTTCCCAGAGTACGAGGGTACAGCTTCAATATTTTGAGACTGGGCCATCAATTTGGTTTCTTTTATCTTTGAGAGTGGGCTGTGAAACTGTGCTGTTTAGTATGGACATACCATCAAATTGTAGGCGAACAAGCAAAATGTCCTTTCTAATAATAGCCCACCACTCCTTCGCTTTACATGTAATAGTGTTGGCCGGAAACTAGTCTCGGTACCAGACTATTTTCGCACGGCGGAATATGGAGTGGAAGTCCGAACCAGTCATATATTGTGGGCAGTCTTCCAGAGTATTTCACCGTGCGCAAATAGTCTGGTACCGAGACTAGACGGTTCAACAGCAATTCAATTGAATCATCATATAGTCTCATGGGTCAGACCCCGTGCACATGCCGAAGAATATTTGGTCGAACTCCACTTGTGGCGGGACCTGGGTATGAGGCTACGGGTACAAGGCTACGCACATAGATAACATATACCCTTTGGAAGGTATGAAAAGTTTGTAACGGTATCATCCGTGGTTGCAGCTGGCAGGTTGTGTGTGGTTGCAGCTGGCAGGTTGTGTGCTGCTGCAAAGACTATCACATGCCAGCTGCATCCACTTAAGACCATACAATGCTAACACATGGCACTTACTCGTTGATGACAGGAGTTTGACCAGACCTCTTCCCCATGTGTGAGGGTCTGGTCTGCGAGACTATAGTAGTATGCTAAACTGCATTTTCCTTTCCTTCTTCTCCCCTCCTTATTCCCCTATAGTAGTATGCTAAACTGCATTTTCCTTTCCTTCTCCCCTCCTTATTCCCCCCCCCCCCCCCCCCCCCCCCCCCACAGTTTCACGCCTGTTTTGTGAGAGTGAGAGCTTCAAGATGGATCTGATATTGGACGTGAACACACAACTCTACCCCATGAGCCTTGGAGACAAGTTCCGCCTCCTACTCACCACCACCCTCCGTGAAGATGGGGTGCCTGACGATGGGGACTTCCTCACCATGGGTAACTCTGTCTAATTGTATTACTGTGACTGGCAGCATGCTACCCCAAAGTGGAAACTTCAGATTTCTTGCTAGGAAGGGCACGGTACAATGCAGGGTTTCTTTTTGGGGGGGACCCACACGCACTATTCAAAAATCATTGTGCCGAGCACCTACAGTACACTAGCGCGATCAAGCGATCGACTATTGCGATGAATGGGCATGACTGTGATGTTTCAATGCATGATGCAGTTCGGTTTGCTGATGTCATGTGACGACATTCTGAAATCTGATTGGTTCTGCCAACTCTCTGGCAGCGGAAGTAAAAGTTTGAACTCGCGTAAGTTACCAGGCCGTTTCACGACTTGGAAACGAGGCTATTGTAAATATTGATTGGATTATGTACCACGTTTCATACAGAGGGGAGGGCGCCCTGGGATCAACCCCCCCCCCCCCCCCCCCCCCCCCCCCCCCCCAATAAAAAACACCCTTCTCTATGTTCTGTCTTGAAGCGAAGTGTACATAACAGCCTCTTGAAATACGTGACCACTCAATGACTGGAGAGATGATCTCAGCCTGTTTTCCAGCAAACCGAGATAAACCTTTCTTTATCCGTCGGTCTGTAGACAAGCTGTACATCTGCTAGCATCGATAGTGGCTCTCCATTGCTGTGAACATTGACCTGCCATGCTAACCCAAGCTCACACGAAGGAATAGACGCTATGACTGTCATGGCTGTGTAGTCTGTATAAGACCATTCTCTTATGGTGCAGGAAGTTGGAGGATTGTCTGTATACCCCTCCCACAACTTCCTGTGAGCAAGAGGAGGCTCTAGCCTAAGAGCTGGGACTTTGAGCAGCTGGCTTGACTTAATTATTGCCTGAGCCGCCAAGCACTTCATGCTGTGTAGTGCATGTACTTGTACGTGGAATCTTAGTGTGCAGACTCAACATACATTGTACAAGATCCTGCACAGAAAGGTAGCACAGACTCATTCAACATGCACACACACACACACACACACACACACACACACACACACACGCACGCACACACACACAGTGGCGGATCTGGGGGGGGCACCGGGGGCCGGTGCCCCCCCCCCCCCCCCCCCCCCCCCCCCTTTTGCTTCTTCATCACTTTATTTTCCTCCTTACTAACTTGCTGCCGCTACGTTGCAACTCCTGGCCTGGCCTCCTCAGCTCGCAATACCGTGCGTTGCCTGGAACCGAACGGCTTGGGAACGAGACCACGATCTAGTATACCCCTCCGTGTACGTACGTATTACGTTCGTGAGCGAAATTTGAGCAAGTAAGAAGCTCATGGCGGCCCTGGGACCTGCAATCCTCGTACATCTGGAACTTGCAGTGCAAAGCGCGAAGGTGCCACGAGAGCCCATCCTGAGAAGTGAAAAATGAAGGCGAAAAAAATTTTCCGCGCTTTGCCAGCACTATGCACCTCTATGCACTGCTTCCGGCAGCGTTTAATATATAGTGCCCCCTCCCCCCTTTCATAAATCCTGTATCCGCCCCTGACACACACACACACACACACACACACACACACATGTACACTCTACAGATCAGGGCCCCTCCCTAGCAGACGCATTTGAGTATGTGATGTATGGGAAGGTCTACCGGATCGAGGGAGGGGAGGGGATGGGAGACTCAGGAAGACTGTGAGTTATCCTAGTACCAGTTACTACCCCGCACGCGCATGCGCAAAGCGGGATTAAGCAATCGAGTTTGTCTGTCAGTCAGTTGTCTGTCTGTCTGTCTGTCTGTCTGCAAAAAAAGATCGTCGACATTCACGCAACTTTTCCCTCTCGAGTGGATCTCTGGTCTGTGAGTTATGTAGACGCTATTATTTTCTGAATTCTGACACTTCTATCCTGAAATAAGCCTTCAACAAGGCCTTCACTGCTCAAACCACTTGGACGGACAGACAGACTGACTGACAGACAAACCGATCACTCTACCCCTGCTGTGCATGAGCACAGGGTAATGAAACATTTTTTGGAAGTCACTTTAGCCTATGGTTGCCTCACATGTACATGTATCATGTTCATCCTCCGAAATTCATACACGTGCCCTTGGCGATCATCCTGTACACATTTCTGACTCTAACCACACTCACTCATTAACATGTTGTCATAGTCATGGCTCTGCTTACACAGAACCGTGGACATTGCCGGAAGTGACATCACAAGATGTGATGTCTTTTGTAGACTGCTCTATCCATTAATTAATTAATATGGAACTCTTGGCTCTTACCATAGTCGCGCATTATTATGCGCAGCTCACTTATAGGCGCATATTCACTGTTAGGCACAGGTTCAACTCTCGTCCCAGGTACTCGCTGTTAAGTGCTGCAGTCTTCTTCCAGAAACTCTGTCATTTTCGATCCTACGAAGTGGAAAAAGCTATCATTCGAATTGAAGCACACTTCTTATTCGAGCCTTTCGAGGAATGTCATTCGTTATTGGGCACATCTTGCTTATAGGTGCATATTTCCTTCCTGTGGAGTTATCGGCGCATGCGCCTAATAGTGCACGACTACGGTATTCAATAATCAGAAAAGCATTATCACTTGGCAATTAAGTCATACTTATTGTAGTGCCGTACTAGTGCCATACTTGTTGCTAGCAGAATAACTCTATAAGTGAGGTTGCCAGGCAAATTCAACACAAAGCAGTGTTGGAGTTAAAGCTTACCGGCCTGATATTATTGATGTCATACTGTTCTCCGATGATATTTACTCATGAGGTGGTAATTGGAGACCCATGTTCTTATCACCTTAACCATTGCCACCCCCCCCCCCCCCCCCCCCCCCCCCCCCCCCCCGTCAACCGTGTTACCACACTCACAAATTATGTGGCAACACCCTTTTATTGTGGCTGTATACCTAAGGTTACGAACCTTGACTGAAACACACCTATACTTCTATCCACACACACACTCACAGAGCTGCCTATGTTTCATATGGTGGTCTCCTAATGAGACTTCAAGGAGATGCCAATAACTTGCATGGATTTGAAGTTGACATGAATGTCTACATGCTCATGAAGAAACTTGCATTCTAGCCACACCCTCTTGTACGTCTATCTTTTCTCTTCAATTATATACCACACCACTGAAGCATTATTGTACATTGATGTTCACTTCGTCTGATAATATCATTGACCTCAGGGTTTACCCTCAGTTGTCAAGTGGCTAACTTAGTTGCAGTTGTGAAGTGGGGGCTATCCTCAGCCCCATCAAGCTAGCTGGAGTACCCTCAGTCATCATGCAAGGTGGCAAGGATACCCTCTGTCATAAAGCTGGGGTACCCTTGCATGGTCATTAAGCTGGAGATATGGCACTGTCAACGTGCAGGTGTTGCTATGGTTTCATGCTGAGGGGGGGGGGGGGGGGGGGGGGGGGGGGGGGGGGGGGGGGGGGGGGGGGGGGGGGGGGGGGGCACGTATTTTTCCACCTGTGTCTCAGTAGTCTCGTTCCCAGACCATGTGTGGCGCATTTGGGGGTCTGGGAACGAGATAGTGTCTTAAGTGATGGCACCTCCCCCCCCCCCCCCCCCCCCCCCCAGCCTCGTTCCCTCCCACGCGGCCTGGGAACGAGGCTAGTAGGCAATGTGACTGACATTAAAATCGTTTTAAGGACATCATTTGAAAGTGCTATATTTTGATCACATCTACAAGCCTGTGAGGGTTCACATTAGGTGTGATTACCTGGCAATCTCCATCCCACACCCCACCCAGAATTACCTGGCTGATCGGCCAGTGTGTTCCCAAAGGACAGAGCCTGTGCTGAAGCAGGGTAAGTTGTACGTACATGTACACTGTAGCATTACAAAAGCGGTGATAATTGTATTGATGAATCTCATGCACATGTACTGTACCCCCTCCCTCCTGGGGATAAACTGTAGGACTGGTATACTCTGCATTCATGTCCCTAATGCACAACAAAGCACCTTAAATATATACCTGTGAGCACTATGAGCAGATGATGATATGGATGTATATTATCAATGCTGGTAAAAGATGGGTGTGTTGGTACGCTGTATGTGTGTGTTCTGCTCCAGCTTTAGTCTCAGCAAGCAATCTTTGCTGGGGTTGGTTTTGGTCTGGGGCCGAGAATACAGTCATGTATTCTACCAGAATAGCTATAATGATAAGCATCGAGCATTTGTGTATAGCCATATCGTACTACTATAATATTATGGTACGTAGTCATAGTAACTACAACAAACACTGAAAGTTTGACCATTGCAGTGTTTGCACACTCCAATCAGTGGTTACTTAGTAACTTCAGGTAGCTGGATACCACACCTTGGTGTGCACACACAGGATGCGAAAATTGTTACTAAAGTTGGTGTTGTGTATAACAAGATTAAATTACTCATGGATTGGTAACTCCAAATCCAAATCCATTACCACAAACATTACATATACGAGTCACTGGAGTGCCAGTTCTTTCTATAATTATATGGATGATGGGGATTGATGGCTGTCAAGTGTTAACTGCATGGACGATAGGTATATTTATGTAAACTTCAATTGGCGAAGTTTGCTATGTAAGTAGGATAATCCTTGGTGAAGTTTGATATGAGCTTGCCCTCAAATGGGGACTCAAACCATTCAAAGTGGTTATAGTTGCACGTATACGATCCTGTGGGCCACATGTACTACAGTGTGTCTAGAGAGATGAATTCGTGAGATTGCAATATACCCCCACCATTGTATAACCTCATTCCCATGGTCAGATCTATAGCTACATTCTATAGTATGCAACTGCAAGCTGTAGCTGGGATCGAGACGTCTCATCTGCCATGCACGTGCACTACACTACACTATAGTCATAAAAGGAACTTCGACTAGATACATGCAATTGTCTTTGAGCACCTATAGGTTACTTAAATGCTGGCATGGTGAATGTAATGATAATTACCATGAAGCATATTGGGTATAGTAGTCACGGTAACACCAGCATTGTTTACATACTCCAATCAGTGGTAGCTTAGTAACTTCAGGTAGCCGGCACATCTGGGGTGTGCAAACACAAGGTGTGGAAAAATGGATACGAAGTTAGTGCTGTGGTAACTCCAAAACCTTATACTGTCTAACCACAAACATTAATTCGAGACATGGGAGTGGCAGCTCTCTCCTATATAAAGAGCCGGTTGATGGATGTCTACTGGTATATGTTTAGCTATACGTAGCTTGATCACAAATGGCAGCTCAAGCAAGTGTTTGGTGTATTTTCTTTGTCTGCACGGTGCAGCTGTTTGGCTTTGGTCTCCCAAGAGCCATTTCTCAAGGTGAGTTTATGGCGATGATATGTAAGTAGCTATAGCAGTGATAATTATTGTGTTGAGGTGTAACAGTTGCTAACCTGATGCAGTACGTGGATAGCACATGCAGAATTCATACATGCTGTAACTTGTCAGTAATTCATTGCTAAAATTGTGTTCACCTAAACTGCATTTATAACCAAACATTATAGTTAGTTATAGTTTAGGTTTCGATTTTCAGTATTGATTTAGTTTTGATTAACTAGAAGTCAAAACCCCATACTAAAAGGGTATTTAGTTATAGTTATAGTTAACTAAAACAACACTATTGCCACACTGCATTTATATTGCCACGCAGTCCTGTAGTTTGTTTCAAGCTAACCTCATTATGTACATCCTTACACAAAGAGATTCAGCATCAACGTAGCTCAGTTATATTATCATTGAGCTGACTGGGTATCTGTATTATAGTTAACATTACCACAGAAAGTTTGCCTATATTTCGATCTCCCGCTGAGTCCAAAAGTAATCATAGTGATTATATTACCTTGTTGCATGATACCCTACAAGTTCAAAGGTACCGCTATGCCAATATATAATATATGGCACTGACCACAATGCCAGTATGATATATTGGCACCTCATCATGCAACAAACTAGTTATTGCATGAGTGCGCGGGCTATACGTCATAATATTGGCACTCGCCCTCGGGCCTGTGGCCCTCGGGCTCGATGCCAATATTCGACGTATAGCCCTTGCACTCATGCAATAACTAGTACATACCACTTTGGATGCCAACTATATATCACTTGCAATTACATATCAATGTGCGTACCTCACTGATTGTACATGCAGATACAGCTCAGAACTCCAGTGCTTGTGTGCCAGCAGGCCAATTCAGTCCTGCAAACCTCCAATCAGGTAATACTAAAGATGTTGCCTCATGCTTCTCTACATGACATTTTATACTGCAATATATATCCCATGCAGGCAGTATTAATGCATGTAGCTAAATGGGTACCTTGAAATTTGGAGAATACCGTATGCCAACTCTCTGGTACACTAAACATCAATCAAGAAGTGAATGGATTGGCTAAACGCTAGTTGTCTCCGAAATGATTTGTATGCACATGCATGAGTGACTGATACCGGTATATCAACAGCCTGCTGTCACCAGGATTTTCCCAGCATAACTAGAACACACGTCAAACTATATTGCAGAGGATATTACTCAGGAAGTGAGGTGAAGCAGGTGAATAGTATACAGATGGTGGATATGAAACCAGAAACATAAGCATGATGCTTCTATATAGTATGACTTCTTGAAGTGACAGTGTCCTCACATTATCCCAAGCATTCGTTGCTTATGCTGCAAAACAATGAGGGGTTGGAAATGAGGTAGCTATTGAATATTAACTGTACACACAAACACGTTTTCTGTATGCATGGTTGTAATACGTACAATGCATTTTAGTCCTATATCTACATGTAGCTCATTACTCTACAGAGTCTAAGTCATGCACCGATTAATTGCAGGTTGTGGTAAGCTGGTGAGTCCCAGAGATGGTGTTATGAAACTAGACATCTCCAAGACTCGGGAGGGGTCCATGGAAACTGCAGACTTCAGCTGCAACACAGGCTACTATCTGGTGGGACCGAAGACTATAACATGCAAGAATGCCAGTTGGGAGGGGCACGAACCCATCTGCCAACGTTAGTACTATTGTGACTAATAATAGCTATACATGTACTTCAACAAAACCGAGCCTCCAGTTTCCTATAATATGCCAAGTTTATCTACTGATACCACCACGGAGCATATAGTGCACAGCATATATATTCTCTGCCGTGTATCTCTCAACTTAAAAATGTACAGAGATCACCAATTCAAAAAAGGCCTTTGATGCTTTCACGCAGAGAATATAAAAGGCCTTTGATGCTTTCACGCAGAGAATATATTATTATATTGGCTATAGCTATAGCTAGCTAGCTACATAGGCAAGCTGGCTTGAATTAGCTCTTATCTTGATTGAGGTTTGCGTGTGTAGTACCAAATGCATAACCTCAACCCCAGGCGCGGCAGGCGCGGAGGCTGTGCTGATTTGTATTAATGCTGCGAGTCACATTTTTAGCTCAATACTAGAGGTCTGTAAGGTTACTCTCCTGAGCTTTCAAAATCTGTTTAGCTATACATTAGTCATGTTCGTACGCAGATACTATATATGTCTTGCATTCATGCTGTATGCACTGAATTACTCTTCCAATATATAGCACACTGTGAATGAAAAACAGAACTAGATAGGACTGGAAATGAAGTTAGTCGCATTCAGCAAGTTATAACCATGGTAGTCAATGAGCACTGCCTAAAATGTCATATATCTTCTTGTATACCTTCAGCCGTGGAATGCGGTCCTCTTGAGCCCCTGGAGAATGGGAAGGTGGAGGTCTCTGCCACTACATATCAGTCCAAGGCCTTATACTCCTGCAAGGATTGCTACCATCTCGAGGGTGTGGAGAGGAGGAGCTGCAAGAAGAGTGGGCTATGGTCAAAGAGGCTACCCAAGTGCATCCTCAGAGGTGTGTATAATACCTGACTGTATCATCAATAATAATGGGAGTAGGTATTAAGTATGCAGCAGTTTAAACCTTCCTTTGACCTGCACTTGGCATGGGATATCACTGGCTAGCTTTGGTCCCCAGATCTGTTCTCAAAATAAACCCCTGGTTGGTCACTAGATATGACAGGATGTGAATAAAGCAAACTAGTAGTGAGTCAGACGTGATAAACTGGAAGGAGAATACGTAATGTGGACACATGTATATATGGCTAGATAGACAAATAGATAGATAGATAGAGAGATAGCCAGACAGATGGATAGATAGAGAGACAGATAGATAGTTAGATAGACAGACCACTAGGTTCATGTAGTGCACTGCATGGCGATATAACAGACAGGACATGGACAATTGTATTATAGGCCTCCACCACCCTTTGTATGTGTATACAATGCACTTCTCACCTAGCCTTGTACCCAGGCCCACACACGGAACGCAGAAGTGGGCCTGGTGACACTTGGCAAAATTCCCGTATGTGCCCAGTCAGCAAAATTGCATAAGCGATTACATTCCTTACTTGGATGCATTCGAAATCACGCGGAAGGTAGCTGTTGGTGATGGCTAAGTAGGAATTCCTTGCCAAGGAACAACCAGAGGTGAGTCTTGAAGGCTAGAACAGTGGTTTTACCAAACGGTTACACTTTTCACGGGGTAAAGAATGTAATCACTACGCATTAATTGGCAATGGACGAACATGATTCGCCTACCCAAAATCAAGACTGCTGAGCTCAGCACATATGGGAATTTTGCCAAGTGTCACCTGGCCCACTTCCACGTTCCGTGTGTGGGCCTGGGAACGAGGTTACTTCTCACCAAGTACACACACCATTGGAATGCTGCCCAGTGTATTAGGCTCATGCACCAACCGAATAAATATTTCGAGAAGTTTGAAACAGACGTTTCGGCCACTTTACTGTGGCCATCATCAGTGAGAATACAAACAATGCGGACAACAAAATACAGCAACAGAAAGGGGTGGGGTAAAAAGGTGGTAACCCCACCCCTTTCTGTTGCTGTATTTAAACTTGTGTTGTCCACATGCTTTGTTTGTATTTTCACTGATGAGGGCCACTGTATACTAGTGTATAGTGGCCGAAACGGCTGTTTCAAACTTCTTGAAATATTTATTCGGTTGGTGTGCGAGCTAATACACTGGCATGGAAACAGGATTTTACAGAAACATGCTAGTCTCGTATGGTGCTGCCTAGTTGTAGCCGGCTGGCCTGTCTTACAAGTTACTATTAAGACTAATCATGATAATCATGCAGTGTGTACAACAACCAATCGCTAAGCAGAGATAGAATAGTAAATATATACCATGCAGATTCAATGGATAGTGCAGATTGGCGTGCATCAAAATATCTGTGACAATTATTGATCTTGGCTAGACGTAGGTTTGTGCAAGCCCTATAATAATTGGTGATTGTGTTAACTTCATGCCTCAGTGTGCCCACCCCTGAAACCCCCTCCCAAGATGTATGTTCCACTTGCAAGCCAGGGGAACATCTCGTGTGGTCGGCATGCGTTCATCAGGTGCTTCAGTGGCTTCCGGGTGGGTGGAGCCCAATCCGCTAAATGCCTTCCAAATGGAGAGTACTCTTGGAATGGCCCCACCCCGTGGTGTATTGACCTGGGGTAAGCCATTAACTACCAGTATGGAAGTGTACTATAGTATGCCAGAGTTCATGCCAGCATATGATCACTACCCAGAAATGAATGATATACCAGAGCAGGAGCCCATAACGAGAAGGAGCGTCCAACTACGGGAACGAGTCTGGTCCAACAGCGCTTGTGCTTGACCATATACGGCAAGTGGGTAATCTGTACTGCGGTCGCACTTAATGCATTATAATTATATTCACAAACCAGTGGGCAGGGCCAACACCTACTTAGACTACAGGAAGGCCGCTCTTGTTACATAAAGAGGTTCCAAATAAGGGCATGGTTAGGTTGCTGCTGTTTGACTCAACACATCCTGTTGCTATAATGCTAAGTTGGACGCTCGTTCTCATTATGGGCTCCTGACTAGAGATAATTAGGCAACATTCAAACCAATGATAGCTAGTGAGTGCATGGTGCTGACTGTAATTAACTATTGATACATGCCCTCCCAATCCCTTTAACAGATGGACGTAGAGAATTCGAAGACCGCAACATAAGTGAACTACGCATGTATTACAGCTAACCATATTGCATGAACAGTGCAGTCACAGTGTAAAATGTAGAGATAGTATGCATGCAGTTTTATTTGGCGTCATGCTGTTGTAGAGATAGTCTTATTGTGTACATCAGATTGACATCAAAAGATATACAGTAAATTTTATCAGTTTCAACACAGATAATCATCTTGTAGGGATGCTTATGGCAATCAAGACGTGACAAAGATGGTTGTCACAACATCTATTTGGAGGGTGACAGGCGCATAGGAAGGAACTTTTGGTTGGTCTGGTGATGAGAGTTATAGAAAGCTGTATATAGGCAGCTGTTGAAACATTGAAGTGCCAGCTAGGGGGGACTGGGGCCCGGGGCATTCACTTCACCCCCCTTTGCCTTCTAAGATCATTTCTGGTGCAATGTGATGAGTTCAGTACCTTTCCTCTGAACCCAGTATAGCTATACTCTTACAGACCTGTATGAGGCTTCTGGCATGTGACAAACTTCAGACAAAGGCGAGAGCCACAGTAGCTGCTATTTTTGAGGATGAATCTTCAGACAGTGACTATTTGGAGGATGACATTAATTTTCTGATCATCTGAGGGTCAAAGGTACCTCCGTGGTCACACGATGTGATGCATTGTACATCCTGTAGCTATAATTTCTCCCACACCTGTGGTTGTTTGTTCATTGAGTGGAAGACATATATTCATTGTCAGATCGATCTAGGATTCACTCTAGCCTTAATTTAATTTATCAGGTTACATTCTGACCTGTGCAAACTCAATAAATCAGTCATTATTGTGTCTCACAACGCAAAATTGTCTGTAAGTATTTTCGTGTTCTGAGCTACATGCATGGATGTACGTGTTCATACTATACCGTACTTTTCTGCCAACTAGTTGTTGCATGACAGCTTCTCATCCACCTCCCTCTTCAATATTTGGTTGGCATAACTTGAGCCACCACAGTACAATAAGTAATGTATACCTCGTCATCCAATCTGTTTTTCTAATCCATCATGTGACTGCATGGTTGCAGGCTATACTGACAATGTGATTTATATACTCTTGGATATAATTATTATGATCATTGCTGAAATGGTACCTGAAAGATACCAAATGCATTGTTGCATAAACATTACCATGCAAGAGTCCCCATAGGGGACTCCATAACTTGCTATCAACTGTCTGACTGTATACAGTGCCAGAGTTTAAGCTATAGGTTGGGACACTATACAAGTATTATAGAAGTGTCTACTGTATATACTCCATAACTCCATATAATATTATGTATAATCATTACTCCATATGGATCTGATTAGTACAATTATACGTACCTAGGTAGATCTCTGAGATCTATAGTGCTGGATTTTGCAGAAACCCTACCTGAGCTCAGAGCTGGATGTCTTCCTTATAAGCTCTGAGCTCTGAACTTTCCATATGAGGGAACTGAGCTCTGAGGCCTATAATATACACTGTGGCATGGATTCTGTAAAATCAGGTATACGTCAAAACCTGGTGTACCAAACCACAGTTGTATATCATCCAGTGCACATTTACTGTATAGTCTCCCATTAATACCCCCCCCCCCCCCCCCCCCCCCCCCCCCCCAACCCCATTTTGTACACTACATCCAGCCCAAAGTGGGGAGGGGGCGTAACAGGAGAGTGGGCATGGAGTTAATTATTGGAAGGATGAGTCGGTTAGATGGGCAAGTCGAGTTAGAGAGAGGCATGCACACTGTGGGTAAGATGGTAGCCGGGACAAGCCTTCAAAGAGTTGAGTTGCGTGGTTTACCAAACCTAATTTAGTACACACTCCAACAGATATACGGATGTTCTTTGAATGTGCAAAGTAGTATACTTTGATGGATAAATTTCACTATAAACTATCATCAGCTCTTAATTTCCATTTAAAATGTAGTTGCACCTGCACGGTACGTATCTGTGTGGTCTATAGGTATGGTAATGTACAGGAATCTGGTATATGTGGAAGGACCTTCAACTAGACACAAGTGGTCACCACGTCTGACACGTACAGCTTCAGGACGTACATAAGGTAAATACAGACGTATGAAAAGCTCCCATCACCTCTTTTACAGGATGTAGCTAAGACTTAAAGGATGTGGCATATATGGCTCATCAAAGTGGTAGAAACCACCCACTAACAGAATATTAATGGCTGGTGTCCTAGTATGATTGTGTATTTGACTGAGTCTCATCAGAAGCCTAATCCATCAAGGAAGCATATATACCTGTGGTTCTCCGGTACATTGATTGGAAAGCCATAGCTAGATTCACAACAGTCAGTGAAGTCACTTAGCGGTTGGTGAAAACTGTCTGACCGGTGCAACCTCACAACATTAATTATTGTGCATCCTGTATGTGTGCAAGAGTGCAGACACGCGTGCTGCCAGCTAGGTGAGACCGACTAAATTATAACAGGTGTAGACATGTTATAATTTAGTCGGTCTCACCTAGCTGGCAGCACCAGCAGCTGGGATCAAGGCAATCATAATTCACAGCATTTAGCTATAGCTCTGAGATGCCATCCCTTCTTGCATGAGCAGACTCAAAATAACTAACCTTGTTTAACAAATGCAAATAGCAGATACATGTAATTGAATCAATTAGTGATTTTTATACTTGCCCTCGGCAACCTATATATTATGTGCATTGGCAGCCTCACACTGTTATACTGACTAAATCGTTATACCTAATAGTCTTCATAAGCAGCACTTCAAGCTACAATTGGATGTGTGATGAACCGACCCATGTTAATTTCTCTATAGCCAGCCATCAATTGAAGTTTGAAAGTACATCTTATACTGACGCACATTTCCATTGCTATTGCATACCAAGAGTTCATAACAATAAGAGTGTGCAACTGCCATTACGGGAATTCCACTACTGCCATCTCACAGTACGATGTGGCAATCAGTGTGGTCTACCTGTACATAGGCTGTGTGAACTCTGTAGTAATCACAATTTCACACTTACCTAGCATACAACTACGAACACATATGGCAGTTGCACACTCTTATTGTTACGAACTCTTGCATAGCAGGCTTTGATACCCCCCCCCCCCCAATGACTCACGAAAGTCAGAAAAATGGTAGGTTTGGAGTTTTGCTTTGAGCCATCAACCACTGTGTGGTAGCTATCATACTGAAACTGGAAAAAGTTAAGATATTGTGCTATCATGATCAGTTTATGGAAATAGAGTGTTGCATCATTAGCTTCATTTGCAATTTGGACTACCCTTATCTAGTGTGATCATGACCATGCATATACACTGATAATGTACTGCAAGTGCCAATTTATACATTGTTTGGTAATCCACAAGACCTCACACATTTGGGAGCAGTGCAGTAGCAGGTTCAGGGAATGCGAACTTCAAACACAACACCACTTAAAATGCCCACTGAACCCATAGTAGAGCATGTGGTCTCACAATGCTTGAGTGGCGTGCCACAGAGCTGGCTAGAAACACTCGAGCCTCTCAGTCCAACCCATGCAGCTGTCTTGCTGGCAATGACCCTCTCATCATGGTTGAGTGTAATTATAGGGCAACAGAAGTACTCCACTCCTCATGATGTGCAGACAGCCACAGCCTGACCCATTCCTTGCAGGTGATGATGACCCCCTCTCACTATATAATGCTTGAGGGTCATGGCCAGCCAGTACATGAGTGCCAGAGAGGGCGCATGTTATTGCCCATGCATAGAGCACCTCAGAACTCTGTGCTGCTTGTTGCCAGTATAGGAGTGACCAGGAGCCATTCAACTACACAAACATAATAGTTACATCCTGTTGCTATCATTCATTATGTAAGTAGATATTCAATCTGTATCAGTTTGTGAATTCAGTCACCTCTTTTCCTCACTCAAGCCTGGCTATGCCAGGCATCTCATAATCCTTGTTGATGTCCCCATGCAGAAGCAGCTAGCCAAAGAGAGGAAAGAGAGCAATGCAGCATCAGCTTGTGTATGACCAGACATTGCCTAAATTGTGCTACAGAGTATGTGTAATGCATTAACAGGATGTCTGTACAGATGAGGTTGCGAAAAAAATTAAAAGTCAGCATCTGTAGTTCAATATTAGTGCCTTGGATACCTAGATATTACTATTGACTAGCCTCGTTCCCAGGCTCCTCCCCAGCTTCTTGTCGCATACTGTACAGTATGCGACAAAAAGCTGGGGAGGAGCCTGGGAACGAGGCTAACTACTAACCACAACCAGAGAATGCCTTTGTGATTGTCAGTAGCATGGCTATAGCTACGTGTGTATTTTCAGCTACTGTGGCATTTGCTGCCGATTCATTAACCTAAACAGCTTTGCTACACATTTAGAAGTGCACTGAAAAGTTAAAAATGACCTACTTGAAAAGGAAGTGCCGGGCATACACAAAATAGTTCTTTGTTTGCACACCAAATGTGGGTTAAGGTGCTCGATCAGACATCTTATTTTAGTACAAAAGTCTACTTCACGGAGTAGATTATAATGTCAACTGTTCAGTAGCAATGCTAGACTTTCAGTTTTCCTGATTCTGTAGGACACATCTGACATTTTCTATGACATGTTACTGAATTTGCCTAGCTCTTTTTCAAGTGTGACTGGGTGCAGGTTTGATATACAATACTCACTTCATTCTTGTTCTTGAATGTCAAATCGCAATCGTTCGAAGGTTCAAAGGTTAACATTGTGCACATGCGCGTGCAGACGAAGTAAACCGGATAGACAGCGAGGTTCAAAGGTTAACATTGTGCGCCGTGCAGACGAAGTAAACCGGATAGACAGCGTACATTATCCACTATAAAAAGAGAGCAGCAGGTCTTGGGACATCATTTCAAGCGCAGTTGAATTACCTTCCAGCTCTGTAGACAAGTTCTAGTCTCCAAACTGAGAGGTATTGTTTGTAAATGTGCAACATTGGTAACATCCATAATCTATTATCATCTTGATAATTATTATGACCCTCATTTTGCAGTACCGAAATGAAGATGCTCCCTGCCACAGCTTTCTTCCTTGTCTGCGTGCTTGCAGCATCAGCTCAGGCACCAAATGTTCTTAATTGTAACATCCCAGTGGATCTAGTACGAGATTGTACTGCAGGATTAGCAGCGGCATTTGTAAGTTTGAGTGTATGGACTCTATAGTGTCTTCCAAACTATTATATCTAGCTACAGCTGTAAGAAAGTGATCATGCAGGATGTCTTTGTCACTATAATTATGCAGACTGGAACCAATGTAGGGAGTTTCTGCAATGGTAACTGTGCCGAACGGTATGCCAATGTTTACGCTAGCTGTGGAGGAGCTGCAGGCACACAAGCTGCCCAACAAATACAGCAGGGTGAGTTCATAGTTTACGTACATTCATGTTATTATCTATAAATCTGTCAGACCATCGAAACCCTGCACTGTATGCTAAACCCATTGCAACTCCAAGGAGTATGCGTTGCAAACTAAGGGATGCATGACTGAAGCCAGAAATTAATCATAGGCAATTTGCAACACAAAATCTGTAGTGCAGCTTTTTCGTGCTGTCCCATACTCTGGCATGAGGTATTCATTTCCTGGTGTTCGTCCCAGTCTACAACTGGAGATAGTAATGATGCTTTGTACTTTAGCCAACAGTGACCTATAGTCATGCCCATTAGACCGGAAATTTGGCAGCAGTGTGTTCATTTCTAGTGCATAATCTATACTGGATATATACTAGGGTGCATGGTTTCTGCCACATGCATATATCAGGCATACACTTTTCAGCTGCTGTATACGCATACTGCTGTGCATTTGTGTTTGACTGCAATGGTCTTGTGTTCCAGGTTGTGGCAGGAACAGTGGAGGCAACTACTGTTTCTCATATTTTACCTCAACACCTCCAACAACTACATGCTCACAGGTATGTTAAAACACTTCACAATACTTTGTATGCCTGCAATGAATATTACTTCACACGTGTTCCCATACAGCTTGGTTGCTGTGCTCGAGCTACTACGGTTTTGCCTGCATTTACATGCCCCACAACTGAACCAGCATGTGCTACTCCTTTCACTCTGAGCGGAGATGGTGGAAATCCAAATGGAGGTGGCAGTAGCATGAATGGAGGCAGTAGCATGAATGGAGGCAGTAGCAACACCACCAGTGCAGGCAATGGTGGAAATCCAAGCATCAACTCTGTGGCTACGATGTTCACCTCATTCCTCCTTGCAGCAGTAGCGTTGCTGTTTCACTCTTAGACCATTAGTACGTATGTATAATAGTTCCAGAACTGATCTTAGCTGAAGGTTTCAGTACATTTTGTAAACTGACAGTGTTGATAATTATGTGAATATGCACAATCTGCATAATTATGCAAGTCTATAGCATCCAATGTGCAAGTCTACATACTTTAGGAGACTCCTTCAGTATCAACATCTCAGTTCTTCTGAGTGCCAATTATACTAAATGAACAGAAGCCAAGTAAGTTGTTGTGTTAAAGGTGCATGGAAACCAGCAGGAAAGATGTGGGAAGGGTGCATTAGATCACTTTTCAGCAGCACTCATGCAGCCTATAGGCCGCATAGACACAGGTAGCAGTCAGTAATGTACTCATTAAAGGTGGTGCGAATTACCCAGGAAGTGGGGTAGCTATATATAAGATGTCACACTGCCTATTAGTCTCGGAACCAGACTCCCAACCCAAAGGGGGAGGGGGAGTCTGGTACAGTTGCATACATAGCAATTTGCAGTTGCGGAATTTCGGTGGCATAAATCTGATTGGTTGATTGCCATGTAATTGGGCTGTGGCACTTCACAGGTGACTAAGTGTGGAGACAGTGAATTGATAGTAACTCAATTATTCATCTAGCACCTCCTTGAGAGCCTCCGCAACACCTTTCATTGGCACTTAGGAATCCTCATGCAAGCTGTAGCCCATAATGGCTCTCTGTATGCAACTGTACCAGACTCCCCCTCCCCCTTTGGGTATGGGAGTCTGGTACCGAGACTAACTGCCTATCTTCATAAGCAGCACTTCAAACTACGATTGGATGTGTGATGCACCGACCAAGTTAATTTCTCTATAGCCATCCATCAATTGAAGTTTGAAAGTACATCTTATACTGATGCACATTTCCATTGCTACTGCATATACCAAGAGTTCATAACAATAAGAGTGTGCAACTGCCATACCACTACCACCACCTCCACAGTATAATGTGTCAATCAGTGTGGTCTACCTGTACATAGGCTGTGTAAACTCTGTAGTAATTGCCTAGATGGTGGTAGTGGAACCCATATATACGGCAGTTGCACACTCTTACGTATTGTTATAAAATCTTGCATAATTATACTCTGCAGGCTTTGATAGCCCCCCCCCCCCCCCCCCCCCCCCCCCCCCCCCCCCCCCCCCCCCAATGACTCACGAAGTCAGAAAAAATGTTCAGGTTTGGAGTTTCACTTTGAGCCATCAACCTCCTACTGAAACTGGATAAAGTAAAGTTTTACTTAGATATTGCATCATTAGCTTCATTTGCAATTTGGACTACCCTTATCTAGTGTGATCATGACCATGCATATACACTGATAATGTACTGCAAGTGCCAATTTATACATGTGGGTGGTTCAAGTAAAAACGGTACCTTATGTTTTAGAAATAAATGTTTATAGCCTCAGAGACAAAGGAATACTATTAATGGCTGTCCTCACCTGTGAATGTGCAGCTACGTAGTTAACTTGCATATATATAATGTTAACTTGCATAATATAATCAGTGCACAAAGACAGAAAGCCACACCCACCTTAATTGACAGGAAAATGAATATCATTAAGGTACAGTTTTTACTTGAACCACCCACACATATAGTTTGTTTGGTAATCCACAAGACCTCACACATTTGGGAGCAGTAGCAGGTTCAGGGAATGCGAAAAACACAACACCACTAAAATGCCCACTGCGGCCATAGTAGAGCATGTGCATGGTCTCACACAATGCTTGAGTGGCGTGCCACAGAGCTGGCTAGAGACACTCAAGCCTCTCAGTCCAACCCATGCAGCTGTCTTGCTGGCAGTGATCCTCTCATCATGGTTGAGTTTAATTATAGGGCAACAGAAGTACTCCACTCCTCATGATGTGCAGACAGCCACAGCCTGACCCATTCCTTGCAGGTATGATGACCCCCTCTCACTATATAATGCTTGAGGGTCATGGCCAGCCAGTACATGAGTGCCAGAGATCAAGGCGCATTTTTTGCCCATGCATAGAGCACCTCAGAACTCTGTGCTGCTTGTTGCCAGTATAGGAGTGAGATAACGGACCAGAAGCCATTCAAACATAGTAGTTACATCCTGTTGCTATTATGTAAGTAGATATTCAATCTGTATCAGTTTGTGAATTCAGTCACCTCTTTTCCTCACTCAAGCCTGGCTATGCCAGACATCTTCATAATCCTTGTTGATGTCCCCATACAGAAGCAGCTAGCCAAAGAGAGGAAGGAGAGCAATGCAGCATCAGCTTGCGTATGACCAGACACTGCCTATACCCTACATGTGCTAGATTGTGCTGCAGAGTATGTGTATGCATTAACAGGATACAGATGAGGTTGCGAAAAAAATCAGCATCTGTATATAGTTCAATATTATAATTTTTAATGACAATGGAAGGCCGGGGGACCCATATGTCAAGAGTACAGATGAATACATATAGCTTCAAATACACATTATTGTTAAAGTGAAAGTTTACGTTTTCCCATGAAACTATGGTACACAAACACACCTGTGAGCCAGATGATATGAACATTCTTTGAGTGCAAAATAAATATTAGCTTGTCAATAGAGCTCATGTGGAGAAAGGAACTGTTGAGGGATCTGCAGCAGTTAAATAGTTCGTCTCTGTAATGACCTTGCCACAACCGGCAAGTGATCAGAAAATGGGTTTCATCCACTACACCTTGGACGGAGACGTTCCTCCAGTGGAGTAGGTTTAGGGAGGGAGTATCGGCCCGTTTCAATCCTTAGTGAGTGGGAACTAGACCATAGTCTAGTCAGTTGGATACGAATATGTCATGGGAGGTTGAGGTATGGTTCAAGTTCAAGCCTTGTTTTGAACAAACGGTATGTTCTCAATTTTCTGGATGTTGCCAGATCACTTAACCATTGTTGTTGATATTGGTCCCAAAGTCTTTGCGTAAGCTTTTCAATGAATAGGTCATGTGGAAAACTGTCTGGGTTGTTCCAGATATGGGAAAACCCTGCTTTGTCGAGCACTGTCTTGATTGCTTGTGCCCACTGACTGGGCTGCTCAGAAATATTTAGTGCCTTGGGCACCTAGATATTACTATTGACTAGCCTCGTTCCCAGGCTCCTCCCCAGCTTCTTGTCGCATACTGTACAGTATGCGACAAAAAGCTGGGGAGGAGCCTGGGAACGAGGCTAACTACTAACCACAACCAGAGAATGCCTTTGTGATTGTCAGTAGCATGGCTATAGCTACGTGTGTGTTTTCAGCTACTGTGGCATTTGCTGCCAATTCGTTAACTTAAACAGCTTTGCTACACATTTAGAAGTGCATTGAAAAGTTAAAAATGACCTACTTGAAAATAGTTCTTTGTTTACACACCAAATTTGGGTTAAGGTGCTCGATCAGACATCATATTTTAGTGACAAAAGTCTACTTCATGGAGCAAATGGTAGATAATTTAATGTCAACTTTTCAGTTAGCTAGCTAGTATGCTAGGCTTTCTGATTCTGTAGGACACAACTGACATTTTCTAGGACATGTTACTGAATTTGCCTAGCTCTTTTTTCAAGACTGCTGTGTGCCTGGGTGCAGGTTTGATATCAATAATTTTAACGTGTCTGTGTGTTTTAACGTGTGGGAAGTGGGACTAGTCAATATTATTAAGATTTTAACGTGTGTGTGTCTGAGAGTGACGGAAGTGGGATGTTCGTGGGGCGGGACTAGACTATAGTGACGCGCGACCTTCGTACTTTAATTTATTTAATGAACCTCGAACTCCGCGAAGAATGTTCGAGAACATTGGGCCCTGGCATGGGCTGGAATCCGGCAAGCGCAATTGGGGACCAGCAGTAGAAGCGGACGTAATCGGGCGAGCAGCAGCTGGAAGCGGAGGCAAACGGGGAGCAGCAGTTGAAGCGGATGCCGCAATCGGGCCCGGGAGCAGCAGCTGAAGCGGACGCAAGCGGCGAGCAGCAGCTGAAGCGGACGCAAGCGCGGGGAGCAGCAGCTGAAGCGGACGCAATCGGGGAGCAGCTCTGCACAGAGAGTTGTCCGGCGCCGGATTACACACGGTAGGCGAACGAGGGGAAGTAGCTGAGCGAGCGAAGCGAGCTCAGCTACTTGTACAATATATACTCACTTCTAGAATGTCAAATCACAATACTTCGAAGGTTCAAAGGTTAACATTGTGCGCATGCGCGTGCAGACGAAGTAAACCGGATAGACAGCGAGGTTCAAAGGTTAACATATTGTGCGCCTGCGCGTGCAGACGAAGTAAACCAGATAGACAGCGTACATTATCCACTATAAAAAGAGTGCAGCAGGTCTTGGGACATCATTTCAAGCGCAGTTGAATTACCTTCCAGCTCTGTAGACAAGTTCTAGTCTCCAAACTGAGAGGTATTGTTTGTAAATGTGCAACATTGGTAACATCCATAATCTATTATCATCTTGATAATTATTATGACCCTCATTTTGCAGTACCGAAATGAAGATGCTCCCTGCCACAGCTTTCTTCCTTGTCTGCGTGCTTGCAGCATCAGCTCAGGCACCAAATGTTCTTAATTGTAACTTCCCACTGGATCTAGTACGAGATTGTACTGCAGGATTAGCAGCGGCATTTGTAAGTTTGAGTGTATGGACTCTATAGTGTCTTCCAAACTATTATATCTAGCTACAGCTGTAAGAAAGTGATCTGCAGGATGTCTTTGTCACTATAATTATGCAGACTGGAACCAATGTAGGGAGTTTCTGCAATGGTAACTGTGCCGAACGGTATGCCAATGCTTACGCTAGCTGTGGAGGAGCTGCAGGCACACAAGCTGCCCAACAAATACAGCAGGGTGAGTTCATAGTTTACGTACATTCATGTTATTATCTATAAATCTGTCAGACCATCGAAACCCTGCACTGTATGCTAAACCCATTGCAACTCTAAGGAGTCTGCGTTGCAAACTAAGGGATGCATGACTGAAGCCAGAAACTAATCATAGGCAATTTGCAACACAAAATCTGTAGTGCAGCTTTTTCGTGCTGTCCCATACTCTGGCATGAGGTATTCATTTCCTGGTGTTCATCCCAGTCTACAACTGGAGATAGTAATGATGCTTTGTACTTTAGCCAACAGTGACCTATAGTCATGCCCATTAGGTGCCCATTAGACCGGAAATTTGGCAGCAGTGTGTTTTATTATACATTTCTAGTGCATAATTAATCTATACTGGATATATACTAGGGTGCATGGTTTCTGCCACATGCATATATCAGGCATACACTTTTCAGCTGCTGTATACGCATACTGCTGTGCATTTGTGTTTGACTGCAATGGTCTTGTGTTCCAGGTTGTGGCAGGAACAGTGGAAACAACTACTGTTTCTCATATTTTACCTCAACACCTCAAACAACTTCATGCTCACAGGTATGTTAAAACACTTCACAATACTTTGTATGCCTGCAATGAATATTACTTCACACGTGTTCCCATACAGCTTGGTTGCTGTGCTCGAGCTGGTACGCTTTTGCCTGCATTTACATGCCCCACAACTGAACCAGTATGTGCTACTCCTTTCACTCTGAGCGGAGATGGTGGAAATCCAAATGGAGGTGGCAGTAGCAACAACACCAGTGCAGGCAATGGAGGAAGTCCAAGCATCAACTCTATGGCTACGATGTTCACCTCATTCCTCCTTGCAGCAGTAGCGTTGCTGTTTCACTCTTAGACCATTAGCACGTGTGTATAATAGTTTCAGAACTGATCTTAGCTGAAGGTTTCAGTACATTTTGTAAACTGTTGATAATTATGTGAATATGCACAATCATGCATGCAAGTCTATAGCATCCAATGTGCAAGTCTACATACTTTAGGAGACTCCTTCAGTATCAACATCTCAGTTAAAGGTGCATGGAAACCAGCAGGAAAGACGTGGGAAGGGGGCATTAGATCACTTTTCAGCAGCACTCATGCAGCCTATAGGCCTCATAAACACAGGTAGCAGTCAGTAATGTACTCAATAAAGGTGGTGCGAATTACCCAGGAAGTTGGGTAGCTATATTATAAGATGTCACACTGCCTGTAGCTTATAGCGTATGTGCAGATGTAAAGACATCTGAACATAATTATTGCTACATGCTTGGGTGCATGCAGCCAGAAACCTACCAACTTGTGCTCGTCAGTCATCATTGCTCCATAGTCCATAGCTAACTATACTGAACTAAACACCCATTTAGTACGGGCTTTTGACTTATAACTAACAACCTTCAGAGAAGACCATGGCATTATAGCTAATCATATTGCATGAACAGTGTAGTCACAGTGTGAAATGTAGAGATAGTATGCATGCAGTTTTGTTTGGTGTCATGCTGTTGTAGAGATTATGGCTTGCATTTGTTGACAGTAGTATGCATGCCACACACTAGCTGTATCGTAATCTTGTAGGGATGTTTATGCCTGGGTGTTCGAGACATGCATGTGACAATGGTGGTGGTCACAAAGTGGTGACAGGCCCATGGAACCTCTGCTTGGTCTGGTGATCGATGAGAGTATAATATAGCTAGGTGGCTGTTGAAATCATGTGCCAGCTACATTGGTGTTCATACTACCACTTTTGTGGCCCTGCACCAGTTGTTGCATGATAGTTTCTCATCCAAGCACCTCCTCTTCAATATCTGCATGGTTGGCGCAAATTGAGCCATCATAGTAAATAAAATGTCATCCAAACTGTTTCTCTAATTCTGGTGATTACTAAGTTTATATATATCATGTGACTGCACGGTTGCAGGCTATACTGGTAATGTGATTTATACTTCGCTAGAAATAATACCTGAGACGATACCAAATACATCGTTGCAAAACATGATGAAGAGTCCCTGTAGGAGACTCATAACTTTCAGTCTTGGAGCATGTAACCTAAAACAACGTGCTGAACTGGTAAAGGTCTGGACTTCTTAATACATGTAGTGTCCCCACCTACCGATATAGCTTAAATCCTGTGCTATAGTGCCTGCATGGTGAGACAGTTTATACTGCACATGCAGCATTGAAGAGACCTCGTGCTGGGTTTTGCAGAATCCCTACCAGAGCTCAGAGCTGGATGTCTTCCCTATAAGCTCTGAGCTCTGAACTTTCCGTATAAGGAGGGCATTGAGCTCTGAACCTAATAACTACACTGTTGCATGGATTCTGCAAAATCATACCAGCTGCAAAGCTCAGAGCTGTATGTCTTCCCTGTAAGCTCTGAGCTATGAACTTTCCTTATAAGGAGGGCATTGAGCTCTGAACCTAATAGCTACAGTGTTGCATGGATTCTGCAAAATCAGGCAAAACCTGGTGTACCAAACCACGTGTACACTCGTATATCGGCCAGTGGACATTTACTGTTATGAATATCCGGCTTAGTAATATTATCTACCGGTCATGATCAACTTAACAGGAGAGTGGGCAGGAAATTGAGTCTGTTAGATGGGCAGGGTGAGTCAGAGAGAGGTATGCAGACTGCCGGTGAGATGCATCTCACCTGCAGCAGTCTGCATACCTCTCTGCCTCATATCTGCATAAGTTCAACATATCTGCTGGAATTAGTACTATACTGATGAGGTTTCGGTGAACCATGCATACCAACTCTGAGTATGCAAGGTACACTGTGATAGCCCCACCCTCCCCAAATGTACAAGTTTGGAGGATCTGTCATCATTACCACTGTGTGGTACGTATACTGAGACTGAGAAAAAATAATCTGGTTTTAGCTACTTATAGGTTTGGTAGCAGTAGCGGGTTCAGGGAAAGTACTCAAGCACAGCACAAATTAGCTAATGTGCCCACTGCTGCCATAACTATGTAATGTACTCCTTTTTCCCCAATACGATTTCTTTTGGAATAACTTACCTAGTTCTGTAGTCCATTGTAATTCCATTGGCACATTCAAGCACTCCTTATCATTGTAGCTAGCTACCATTGTAATTTCAGGCTAATTTCTCTTTGTTGGATGTCTGCTTGTATCAGCTCTATATTACTCATGCATCTTTTGCAAAACATTTATAGAATTAAATTCCCAGTCATAGAGCTGCTTTCCATGTTGTATCACTATGCTCAGGTGTCACAGAAATAGAGGCACTCGAACATGCAACTGCCTTGACCCTCTCATCATGCTTGAGTGTAACACACAACATAATTGTAACACCTATCACTCACTAATAGCCAGCCATGACGTTGACACTCAAGCTATTTGGCCACATAGCTAATATATAGTATCCAAGGCAACTGAACCCAGAGCTAATTAACTAGTAGTAAGAAGCCAGAGCATCGGGAGTTGGTGTCATGGTTACTACTATGCACTCTATCTTGCAACCTGTAGCTATAGTCACGTGGCCACTCAGTATCAATCCTATAGCCCACGTACGTATATGGCCAACAGCAAAGCACACAGTTCACCATTGAGGCCTGACTCATGCCCTCTCTCTGAGTCTCACTATGCATAGCTACCAGTGTGGTGTCAAAGGTGGAAGTCACAGTAGTTGTGTCCCAGACTCATCAGAAGCCTCATCCACCAGTACAGAATAGGTACAGAGTAGCTACTTCCACAGGTGCAAAGTAGCTGGTTCTCTGGTACATTGGTTGGAAGACCTATAGAAGATTCTTAAATGTTGCATGCCAGCACTAATATTGGGTTGGTGAACCGGCTGACCCAGTGCAACCTCATATATGTCACTTTTGTGTGTGGGTGGGTAGCTATTATTGGACTGGGTAACCATGGCCAGTGTGCTGGTTTGAACTTGTCATAGAGCTAGCAAGTATGTATTATCAGCACAGTAGCATTCAGTGAATGCCACTACATAGCTACACTTGATTCTTTTCAAATTGGTTGTCTTCCCGAGAATAGCTAGTGTTTTAGTGCATGCGTGATATTGGCTGTCCTGGCTACATAATAACACACGTGATGAAAGTGGCTTAACATGAATCTGTTCTGCCAACTTACATGACTCCTAGTTTTTTAGGTTTGATTGTTCCATATAGGTAACAATGGTTGCATAACAATCATAAATCAAATTGGACACTGTTTATCTGTGACTGATTCCAGAAATTCCAATTCAGGTTTCGGTAATGGAATGGGACAATTCTTGCGAGATGGCTGATAATTACTGAAGCTCAGTAGGGGCTTGCTTGATAGTAAGTGATGGGACAGGGACAACTCTTACCTCCAGGTTTATAGAGCCTGGCTGTGTCTTACATCTACGATTCTGACTGCAAAGAATTATCAACAGTTACTGATGGGAGTGCAGAATCACTAGCTCCATGTGCCTGAGCACGCAAACTAAACTTTCCATATCCATGCTTCCAATGACTTCTCCCTCTCCTGAGGTGACAGCTACAGATGCAGTGGTGTGACCCCAAAACTGTATTGTGTGTTTGTGCAACGTTTTGGTGCTGCCTAGCTGCTTCAAGTTCTGTAATATCCGACTACCCTTGTACATTCCATGGCCCATATGCTTTTGATTGGATCTCAGTGAACTGTTGCACTGAAGACATATATATATATATATGTTCCATAATACTGAGATCCGATCAAAAGCATATCTGGACTACTACAAGGTTACTATAGGTCAGGTTCGGCAAGGGCACACAAATAACACAAGAAAAGTCAACAACATGCGCATTCCATCAGGCTTTAAATTATGATTACCCATAGTGAGAGGACCATCACCAGCAAGGAATGGGTCAGGCTGCAATGTCTTTAGTTCTGTGGCTGTCTGCATGCACATGCACATCCTGTGGATCCAGCGAGTCCTCAGTGGAAGTTGCCTGACACCCTGTAGTAGTTTGTGCACCCCCCCCCCCCCCCCCCCCCCCCCCCCCCCCACACACACATACACACACACACACACACATATAGTAGTTTGTGCACATTTACATCCCCCTCCTCCCTCCCCACAGGTGACTAATTATATTCATGACCCTAGTTAGGGGCGGTCAATAGAGCGGTTGCAATTACGTCACAATACCACGTGACTGAGTACTTCCGTATGGCAAAAGAATGTGGAGTTCAATGGCAGCTTAACGAAAACTACAGACTCGCTTGTTCTCCAGGTCGCATAGCTGCTCGATCTAATCGGCATGGTGACTGCACTACAGCGACAGTTGACACAGTAGTACTTCGTAAGTTCCGAGCTGCTTGCATTTCTAAGATCACTGTAGAATTACTACTTTTTGCCATACAGTCTTATGAGAGAAACGGAGTATAACGGAGGGCGTGTCGGTTGTTTTACGGCCGGTGACGTCACTTGCAAGCGCTCCATACCTAAATGGTTACACTCGTCAGCATGAGTAGCTAGGCAACCATGCAGTTGTCTCTCAAAATAAAAACATATCTTGATTTTATGGCCAAGGCCAATTAACATGACCTGTGGATTCGTTTTCTCATTCCATGGCTCAATAATTACCTGGACTTAACAAGGTTACAAGGTCAGGTTCAGCAGGAGCACACAAACTACTACAGGATGTGCATGCAGACAGCCACAAAGACCTTGCAGCCCGACCCATTCCTTGCTGATGATGTGCTTGAAGGTCATGGCCAGCCAGTGCCGAAGATGAGCAACAGCTGGAGGGTGTGTGTTATTGTGCAGAGAGTACCTCAAAAGTCTGTGCTGCTTGTGTCAGGACTCAGGAGATTAACTGACCAAGAACCACAAATACACAAACACAATTCTATTCAAGCTTAGCTACATCCTGTTACTTTCATTCACTGCATATAAGTAGATATTCAATTTACACATCCTGTACATGTGTACAGTTAATTTGTGAAACCGGTCACCTCCTTTCCTCACTCAAGCTATATACCAGGCATCTCTCATGCAGCTGTTGTGCTGGCAATGACCCTCTCATCATGGTTGAGTGTAATTACAGGGCACAACAGAAGTACTTCCACTCCACATGATGTGCAGATAGCCATGGAACCTTGCAGCCTGACCCATTCCTTGCAGGTGATGACACCCTCTCACCATATAATGCCTAGGGTCATGGCCAGCCAGTACATGAGTGCCAGAGAGGGCGCATGTTTTTGCCCATGCATAGAGCACCTCAGAACTCTGTGCTGCTTGCTGCCAGTATAGGAGTGAGATAACTGACCACAACTACACAAACATAATAGCAAGTTACATCCCGACCGTTGCTATCATGCATTATGTAAGTAGATATTCAATCTTTATCAGTTTGTGAATTCAGTCACCTCTTTTCCTCAAGCCTGGCTATACCAGGCATCTCATGATCCTTGTTTGACGTCCCCATACATTTCACACTGTGACTGCACTGTTCATGCAATATGATTAGCTATAATGTCATCACGGGTCTTCTCTGAAGGTTGTTAGTTAAGCCAAAAGCCCATACTAAATGGGTGTTTAGTTCAGTATAGTTAGCTATGGACTATGCAGCAATGATATCACACTGACTGACGATCGAGCACAAGTTGGACAGAAGCAGTTAGCCTCCTTCCAGGCCCAAGAGAGGAAGAAGAGCAATGCTGTGACAGCATCAGCTTGTGTACAAGTATGACCAGACCCTGCCTATACCCTGTGCTAGATTGTGCTGCAGAGTATGTGTATGCATTAACAGGATATCTGTACAGATGAGGTTGTGGGGGGAAAAAAAGCAGCATCTGTAGTTTAACTAGAAACAAAAAATTTCTTGCAAAAATTACAAATGATTTAGTGATGGCCACCCCGATCGACTCCCGAAAAAGCAGACAAACAAGGAATGCCATTAACCAGCCTCAGTCCCATCTCATTGAAAAATGTAGAATTTAGGGATGGGATGGGACTGAGGCTGGTTAATGGCATTCCTTGTTTGTCTGCTTTTTCGGGAGTCGATCGGGGTGGCCATCACTAAATCATTTGTAATTTTTGCAAGAAAATTTTTTGTTTCTAGTTTGTGAGGTTTTTTGAGCGCACGGAATGCGTAACTTTCCTGATGTCAGATTTTATTAATTGCCTTGATGGATGTGAACCTTCTGCTGGGCACTGAGCAGGCTTTGATGCTTCATTCTATTTCCACTGATAGTATTCCAAAACTCTAACCTCACTCACAGTATTGGTGGTATATACATGTTCCGCACTGTAGTTACGTCATGAAAAGAAAGCCACGCCTCCATGATGGCATAGTCACGATAGATCTTGGCAAGAACAGGTTGGTAGAAATTCCTCGCAGCGGTAGTGAGGCACCAGATGATGGATTCACAAGGATTCAGCTGATCACCAAGCGCCCGAAATGCCGTAAAAAAGAATGCAACGTGCGTTTGCATGTGAACTGCGCATGCGCATTTGGCACGCGTGACCTCTGGTTGCATCAAAATGGCTTCGTGCTAGCAATTCACGGAATCGTAGCTAGCCAGCAGTGCCGTTCTTGCCAGTATGTAGTCAAAAGGGCCGAAAGGAGCTACTACGACGAAAGCGATGTTGTTCTGTGAGTGAACTAGCTCAGGAAATGCTTTTGTTGTCCAGCTATGCTAGTCAATGAGAAAGAAGAAGAAGAAAGAAGATGACGAAATCGGAATTTTACGGCGACTTATTACTCGACTCCCGCGTACTCTCAGGTACGTTTGCGAGTGTTTTTGTGAACTGCTAGGCAGTATCATTCTGTCTGCATGCTTGGTTGGGGGGTAGTAGCTTCTTTGGCCGTTTTCCTGCTGGTGCATCAGTATGGTATTTTCGAAATTTCCTTAGCCATCCCTAAATAGAGAACGCTACCGCGTTCTCTGTTATTAGTGCCTTGGGCACCTAGATATTACTATTTACTAGCCTCGTTCCCAGGCTCCTCCCAGCTTCTTGTCCAGTATGCGACAAAAAGCTGGGGAGGAGCCTGACAACGAGGCTAACTATTAACCACAACCAGAGAATGCCTTTGTGATTGTCAATAGCATGGCTATAGCTACGTGTGTGTTTTAAGCTACTGTGGTGTTTGCTGCCGATTCATTGACCTAAACAGCTTTGCTACACACTTAGAAGTGCACTGAAAAGCAAACATGACTACTAGTGAAACCAAATGTGGGTTAAGGTGCTCGATCAGACATCTTATTTTAGTACAATAGGTCTACTTCACGGAGTAGATTATAATGTCAGCTTTTCAGTAGCAATGCTAGACTTTCAGTTTTCCTGATTCTGTACGACACATCTGGGACATGCTACTGAATTTGCCTTGCTCTGTTTCAAGTGACTGTGTGCAGGTTTGATATACAATACTCACATATCATTCTTGTTCTCGAATTCGAATGTAGCCATTTCAAATCACAATCGTTCAAAGGTTCAAAGGTTAATATTGTGCGCATGCGCGTGCAGACGAAGTAAACCAGAATCCGAATAGAAGGCGCACATTATCCACTATAAAAAGAGAGCAGCAGGTCTTGGGCCATCATTTCAAGCGAAGTTACCTTCCAGCTCTGTATACAAGCTCTAGTCTCCAAACTGAGAGGTATTGTTTGCAACATTGGTAATAACATCCATAATCTATTATCATCTTGATAGTTATTATGACCCTCATTTTGCAGTACCGAAATGAAGATGCTCCCTGCTACAGCTTTCTTGCTTGTCTGCGTGCTGGCAGCATCAGCTCAGCAGGTGCTAATGTTCCTAATTGTAACATCCCACTGGATCTAATACGAGATTGTGGTGCAGGATTAGCAGCGGCATTTGTAAGTTTGAATGTATGGACTCTATAGTGTCTTCCAAACCATTATATCTAGCTACAGCCAGTGGCTACAGCTGTAAGAAAGTGACCATGCAGGATGTCTTCTTGTCACTATAATTATGCAGACTGGAACCAATGTAGGGAGTTTCTGCAATGGTAACTGTGCCGAACGGTATGCCAATGCTTACGCTAGCTGCGGAGCTGCAGGCACACAAACTGCCCAACTAATACAGCAGGGTGAGTTCATAGTTTTCGTACATTCGTGTTATTATCTATAAATCTGTCAGACCATGCACTGTATGCTAAACCAATTGCAACTAAGGGATGCATGACTGAAGCCAGAAATTAGCAATTTGCAACACAAAATCTGTAGTGCAGCTTTTTCGTGCTGAATCATGTGGTGCATGTGTCCCATACTCTGCATGGCATGAGGTATTCATTTCCTGGTATTCGTCCCAGTCTACATGCTTTGTACTTTAGCCAACAGTGACCTATAGTCATGCCCATTAGACCAGAAATTTGGCAGCATGTGTGTTCTATTATACATGTATAGTGCATAATCTATAATCGATACTAGGGTGCATGGTTTCTGCCACATGCATATATCGGGCATACACTTTTCAGTTCAGTGCAGTATGCATGCATATACTGCCATGTGTTTGACTGCAAAGGTCTTGTGTTCCAGGTTGTGGCAGGAACAGTGAAAGCAACTACTGTTTCTCTTTTTACCTCAACACCTCAAACAACTTCATGCTCACAAGTATGTTAAAACACTTCACAATACTTTGTATGCCTGCATTGAATATTACTTCACACGATTGATGCACCTAACTGTTCCTATACAGCTTGGTTGCTGTGCTCGAGCCGATACGCTTTTGCCTGCATTTACTTGCAACACAACTGAACCAGCATGTGCTACTCCTTTCTCTCTGAGCGGAGATGGTGGAAACACAAATGGAGGAAGTCCAAGCATCAACTCAATGGCTACGATGTTCACCTCATTCCTCCTTGCAGCAGTAGCGTTGCTGTTTCACTCTTAGACCATTAGCACGTGTGTATAATAGTTCCAGAAATGAAGGTTTCAGTAAATTTTGTAAACTGTTGATAATTATGTTCCTGAAGCTCACATACACATGTAGATTACATGCATGTGGTCATGATTGCCAAGAACGGATGATGATATCGTCCACTGCAATGACGATGGTAATCTTTTCACATGTCTGTAGATGGTACTTTTTACTTGACAACACAAGGGGTATGCTATCAAGCTACTCATCGCTTGTAGCTACCTGGTATTGTCATAATGCGGCATATCTCCTGGCCGATTGCAGGGGGGAATGCAGCACCCATTAGTGGTGTCCTGACTAATTCGGATGTGCCTTGTGACCCCTAAAGGAGAGGAGGGAGAACTCCTTGAACTGACTATGAGTATTAACTTTTTCTAGCTGTATAGTTACATGAAAAGGTAGTCTCACATGGCCAGATCCACCTGGAAGGGAGCATCTGTTCTACTTGCCATCACACTCTCAGACTTGCAAGTAGACCAGACCATCCCTTCCAGGTGGGACTGGCCATGCGAGACTCATGAAAAAGTGCCCTCCAACCATAAAGTTGGAGGGCACTCACCACCATTATAAATTTTTAGTTGGAGAGGCTCCTAACTGCACATTTAGCTAATGTGCAGTGAGGAGCATAGCCGGCAGATCATTTCTTACTACTCAGTGCCTGAAACCGCCGTTGTTTTGAAGCAGCTATGACGTCACTCAGATGCACTGTGTACGTGTGGGGGTGGGGCTCGTTGTTCCGAAACCACACCCCATTGGTCACGTGTGCATCGAGTTAGCTAGCTAGTTGGAATTGGTTTACGAAGATGAAGCTCCTAGTGTGTCAGCCTTCTCTTCTCGTGTTTTGTTGTCTAGGTGAGGTCTCCGCGTCACGGTCATTGTAGCGGAATCACTTTGTATGTACCTGCTTTTTCCAGTGTATATTGGAAATGGTGTTGTTGGGTGGGCATTATTTAGGTCTCCTAACAGGCAATCTCTAACCTCGCGGCCATGAGCCCAAGGTTAGGTTAGTGGTCATGGTAGTTTTACAACCCATCCCACTATAGCTAAACTGCTCTTGTCTAACAATGGTCAACTGCCTTGCATTTCCGAGATCACCATAGAGGCTACCATTCTTTTGCCACTCATGGAATGGAAATCACGTGGCACTATACGGTCTAACATGGTCGTGACGTCATGTGCAGAACCTCTAAGGAACCACTCCCATAAAAGAAGTTTATTTGTTGCTACCTTCATGTATTTGCGATGTCAAAGTACGAAAACATGGACATCCACGTACACACGTACACACTTCTCCTCTACACACACATACATGTACACACAGTTTTTCCATCGCTGGGCACTCTCCCATTATTACATGAACGTTTCTACCGGACCATTAACAGTGCCATTCCCTGCTTCAGGCTCACCAATGCCACCCACCAGATTGGCTGCTCAGGTAGGTTGTGAGGAGGGAGGGAGGGAGGGAGGGAAGGAGAGCGGGGGGAGGAAGGGGGGGGGGGGGGGGGGGGGGAAGAGTGAGGATGAGGATTAGTATCCAACAACTGCATATTATGCTATTGCTCTCACTCATACTAACCCTCAATCCCTCCCTTCCACCTAGCCTCGTTCCCAGGCTCTCTCCTCAAATAACGGGGGGAGGAGAGAGCCTGGTAACATTCGTCAGAAAAGCTGTCAACTACTGGCACCTGGATCTGGCGGAACCAATCAGATTGGAGAACTAAACCACGTGAACATGTGATTATTTTAGATGTTCACCTTCACTTTTGTGCTAGCGCATTAATTGTAGACTCAGAACTGAACGTTCCGGGGCAGAGTACCTCTCAATGTTTGGCAAGAGGCAGTTGGCAGGGGAGTGCGAGAGGCCCACTAGCCTGATCACGCTGTTCACTTCAGTTTGTTTGCAGTACCAGCTCGCTCGTCATTGTCGCCGCTTACAGGATCGACGGTCCCGGTTTGCTGTAGAAGTGTCTTGGACCTCGATGAAGCTGGGGATGCCTTGAAAACGAAGAGCGATGTTTTCAATAGTGTGCGACTGATTTCTAACTCACGCGGCATTTACCACAAAAGTACATGTGGGAGTGTCCTTTGTTTATCACATGAATGATGACACGCCGGAAGCCGACAGCATTCCTTGCGAATGTTACCAGGCTCTCTCCTCCCCCCGGTTTTGAGGAGAGAGCCTGGGACCAAGGCTACAATGTACCTTCCCTATCACCCCTTCCCTCTCCTCCTCCCTCTCTTCCTCACTCCCTCCTGTAAGATCACTGTCAAAACTGATCAAAGAACTATAACTGTGCATTACGTAATATATAAATACCAGTTTGCAGTGCATTACGGGTTTTAGTGCCCTTGACCGTTAACTAGATTGCCTGAGACCGTTAACTAGATTTCCCGAGACCGTTAACTAGATTGCCCGAGTGCACTAAAGCCCGTAATGCACTGCAAACTGGTATGCAACTCACTGACCCGAAACAGCCGTTGATCTTTGAAAATTATGCACACTAAAGTGTGCACTAAGCGATTTAATGCTCCATCATGTGATCGATTCTGAGGCGTCTGATTCATTGAGGGTCACGTGAGTAGTACTAAATGTATACAGTGTAAATATAGGCAATGTGATTTCGACGTGTAAACATGCGTAGTTCAGTACCGTTATGCCATCTCCCCTTTCCGGGATATTGTCTCAGTCATTCACAATAGGTATTCCTATATGAGACAGTGTCATTTTTGGCTTACAAATTGGTTCTGGTGGTTTCAAACTGGTTGGTGGTGTATATACATGTAGAGTTGGGCACAATGTTGGTGTGACTGTGATTCTGTTCAATCGTGCTATTTGAGGTGTTCATCGTGTACGATCTCGGGGCAGTAGCATGGGTGACAACGCAACCTGTCACTGGTTGTCCATCATACATTTGTACATCAGCAATGTCTGGCAGAGGTTTGGCTCGGTGTGATTGTCAAAATTCTGTTTCTGCTTCAGTTTCAACTCCTCATCTAGTCGATGGAACTCCTTTGTCTATGGCCAGGTTAGGACTAGGCTCTGCGTGGTCTGCGGAACTTCAGATTGGAGGCGCCTGTCCTGGGACAATTCTGCAAGGGATAGCCCACACCATGGAGAGGGGTTATTCGGTTAGAAACGAGTGCCAGTCATTGGTCAGTCAGCTTCTTTGCAGTCTTCACTGCCCTCTCTGCATGGCCATTGCCCTGGGGGTAGTGAGGGCTGCTAGTGGTATGCACAGACCCATACTTAGCAGCAAATTCCGCAAACTCAGTTGAGCTATACTGGGGCCACTGCCACTGGTGAGAGTCTCTGGGTTACCGTAGTGAGCGATCGAATGCTGCCTTCACTGCTGTGTGCTATGTCTCGAGCCGATCCTTTGCTAGCTGGGAGTTGAACTACATTTGTCTCCAGTAGCAGCTCAGCTAGTTCCTCTAAGTTGTCAACTTGTGCTGTGGAGGGCAAGGGTGCATGTGAGAGGGTGTCTGTGGTGCTGATATCTCTTCCTGGAACATGGAGGATGGTCACTGTGTACGTGAAGCTGTCCATGTGGAGTCGGAACTGTAGGACTTGTGGGGGCAACTTGTCTAGCTGTTTGTTTCCGAGGAGAAGGACAAGAGGCTTGTGGTCAGTCTCAATTGTGATGGTCTTGCTGAGGATGTAGTTAGAGAATTTCTCGCCAGCCCAGGTGATTGCGAGTGCCTCCTTCTCTATTTGTGCATATCTCTGCTCAGTGTCGGACATTGAGTGCGATACATACATGTATGCAACTGGTCTCCACCTTGACTCGGTTTCTTGCATGAGTACTGCTCCCAGCCCGTAGGAGGCTGCATCAGCGGATACTAATGTACCTTTGTTGGCACCTCTGGATCGTAGAGTGCAAGTGTTAGTAGTAGATTTGGACAGCTCTTCCTTCACTAGTGAGAATGCTTCACTCTGGCTAGGTCCATGCTGTGTTCTTGCCAAGGAATTGTCTCAATGGCTGTGTGCCCCAGGTTTGCCGTGAACTTTCCGAGCGGGTTCACCATGCTAATTTAATGCCGTAGCTCTGAAACAGTTGTTGGTGGGTTTGTTAGTTGGATGGCCAATGTCTTTTCCAGGTTGGCCCGGATGCCAGTCTGATCAATCACATGACCGAGAAACTTGATGGATGTCACACCAAATATGCACTTGAGCAGTGCTCTTGATTGGCTGGGTCACGGCGAGGAGCCGGGCATTGTGGTGTGCTCTATTGCTTCCAAACTAAAAGACCATCTCACACACTACACCATCAAGTCCAGTCAGGATCTTATTAACTTCCTGGTGTTATTGTGATGGCGTTATGTTTATATTGTAGTTCGGCGAGCATGAGCGAGCCCCACCAGACAATACAATGGAGGCATTGGTGGAGGTCATCACCGAGTCTGCCTCCTCACCCAGACAATGCAGCAGGTGCTAATCTGTTTTGCAGTGGATTGCTCGCCAAGACCTGATGCAACTCGGAAATGCTCGAATTGTCTGTGCTGTTGGGGCCAGTTGTCGGGTGTCTTGAAAGGAAGGGTGGTGGGGTTTGGAGTTGTGAAGGCTAGCATTCGATCACTGCTGCTACCATGTAAGATCACTCATCAAAGGACTCAGCTCCACATTAGAGGAAGCACATGGCGTTCTTATTACCCCGCGCGCGCATGTGCGAAGCGGGGTTAAGCAATCGGTTTTGTCCGTCAGTCAGTCAGTCGTCTGTCGTCTGTCTGTCAGGCGAAAAAAATTGAAATCTCGCCACATAGACCCTCATAAACCATCGAAATGGAATCAAACAATAGCAAATAGCAAAAAACTGCTCTATATGTACCTGACTGAAGTCAAGGCGCTCCGTTTCGCTGTATTTCGGCTAACTCCTACTTTTCATAACTATTCATAACATTGGCTCCACCTCTTCGTGACCTCAGAGTCCCATCAAGAACAGGACACGCAGTGCATTTGGAAACTTCATGCTTCGAGATGACCGCTAGGAAACAGTGTTTTCTCACGATCTACATTGTATGTACTTCACAGACATCGTGGCTATTGTTTCGGCTGTTTTTTCCAGCTATTTCCTATTATTCGTAACATTTGGCCCCACCTCTCCAGCTTCACAATATAATATGTTGTATAGATCTATACGGTAAGCGGTCACTCCCACACCTTGGATATGGCCATACACAAACACGCGATAGCCGCCCTGTTCGATGCGCATCGGCAGAGATGTCACGTCGATTGTAGCTGCACTGCATGCATCCTGACGTCCAGCGCGGGGTATGTGTTCTATGAACACCTCTAGTTATAGACAATGTGATTACAACATATCAATACCATATAGTCCTCTTACGCCACTCCTGCCTGCCTCCCTCGTTCCCAGGCCTATAGCTACCCTGTTCTTTCTGTTCTTCGGTTTGCATTGACAATAATGCACGGATGTGGAAGATCCGTCAACGCAAACCAAAGAACTGAAAAAAACGTAGAACAAGGCTAGATAATGGCAGATCAACAGTCGAGAATGGCAGAACAAAATTGATTATGCTCGGACAAATTGTCCGTACACTTTAAAATTTTTATTTCGTCCACTGCTCCCTCCCTCTCTCCCTCCCTCCCTCCCTCCCTCCCTCCCTCCCTCCCTCCCTCCCTCCCTCCCTACCACCCTCCCTCCCTCCCCTCCTCCCTCTTCCTCTCCACTCACTCAGCCTCTGACACCACTACTCGAGGTGTGCTCTACTTTGTGGACACCAACGACACTCTGGACTGGCTGCTGAACAGCGGGCCCCATTCACCCTACATTGCAATGTTGGAACCAGAGATGTTTACTGGGTTAGCTCTCACATCACCTACAGTAAATTACCTACTGAAGCATTTTCTCCAAGGGGATTTACTGATGGTCTTTCCTTAGGCTACTCCACCTCTTGAAAAAGCAAAGAAACAAGGAGAAATTCCATTGCCCATCCTCAATCCCATCCCATGCATAAAATGTAGTCCTAGGCCTGCTAGTGTAGAATGCTACCACGTTCTCTGATACCAGACGAAGTCGAATTTCACCAGACACTTGTAAATATAGCCTCATTCCCAGGCCGTGTAAGAGAAATGGCCTGGCAACTTCCGCGAGTGCAAACTGTAGCGCGATCAAGCGATCGATGAATGGGCATGACTGCGACGTTTCAACGCATGACGCAGTTTGGTTTACTGTTGTCATGTGACATGATGAAATCTGATTGGTTCTGCCAACTCTCTGGCAGTGGAAGTTAAAGTTTGAACTCGCGTAAGTTGCCAGGCCGTTTCAGGGCCTGGGAACGAGGCTATTGTAAATATTGATTGGATTATGTACCACGTTTCATACAGAGGGAAGGGCACCCTGGGATCCCCCCCCCCCAACTAAAAATCCTGTATGAAACCCTGTGACAGTATCCATATCAAAAGCTGGTATCAGTGCAAGGAATGTGTGGACATTAATGTCCTGACACTTGCGCTGCATATGTTTGACCAGGTGTCTGGATTGTTAACATTGTGAACCCTTGGCCAGGTGTCTGGATGTTATCGTGAGCCCTTACTCTGGGACGTTTCCGTGTAGCCAACCTCATTCCTGTACTGATTCTGCACTGCTAGCATGCCCTCGTTCCATGGTGTGACTCGTCAGGGCATTCCCAGACTATCTGCTCTCCCTCTCTTGCAGTGCTCATGTCCTCCGACTGAGGGACTCCCCCCGTGTGACTGGGATTCTGGTGCGGTACGGTGACAATGCCAGTGATCCAAACCAGCTAATACCAGCAGGTACGTGTACGTAAGTGTTGTAGTAATTGACTTCAAGCGTAATAAATAATTATACCGTATACCGGGAAATTTTGGCGACCGTTTTAATTTGGCGATTTGGCGATTCGGAAGTCAGTCGCCAAATTAAAAAATCGCCAAATTAAATGACCGGCCAGATCGACTGTCGGCGCGCGCGGCGAGGCAAGACCCAACGTACTATCTGCTGAGCAAGGTCTACAGAGAAGCGCCTACTACTTCACAGAGGTGCACCGAATTAAAGAGTACAGTCTGCTGAAAATCACTACCAAGGACACGACCTACTGTGTAGCTACATGTGTCGTGCATTACTGTCACAGCGTACGCATCCTAGACAGTGCTGACCTGATGACCTCCCAGATAGCTGTTCGCCGATTGGGGGCCTCCAGATGCAACTGAAAACGTGATGACGACGACACTGCTCTCCATTTCGTACATCTTCGTCCTGGGGCCGGGGTTTCTCGATCTCGTGTCAGAACAAGTCACGTCGCGCTAGCGCTCGCGGCTCCCATATAGTTACGTCATACTTTTTCTGTCAATCGCCAAATTTTTAATTCGCCAAATTTTATACCGAGCCATTTCAGGCGATTTCGCCAAATTTAATGGCCGCCAAAATTTCCCGGTATACGGTATTACAATTACGTATGCTATTATCCAAATTACATGTGCTACCTGTACATTTACATAGATTTTTAGACTGTCAATACCTTAAAGATTTTAACGTGTGTTTGTCTGTGCATGATGGAAGTGGGTGTGGGTCGGGGGCGGGACTAACTATTGTGATGCACGACCTTTGTACTTTACTACATGTACTAACCTTGAGCCTCCAAACCGCGAACTTGTGCAAGACCGATGGGCTACTGAACAGTTGAGGCTGCATCTCAGGGCAGCAGCTGAAGCGGGCGCGATTGGGAGCGAAATAAGACCCATGAGCGCTCGAGCGCAGCAGCTGCACCAGGCACAGCAGCTGCACCAGGCACAGCAGCTGCACCAGGCACAACAGCTGCACCAGGCACAACAGCTGCACCAGGCACAGCAGCTGCACCAGGCATAGTCTCGTGCCCAGCCGGAAACGTGTACGGAAAATCCGTCTGGTGACTTTCAGCAACATCCTCAGTCTCATTTATTATTCATAGTTTATCAGACATGTACATGCGTAATTCCCAGGTGCTGTTTAATTACGCATATAGTGAGAAGTAATGATCTGCAGCTGCATCATTACTTTTCAGTGATAAATTGTGCAGTGATGACTAGTCATTGTTGTCTCATTTGTGGGAAAAAAGCCCTGCCATTGTCTAGAAGAATTATTGACCCACCGTCGCCGGATATCCATGAAGTTAGAGATTTCTTCGTTCGATTCATGAAGCCAGGTTTCGTGTTTCCAGGCCTTGGCGAGCGGCAATCGCTGTCAGTATTGGAAATCGCTGTGCCGATCTGCGGCACTAGAAGTTCTTGGACAGCACAGGTACAGGTAGCTATCCACTTCTGACCCACTGTTTGCAAGTAGTTCCTGATGACGTCACACCATTAACAAAGAGAAAATTAAATTCTCTGCAATTTCATTGGCAGTCTGAAATTCCTTCCTAAAAGTTTTTAATGAGGACTGCGGTTTCTGCGCAAAGTCGCCAGACCCTCTTTCCCGCGAGGGGTGGGGTCTGGGCACGAGACTACACCAGGCACAGCAGCTGCACCGGTCACAGCAGCTGCACCGGGCACAGCATAGGCGAATGAAGGGGAAGTAGCTGAGCGAGGGAAGCAAACGAAGCTACTTGTAATGATTACAGTTACTAGTAAAAAGCGTACATTACCACAATTATATAAATCAGGTTGCAAGAACAGGGAAGAGATTTTTGAAGTACTAGTTTAAGATTTTAAGGATAGCCACTGGCCAGTGACTGCTCTCCTTGGCTTCAGAGCTCAGAAGAGTCACACGTCACAAGAGAGCAACATTCCTGCACCACCATGATTGCCCAGGGTAAAATAAGCTTGAAACCAGCAGCAATACTAACCGCGACTAACATCACGAGCCACGGTAACTGACAACTGACAGAAGCACGCATGTGCAACGACCTTTGAACTCTATTAATAAAAACGCTCCAAGCGGTGGTCTTTTTAATTGCGGGCGGTGACCAGAAACTATGAATTTTGTTACTATGGCCTTATGCCACCTTTTCCCGTGGACTGCCACAAATGCATGCTGAATTGTGAGTGCTTGTTGCTGGATATGCACCCGCACACAATTTGTATCGATGTATGTTCCTCAGCACCTATAGAATTATGCAGCACCTGTTTGTGTTTCATCGTGTGTCAGCATGTATGTTCTCTCATCTGCAGACCTGGATCACTTCTCGCCTGAAAGGTCCTGTCCCAATTCCGGGTTCGGGTCAGGTGAGCCAGCTCTCTGTACCCTCACTGTTTGTGTCTACAATGTACTTATCCCGTACCCTCGCTGTTTGTGTGCAATTCTCTTTCACCGTTCTGTCCTCTATTTTCACACAGATGAGTCATGCACTGCCTGGAACCAGTATGTAAGTGTCTGTGCGTCTGGTGTTAGTGAGGCTCACTATGACCCTGTGGGTCTGACATACATGTATTGTGGAAGCTCACTACCCTCCCCCTCCCCACCCATCTATCTGTGAATGCATTTACCGTCACGCATGTTTACCACACACACACACACACATACACACACACACACACACACACACACATGTACACATACACACACACACACATACACACACACGTACACACGTACACACACACACACACACACACACCCACACACACACACACACCCACACACACACACACACCCACACACACATACACACGCACGTGCACACACACACTCATATGCCTTCAGGGCACTGACCTCTCCTTCACGGACTTTGGTGACTTCCCAGTATTTGCTCTCCCATCTGGCACCTTTGAGGAAGTCTTAGATGTAAGCAACTCATACCTACCCATAATCCTCTCCCCTTCTCCCCCTCATATCACCCCCCTCCCTCCTTATCCCCTCCCCCTCCCCCCATCACCTAATCCCTTTCTCTCTCCAGTGTTTCAACTCCCACAATGCCAACAGCAGTGGAGGCATAGCGGACTACCCACTCTGCTCTGTGGAGCTCACTGCTGACATGTCCGCTGTCAAGGACACGGAGACTTGCTTCAGAAGAGGTGAGATATCAACGGTTACCTTTCCATGCTGATGTCTGTGTGAATGCCTCATAGGGGTGTTTTTCAATCAACCCTAAAGGTCAAAGGTCAACCAGTTGGAGCTGAATTGCCATTCTTTAAGCTGTAGTTTGACTTTCAATCATTGACCTTTGACCTGTAAGGTTGGTTATAATACTGTAGGCTCTTATTCGCTGTTAGGCACGGGTTCCCAGATGCCTTTCGATCCTATGGCAGCACACTTCATATTCAAGGATAACAATTTCATATCCATCGCTATCTTTTAGGCAAATTGCTTTTAATAATTGCAGCTGGTTATAGATGTTGTAACTGATAGCAGTAAAACCAGTAAACTGCTTGCATGGTTTTAGGTTCACAGCTCTAGTCACATGACTTATACTCTGTTGTTGAATGACCAATACTCTGTGGTCACATGACTTCTGCTGTGTAACCACAAGTCCAATACTCTGTAGTCACATGACCGATACTCTTCTCTCTGACAGCCAATGTGCTGACACTGCTGGTGAACGGCATCAAACTTTGTGATCCCCTTGGCGACCAAAACGTGTGGGGCACCCTGTTTGAGTTGCCTCAAGAGATACCGAGCGAGGGGATCATCATGCTGGCTACCAAGGTAATGGGGAGCTTCGACTCGGAGAGAGAGAAAGAGAGAGAGATGTGTGTATGTGACAGTCCTGTGTAAGAATCAACCCCATCAGTCAAAATTGATCGAGGCCTCGGGGTGGCCTGGGAACAATTCTGACGCCAGCAGTAAGGGGGATCCTTAGTCTACCCGAGTAAAAACGGTCGCGCGCTCACGCGGGAATACGCATTGTCTCACACTTTGCGCCGCGCTGCGAAGCATCTAATTGCGCGAGACGGTGTCGTCACAATGCGTGCGAACTCGCACGTTCGCTTATAATTGCGCTTTGCCGTGCAGTTCACGTCCGGGAGATTCTGAGCACTATTTCGTGCGAGATTCTGCTGTTTCGATTCCTCTGCTCTGATTTTGCAACGTCGCATAGCCCGTCGTGAGAACGCACAACTTTGCGTACGCGACATTCGTCGCCGCAAACTACACGATGAGACGGTTAACCACACTATTTAACGCGACTGCGTGCGCGTCGCGACTTCTCACGTGATGGCGCGACCTTTTTTACTCGTGTAAACCTGAAGCAAAACAGGTAAGCCGAACGTACGCACTGAGTATCAGATCGCTACAATACGATGTATGTTTTTGCTGCGCCGGTAACGTTATGATGCTGTCTTTGCTTGTCAGTTATCTTTCAGACTTGGTTAGTCCTTAGGCAAGGGATCCAGTGGTTTGTCCCATGTTTCTAGCTGTCTTACAGCAGGAATTAAGAATGAGTTGATCAGCATTTCTACACGGGACTGTCATACATGTATACAAGTAATAAAAAACATTTGAAAATGTGACAGGATGTAGGGATACCAGAACGGCAAAAAGTAAGGAAACAAGGTTGGGATGATCGCACAAAACAGTGAAGTATACAACCCCCCTACAGAGATCTTGTTCCATATACGTGTATAATGAAAAAGATATGTAGGGGGGTTGTATACTTCACTGTTTTGTGCGATCATCCCAACCTTGTTTCCTTACTTTTTGCCGTTCTGGTATCCCTACATCCTGTCACATTTTCAAATGTTTTTTATTACTTGTTTATGTCATTTTTTTTAGTAACAGTGCATGTTTGAGCTGAAATTTGCCATCACAGAGCAGAAGTCGGTGTCCTCACAGGTAGTAGGAGCCCTTGCTTTGGTATATGGGCAATATTGACTCCGGTATTCACACTGCCAGCCAGCATTGGCTGAAGAATCAGACCCAAGTCAACCCTTTTCTGGATGGATACTAGCTCAGGCAGTAATCCCTGTCTGAAGACCATAATACCAGAAGTAGCAAGATTTATATTGTTGAGTCTTTAGATAGGCATTCAGCCCTCTCACAGAACACAGTAGGTAGTAACATACATAAACTATACCATAGATAATATAGCTGCGGAACGTTCCGCAGCTATCAATACATTAAGATTTTACCTGTCTGTGTGTCTGTGTGTCTATGTGTCTGTCTGTGAGTGACGGAAGTGGGATGTTCGTGGGGCGGGACTAGACTATAGTGACGCGCGACCTTCGTACTTTAACTTATTTACTGAACCTCGAACTCCGTGAAGAATGTTCGAGAACGTTGCCATTGGGCCCGGAGCATGGGCTGGAATCCAGTATGCAGTCGGGGAGCAGCAGTCGAAGCGGACGCAATCGAGCGGAAGCGGACGCAATCGGGGAGCAGCAGTCGAAGCGGACGCGATCGGGAGCAGCAGCTGATCGTGAAAGCGGCGAGCAGCAGCTGAAGCGGGCGCAATCGGGGAGCAGCAGCTGGAGGCGGAGGCAAACGGGGAGCAGCAGTGGAAGCGGATGCCGCAATCGTGCCCGCGAGCAGCAGCTGAAGCGAACGCAAGCGGCGAGCAGCAGCTGAAGCGGACGCAATCGGGGAGAAGCAGCTCTTCAGAGAGCTGTCCGGCGCCGGATTACGCACGGTAGGCGAACAAGGGGGAAGTAGCTGAGCGAGCGAAGCGAGCTCAGCTACTTGTATTATCTATGACTATAAGCACAGAATTTACCTCGAAGTACGAAATAATTATGTAAACACAACGGCGCAAGACACTTCTAATTCAGCGATCTTGAGTAATAATTACGTTCGTTGCTAAGTGATCGCGCATGCGTACAAACGAGAAAATGGCGTGACTAAAGAAGCCATAGTTATTGAGCGGGCAGCTGCAGCCGCCTGTGAAGACTTGAGGTTGCGAAAAAGCGATGGGCTGGTGCACTGCTCGGTGTAAAATGCTGCTGTTTCGTGCGATAAACATCATGAGAGATTGAGGCGATGTTGAGCTAGCCCGTCTGAAAGAAAGAAGAAGAAGAAGAAGAAGAAAGAAAAACAATTTGCCCGATTTGCGAGTACCTGGTGTGGTACTTTCGCGACGGTTTTTCGCGGCGCGAGGAGTCTTGTTGGTCATGAAAACACTCGAAGATGAACGGTATGTGGTTATAAAGGTTTATAAGTGTACCGTTTCAGAGATTTGGAGAGATTTTTTTTGTATTAGCATATATTGCGTGTACGTCGTATCCCTACATACAGAGTCTACCGACTCTGTGATACTTTTCCGGCTACTACATGTAAGTTAGCCCTAACCCTCCACCAGCAGTTTGAAGATGTGCAGCTGTGTTATACGTAGTATGGAGGGATCGTTTTATTGGGCGAGCGTGAGCGAGCCCCACACTAGTCGTGGTCTCGCGCGCGGCGCTATATGGTGCTGTACAACGTATATGTATGTACGTCGCGATGTTGATCTGTCTCCCATACCGTAAATCGGGCGCGTGCAATATAACGAAACATTGCATTCATTTCCGGACGTTGTACCGTAAATCTCCGCCGTGCGCGAGTCCGGTACCGAGACTATGGCGACAACACAATGAACAAAGACACAGATCGATCATGAACTACCTACCTCTGTACCTTCCCAGCAAAGACGAACACCGCTGGTGGATCTACCTATTCATTGACCTCAGAGCTGTAGCTACGTGTACGTGTCCTGCAGAGCACAATCATCATTGGTGTGCTGGACCAGTGTGCAGCATGCATAGCTATAGGTTTTGAGTTTAATACCTGCCATATCGCCGCTAGACTGCTTCAGGTAGCCTCACTCTGTGTTGTGCATATGCGACAGTCTACTTTTGGTGTGATATTCTGTGACCTGAGCTGCTCTCATGTAGCTAGTCACATTCTGATGACAGTCTTGTACGTACAACTGTTCCACATGCACTCGCTCACGCTCGCCCCACAATGTCGCACATTCCACTAGTAATTGTGGAGTGGAGTACATGTGTGTAGCTGCTGATGTCACTGGTGCATACTGTATGTATTGCTTTGTGTAAGTGTGTTAACTGCTTTCCACGAATGCACACATAAAAATTTGTGCATACATTCATGCATGCATATCTGCACTAACAAACACACACATGCACACGCTCATTCACTCATAGCTGGACAGCACTGCCTTCTTTCCTGGTCTCTCGTTTGGTGCCAACAATGAGCTAGCTGGCATTGCCACCTTGCTAGCAGTCATTGAACAGCTGGGCAAGCTGAAGAGAATGGTAGGCGCACTTATGGTAGCTACTTGAAGACACACCTGCCACTAATTAGTCCTGCCAGTGCTATCCTCATTCTCAGGCCTTTCCTACTACCAGTGTTTGATTGCTTACTGAGTGCACATGCAGCAGAACCAGCTGGGAAGGCCTGGGATGTTGTAGGGCAGGAGAGAGGAGGGAGGGGGAGGGAGGGAGAGAGGGAGGGAGAGAGGGAGAGAAAGGGGTGGGAGGAGGTGGGAAGGGGGAAGGAGGGAGGGAGGGAGGGAGGGGGAAAGGAGGGAGGAAGGGAGAAAGGAGAGAGTGAGGGAGAGGGGGGGAGGGAAGGCTCTGGCATGATTTGCTGTTCTCAATTTGGGATGGCCACCCAATGGTGGCTCTGATGAGACATACATGTAGCTTCATCAGAAAAGAGATGTATCCCTTGTTCTCACTCTTGACAGCTGATTATGCTCAGACGGTACATACACCTGTGCTGAGAGATTAGATGTGTATTGTCTTGAACTCCCACTGCAGGATGTGTTGAATGACACCTCCCGGCCAGTGATGTACACCTTCTTCCATGGGGTACGTGGTCATTTAAAGCTGGCTGCTATTCATTGTGTGGGACAGTAGACTCGGTTTATGATAGTGGATGACGTCAGGAGAGAAAAAACTGAATCCACAGTGGGATTCGAACCTTCTGAATACTACTGTAGTCAGTTGCTCCTACCAGTAAACCACTGGCCCAAGGTGAACTGTATTCAAGTGCGAACATAGTGAATAAACGAAGTAAGCTTACCTACATGTATGCATCGCCATCGAAAGCAGTTCTCATGCAGGTAAAGTGGATGATCCGATAGTGACCGAAGTCCACTGTCCAGCCATTAGTCTAAAAGTATAGTTGTACAAATTCCATCAATCAGATTACTCACTGCAATGTCTGTGAATCCCATAGAGTACCTTGACCATGTGGGGTACTTTCAGGCTATTGAGCCCCCAGGATACAGGACTATTGAGCCCCCAGGCTATTGAGCCCCAGGATACACAACTATTGTTTACTGCCACTTCTGAGATCCATGGCAACTAGCTGCTTTAAAATTATAGGTAGTGCCGGGAGCACATTTAGCTGACAAAGCTGTGACTACTATAGACGTCGAAAATCAAATTTTTGTAATAACCAAATGCTAGCGACACATCTGTGGAACGTGGAAGGTGCAGCGAGCACAGGCACAATGTGCGAAGATACCGTGGTGCATGTGAAGTAGCAGACAACGGCAAAACTCTCATCCGCTTGTACTTCTTCTGGACCAGTTTGCTGCAAAGAGTACTTGAACTCATGTACTCGATGGAAGACAGGTCCGTCTGTATGTCTCCGCTTCGACGGAGTAGTACTCTCGCTAGCGCTAGCGTTGCAATAATTTCACACCGTAATTTGAAGTACCATCACACCGTACAATGATCATTACACAAACAAACGGAACGGTAACTTTTTTCTGACTGCTACTGTGTGTATGAGTTTGTGTGTGTGTGTGTGTGTGTGTATGTGTGTGTATGTGTGTGTGTGTGTGTGTGTGTGTGTGTGTGTGTGTGTGTGTGTGTGTGTGTGTGTGTGTGTTCGCATGTGTGTATGTGTGCACAGTATGCGTGCGTTCGCATGACTATGTGCATGAGCCTGCCCCTCCCTCTTCCAGGAGAGCTGGGACTACATCGGTTCCTCAAGGATGGTGTACGACATGCAACAAGGAGTGTTCCCGTTTGCCAGGAATGATAAACCGGTGAGAAGTTTGTGTACGTAGTCTGCTCATGTGTCACCTCTGACGTTGTCATTCCTGAAGCTTCTAGGCTGGACAAAAGTTACGGTAGGTAGACTATGGTGTGTTGCAATGGCATAACAAGCTACAGTAGCCATCATGAAGGGTTTATATTCTGTTATGATCATTCTGCTGTGAAATCCTGTGAAAATCGGTGGTACTGTGCTGTGGAAATGAAATGTTCTAAACCAGCCTGGAAATAAAATAGAACATTATATGCTATACGTGTGATGTACAGCAAATGTGGTAAGCGGGCAAAGTGTGTTCACGTGTGAAGACAGTGAATGATCGAAGTAATGTATGTGTTGCAATCGAAACCGGTCGTCAGGTTATCTCCTTCAACCATGATTTAATTACATGATCTGTTCTGTATGTGTTGGCCTCCTTCATGTACTAGCTATTGCATGAGTGCAAGGGCTATACGTCGAATATTGGCATCGAGCCCGAGGGCCGCACTTACACAAAGATGTGCACGGAAATGTACGTAGGGCGAGTGCCAATATTATGACGTATAGCCTGCGCACTCATGCAATAACTAGTTTGTTGCATGATGAGGTGCCAATACATTGTATATCATACTGGCATTGTGGTCAGTGCCATATATTATATATTGGCATAGCGGTACCTTTGAACTTGTAGGGTATCATGCAACAAACTTCATTCATACCCAGGCCCTCCTACATGTAGTTGCAGAGGAGGGCCTGGTTCGTATCCACATGACTTGTATGTCTTGCTGATTACTGTCTTTGAATCATCTCCTAGCAACTGCCGCTGATCCAACTGTCGAACATCACCGACTTCCTGGAGCTGAGCCAAGTTGGGACCAGTGGGGATAACTTACAGCAGCGGAGGTTCTATGTGCATGGAAATGTACGTAGGTCATGATCACATTTGTACCTTTGTTTCTGTGAGGAGTGTGAGAGGAGGGATGAGGTGTGGGGAAGAGGGTCGAGGTGTGGAGAGAAGATGAGTTGGGAGGCTGTGGTGTGGCCCGTGTGGGGAGGAGGGACGAGGTGAGATGGATGTGGGGGGAGGATGGGGGTGAGAGGGGATATGTGTGGGGAGGTTAGAGGAATGTGGGGAGGAGGGACAGGATGAGAGGGAGTTTGTGTGGGGAGGAGGGATGAAGTGAGAGGGAGTGTGAGGAGATGGATGAGGTGGTGGGGTGTGTGAGATGATGAACTGGGAAAGTGTGTGGGACGGAGGATGAAGTGGGAGGGAGTGTGAGATAGTACATGTGTGGGAGGAAGGATGAGGTGGTAGGGTGTGTGAAATGATGAACTTGGAAAGTGTGTAGGACGAAGGATGAAGTGGGAGGGTGTGTGAGGTAGTACATGTGTGGGACGAAGGATGAAGTGGGAGGGTGTGTGAGGTAGTACATGTGTGGGACGAAGTACATGTGTGGGACGAAGGATGAAGTGGGAGGGTGTGTGAGGTAGTATATGTGTGGGACGAAAGATGAAGTGGGAGGGTGTGTGAGGTAGTACATGGATGAAGTTGGAGGGTGTGTGAGGTAGTACATGTGTGGGACGAAGGATGAAGTGGGAGGGAGTGTGAGGTAGTAAAATCACTTTTCATTGCCAGTAAACCGCTCAGCTTATTGCCACACGGTGCGCCCACACAACTCACTGTGCACCATGCCACATGGTTGGGCCTGAACCTTGACCTTGAACCCCTGTCTCATATTAACCTCATTTAAGTAATGTTGTGAGTGATTGGAGGAGGAAGAGGGTGTGGCATTATTGGGGGTGATTGTGGTAGAGGTGGTGGGTGTAGGGATGCAAGGGAGAGTATTAGGGTTGCGGAAGAAGGGGTCTCCCCCCCCCCCCCCCCCCCCCCCACATATCTATACTGTGGTGATAGGCTATTGTGTGTGTTAATGTACAGAATGTACACTTACATGTACATGTTAACAAATTACTTGGATTGTCGTTAGTGGGTGGAAAATGAATCGGTCCCATTTCCTGGTTCTGTTCGGATGCTCTTGACTATGTGTACATCCGGGAATGGTCTCTCTGAAGACAGTTTACACACGATGACAGGCATCCAGGTGTAGGGGATTGTCTGTAAAGTCCATTCCCATCCCTTCTCAATTTCATAATTTCTCTGCAATTGCTTTTGATTGAAGTTCCCCTAGATGGAGATTCCCAAGTGTGCATAATATTTAGTGAGAAAACTGATCGATGCTCTCAGCCTGTGGACTCCCTTGTGGTTGTACATGTAACACATGGTGGGCAGACAGTACTAGCATATTGCAGGTTGTGCATGTAGCTGAAGGTGGGCAGACTGTAGCCTTGTTCCCAGGCTCCTCCCCAGCTTTTTGTTGCAGTATGCAACAAGAAGCTAGCCTGGGAACAAGGCTAGGCAGACTGTACTAGCATATTGCATCTCATACATGTAGCTCAAAGTGGGCAGACTGTACTAGCATATTGCATGAGCAGAGTATCCCTCTGTCATCCATATTGTGGAAATTTCCCCGTATTCTGTGATGTAATAATGGAGTTGCTCCTTATTAGGCACATGTGCATACAGTGTACATTTGTACCTTCCTACAGAATTCTGCTCTTGTTCAAAACCTCACTGGAATAGCTCAGCGGTACAACATCAGTATGTCCCCCAGTTCTTCTGCATCACAAGGACTTCCTCCCGCCTCATTGCAGAGGTTCCGGAGAGTGCGCAGCGATTTTAGTGGATCTGTGCTGGCCGGGTTTGATATGGTCTTCAATGACAAGTGAGAGCTTGGTTGTTAGTTTGATGTTTTCTTATTGTTTTGACCCTGATACATTTAACCCTGATACAGGTATTGTTTAACCCTGATACAATTGTTTAACCCTGATACAGTTAACCCTGATACAGCTATTGTTTAACCCTGATACAGTTAACCCTTGTTTAACCCTGATGCAGTTAGCTATTGTTTAACCCTTTGTTTCACTGACAAGCTCTCACAATATTATTATGAACACACCCTCCTTTGCGTTGCTATTTCCATAATGCACGAGTCTCTGTAAACACGCATGGTTGACCTGCCCTTTATATTTCGATTTCTGTGTTTGCCAGATGACACCTATAGGGTGGATCCCAGTAGGCTATCACAGGACGAGTACATGCACCATGGCAAGAAATATGTGATGCTATTGTCTTTGCAGGTTTTTTGGCAGTCGTTTCGACAATCTTGCTAACCTGGGGAAGGACGATCAGACGAGGAACGGGACAGTTCAACTGCTAGCAGATCTTGCCACTGCAATTGCAAAGGTATACATAGGGCGTATCTGCTTATCTCTCTGTCTGTTCATCTGTGTATCTATCTAGCTACGTTCTAGCTATCCATATTTTAGTACATGGTATGTAATCCACTTGTGATCACCCATCCATGGTGCATCCCAGAATGGGGGATGTTACTTGGGAATCCCAGGATACTTGGACAAGGGGGGGGGGGGGGGGGGGGGGGGGGGGGTGATCACCCATCCTTGGTACATCCCGGGATGGGTTGCCTTCCCATCCTAGGATCATCCAGGGATGCATGGGGGGAGACAGTGGGAAACTCAGGAATACATGGCCATGTCCCGGCGTCTCTGGACAACCCTCGGAGTCTCTGGTAAGCACTCGCATCTTGTCAATACAGTAATAAGTACGAAGGTTGCGTACATCACTAGTCTAGTCCCACTCACCGAACACCCACTTCTGTTAGCCGCATACAGTATGTATAATGTTAATGGTATGCATAATGTCCTTTGATGTTTAGAAAAAATCATGTAGTTACTCCCATGCTGGTCATTAAACTGTTTTAGAAACCCCAAAACCTGTCAACAAAACTTGAAATCTCCATCAAGAAAGCAAACACGAACACAGCTAATGCAAACTGGTGGATATCACGGAGCCTTGCAAAGCCTGCAATGTTGAAGATGTCGACTTGGGTTGGTCAGCAGCACGGAGAGCACGTCTAAGTCCACAGCATGTCTGGTAGACACTATTCGGGGGAGTTTCCATCAGCTCGTCTTACTTATTTGACCAACCAGAACTTCAGCAAATTGGTTTTCTTTTGTATATCCTTGGGGATGCCTTCTCGCCTAATCTTTCGAAGTTTCTCATCACACTTGGCCGATTACCACCCCGATGACCACTCCTTTGACTGCAGCTCTTCAGTTAGCCATGTGCTGTGAAACAGCTACTGATGTGCTATCTTCCTTGTATTCCCATGGATCTGATTCCCACGGTTGGCCTATAGACTGAGCAAGCTTAACTCCTTCAGTAGAATGTTCTCGGGAGGCAACTTACAACGGGCAAGGATCGTGGCAAAATCATTGACAACTCCATAGTGGCTACTAGCTATGACGATTTGTGCATGCAGTACAGCAGCAATTTCATTGGCTAATTGAGGTTTCTAGGGAAACTGATGACGCATTTTTCACTTCCACTCAGCAGCAAAAGTTTGATTAGTTGTCTTCAAAGCAGGTTGCTAAGATGCAGGAGTGCACGACGCACAAAAGCAGTGATTTCATTGGCTGATTTTTTATGATGTCATAGTCTAAATCGGTTTTTGCACAATGCCTCGGCACTACGTGTTTATAAAACTTTGCGATGTTACATAATCACTTCAGGCTTCACCCTGTTGATTATGTAACACCCCTCGGATTTCTAAAACAGTGTAGAGCCTAGGCATAGTGCAATAACCTACGTTGTATATGTAAGTACCAAAGGTTGCACGTCACTTATCTAATCCTGTCCCTTGTACGTCCGACTTCTGTCACACACACACACACACACACACACACACACACACACACACACACACACACACACACGTCATTCACACCCTCCCCACCCACCCACACACACACACACATACACACACACACACACACACAGGCAGTACTCTCGATTGCTGCTCCTACTTGCAACGAGTGCATTGACAGAACTGAAGCTGACCCCGACCTGATATCTGAAGTGCTGTACTGTTTTCTACAGAGCACCAACTGCAGCCTCTTCCGCAGCGTGCTGATCCCCCAGCAAGCCAACCTGCTTTGTAAGTGGCTTCAGGAGCCTGTCCTAATTAGCCACATTCCCAGACCACCTCCAGCATTTACAACTGAACCACTGTCAAAGTTGTTCAGTAGCCTCATTCCAAGACTGCTGTCATCCCATTCCGACAGAGTGTAGTTATAGCCTCAGTCTCATTCCAAATATTCCAGGTCTTCCTAACCTCGTTCCCAGGCCATAGGAGAAACGGCCTGGCAACTTCCGTGAGTTCAAACTGTATACCGTAGTCACACGTTATGAGGCACAGCTCACTTATAGGCACATATTCGCTGTTAGGCGCAGGTTCAACTCTCGTCCCAGGTACTCGCTGTTAAGGTCTTCTTCCAGAAACTCGATCGTACGGAGTGGAAAACATTGCCCGGTCACATTCTGATGATAGTCATGTAAATGCAACTACTCCTTGCATGTCCTGCATGCACACGCATGCACTTCACTGCTCAGGCTCGCCCTCCAATGTCCTGCATTCCACTAGTATATTTCCTCCTGCTGAGAACGGTCCTTTCCTGCTCATGGAAGTAACTGTTTGCTGCAGGTTCTGCGACGGAAGGCAAACAGATGACGAATGAACAAAAATCATTGTGCAGAGCATCTACACTACGTAGCGTGATCATGCAATCTACTGTTGCGGTGACTGTGCCGTTTCAATGCAAGACACAATTTGATTTACTGTTGTCATGTGACAACGTTCTGAAATCTGATTGGTTCTGCGTACTATCTGGCAGCGGAATGAACTTGTGGAAATTGCTTGCTCACGCTCTTCGTGCTAGAGTTAATTGTCAGTTAGTAGTCAGTTGGGACATTAATTAACCCTTTCCCACCTAATGGCGCCTTAAGGTGTCATGAGACTTTCAGCTTCATGATGTCACATCCGGCAATGTCCTTGGGAGATAGGCTCTGCGACAGCAGAAAGGGCGGGACAGGGGGAGGTGGGTGGGTGCACCCAGAGGGTGCAAACAGCATGGCCGTGTCTGGGCTCCGCGATAGAAAGGTCTTGGTCGGCACTGGGAGGGCCATTTCCGCCGTTTTTGGCATAAATGGACTTAGAAAGTAGCTGTCTTGCCTTGTAGGGCCTCCATATATCGCCCGTTTTTCAGCTGGCATTTCTCGGGAGGCTTGATTGCAAGCTCGTTAATTGGTGGGTGTGGTTAAGTCACGTAGAGTAAGCAACTGATTATCGGACGACATGTAAAATCGGAAGCGCTAGCGCCGAACGAGTATATTACCGGAAGTGGGCGGGACCTTCAGTCGATACTACAGACCCATCGCAGTTTGAGTTGAAAGTTTGGTGGTTCTATGTTGCTTGGTTCTGGAGCTACAGCCAGCCAAATCTAGATCCGAAACAATGTATGATCGGACAAAATTGATGTATTATCGGATGACGCTCCCTGCCTTTTCTCTGAAGGAACTTTCTCTGAGATTTTTACATTTTCGGGAAGCCTCATGATCCCTCTGCCGCCGGCTCACTTTTTGTCACCGTGGCTGATTCGAGTGCTAGAGAATATCACAGAATGTTGACCAGGGTCTCCGTGTCTAATATCGGACGCTGAAATTTCGTCGTATTTTGGCGTAGACACTCACAGGTACACTCTAGTGTTGCAGTACGGATACCATTGGAAAGTGCAGGTCCTCAGCAACGTAATGGCGCAAATCCCGTGTTTATACGTTGCACCGTACCTGAGATACAGCTGCTTTCCCCAGTTTGCTCCTGTATGGGCGGTCCAAGATAGCAACGACAGTATTTCTGGAGAGTTCTGGGGTAAACGACTATATCTCAGGAACGGTGCAACGTATAAACACGGGACTTATACCATTTTGTTGCTGAGGACCTGCACATTCCAATGATATCCGTATTGCAGCACTATAGTGTACCTGAGAGTGTCATCGCCAAACTACGACGAAATTTCAGCGTCCGATATTAGACACGGAGACCATGGTCAACATTCGGTGATATTCTCTAGCACTCGAATCAGCCACGGTGACAAAAAGTGAGCCTGCGGCAGAGGGATCATGAGGCTTCCCGAAAATGTAAAAATCTCAGAGAAAGTTCCTTCAGAGAAAAAGCAGGGAGCGTCATCCGATAATACATCAATTTTGTCCGATCATACATCGTTTCGGATCTAACTTTGGCTGGCTGTAGTTCCAGAACCAAGCAACAGAGAACCACCAAACTTTCAACTCAGTGTGCGATGGGTCTGTAGTGTCGACTGAAGGTCCCGCCCACTTCCGGTAATATACTCGTTCGGCGCTAGCGCGTCCGATTTTACATGTCGTCCGATAATCAGTCGCTTACTCTATATGCTCAGTATAGCTGAAATTACCTGTGTGAGCAGTTTCGAGCCCAGCAATGCCAGGGAATAGAAATTAGGGTATGTTTGTGTTCTATAGACTGAAAATGACCTAGAGAAAGAATTTGGGCCCTAAGGAGTTAACCAACTTGCTGCAGTTCCAGTGACAACTACAATACTGGAGGTATTTGCTGTGCATAATATATTGACTAAGGTCCGTACTCTTATGTCGAGTAAGTTTTGTTGTGCTGGATCGATTTCTATGCACAAGAAATATGATGTTCAAATAACCCATCTATGGCGACTATCCTGTAACCTTAAGATGTCGTCATGCCAGGACCTCCACTCACCTTGAATAAGGAATTACCAACTGAAGAAGTTCTATTCCTGGAATTCCATGAATGTGCACACTAATTAGTTTTAGTGACTCTGGAAATGTACTTATTAAAACAACATCCATGCTGTGAAAGTAAGTTACAAGTATGTGTATTCATTTCTGCATACCTATTGGTCAGAGACAGGGTCTGAAGCAAAGGGGTCATCATTAACCTCGTTCCCAGGCCTCCACGCCTAGCTTTTGTCGCTATTTGTAAGCAACAAAAGCTGGGCGTTGAGGCCTGGGAACGAGGCTGGTCATCAGTGTGTCTTCTGTTCTTGGAGGATGCTGCAGCTGCTCATTGTTGCCAGGGAAAGCCTCGTTGCTTTGAACGATCCCTGTCCTTACCTGGGGTAGCACTCTAGCCACAGCAGTTACAATTACCAATGCCTCATTGGGCAGTTGATGTCCATTTCCTGAAATAGCAACTGGAGGTTTTCAAAGCCACTACCAGAGCCACAGTAGTTAATCTCAAAAGGCCACCTCTCAGCAGTTGATGCCATTTCCTGGGATAGTAGATCTAGAAGAAATACGATCCAATTCAATTGTACAAAGGTGTTTATGCTGTACAGGTATGTGTGTGAGTAAACTGAACTAAGTACAGTGTACCGGAACCTAACTCTGTGGTGGATTCACACACATAGTCCACATAACTTGTTTGGTCAATCCTGACATCCCACCCATGTAACGAAATATCTCAAACAATGTGCATGAGTAAACTGAACTAAGTAAGTACAGTGTACCAGAACAGAACTCTGTGGTGGATTCACACACATAGTCCACATAACTTGTTTGGTCAATCCTGACATCCCACCCATGTAACGAAATATCTCAAACAATGTGCATGAGTAAACTGAACTAAGTAAGTACAGTGTACCAGAACAGAACTCTGTGGTGGATTCACACACATAGTCCACATAACTTGTTTGGTCAATCCTGACATCCCACCCATGTAACTGAAATATCTCAAACAATGAAAACTGAACTAAGTAAGTACAGTGTACCAGAACAGAAATCTGTGGTGGATTCACACACATAGTCCACATAACTTGTTTGGTCAATCCTGACATCCCACCCATGTAACGAAATATCTCAAACAATGTGCATGAGTAAACTGAACTAAGTAAGTACGGTGTACCAGAACAGAACTGTGTGGTGGATTCACACACATGACTTGTTAACCCTGACATCCCACCCATGTAACTGAAATATCTGCATGAGTAAACTGAACTAAGTAAGTACAGTGTGCCTGAACGTGGTGGATTCACACACATGACTTGTTTGGTCAACCCTGACATCCCACCCATGTAACTCAAACAACTTGTGGTTTTGCCTGAGTGGTTACCTCCTTAGCTCTGGGATATTACAAGAAGGAAGAGGTCTGTAGTTCCAGGAAATGGTCCATCTGAGGTCTCACTGGAAAAACAAAACAGTTTCTTCAAGAACTGGCTTTTTCAAAGCAATTGACTCCAAGGAATCCCTGACCAAGCCACCCTAACTCATGATCTCGTTAATCTAATGGAAGAAAATTGATGCCTGGAATTTCCCATGAATCTTACTTTATTGCAATGGGAGATTGTGATTTAATATCAGCAAGCGCGCGGCCTTCGGCGGCTCGATGCACCCTTGATATCAGCTGGTGCAGTATCAGAATAACACAGGTATTAATGTATTGCACACATAGCAACATGTCTATTCATTTCCTATATCCCTCCACACACACACACACACACACACACACACACACACACACACACACACACACACACACACACACACACACACACACACACACACACACACACACACACATACACACACACATGCACAGCTTCCAATCCCCAAACTCGATATGTCACTACTGACAGTGTCAGCAACAATGAGACGGTGTTGGTTTTTCAACTGGTTGCAAAATTGGCAGGACAAAACATAGACACCTATGAGGATTGTGAAGAGTGTTCAAATGACTGTTCAAACTCCACATTTGATCAGGTTAGTAGGTGTTGGGCCAATTTGTCTTTAAGCAAATGCCATAGATATCGTTGCATTTGTTTGGTGATCACCAATCTATTACTGAATATTTTACTAGCTGGGTTATTGTGTTAGCTGATCATGTGATCCGTTGAGGGACCACCCTGCACATCCCACAATAATTAATTTTGTGTTAGAGGCAATTATAGTCATGAAGAAACGTTTTTGGTGAAACCGTGGTTATTAGTCAGCAGACCCTTGGACTGAAGCTATATCATCGTGCATAAATTAGTATACAGAAGGCATTGCTACACACACACAGAATGAACTACTTACCACAAACAATGTCATGTCCTCTGGCTTATTCTGTCCATTTCTGACCTAACTATCAACCGGATGAGTCGCGAGAAGCACAGCTAGCTAGCTAGCTAAAGCACGTACTAAAGGCGTCCAGCTATTTCACGATGGACGACACGTAACACAGATAGTATACGGACATGCCGTAGCAACATCAAAAATTCCATTTACACGAAAGCGGTTTTGCATATGCCGCATGTGTTAAGTATTATGATTGACTCATTTTTTTCAAAAGTGCGGGATGTGCTGGCTTTTTGCTCAGCTGGTCACAAACATTAAGCAGAAGCTAAAGTAGTATTTGATATTGGTTGAAAGTGCTGAAGTGTGCGTGTGCTACGAATCTATGAAATACTTCAGTGCATAGGAGCAATGCACCAATGTTACTTGCGTTCACGTACAGAAGGGCAGTCAAGTCTGGCGAAGCCAGACCAGGGAGGCTGGTGCTCGGGCAGCTTGGGGATGTTCAGAGTGATACCACAGATAATACCGTGGCCACTGTGACTGCGGACTTGGGTGCTGGTGACTGTTTGCTGGACTGCGGACCTGTGCTATTGAACTTTGGTTCGCTGCACGATCAAATAACGGTGTCTAGGGCGTCCGGGCATGAAAAAGCTCGGTTCCGTGTTTTAGTCACGTCCTGCAATATCTCCTGTAGTGCACTTGCTTTAACTTGTATGAATGTGTAATGGACTAGCTGTCTATCGATCTTGGGGATTCTGTCAGGCCATGGGTAGCTCTTTATAGCCAAACTTTCTCTAACCAGGTGTTCAGCACAACCTGCATGCAGGGCACCAATGAATCGGATGGTCGCTGTTACTGTGTGCAATCACATACCTTTTACCATACGGCAAAGTCTCCAGCCTTCGACCTCCAGCAGTACCGCAGCACAGAATATTCTACTTGGGTCGAAAGCAGGTAAGGGTATGTTGTTTGTTGCGATGTGTGGTGTGTGGTGTGTGGTATGTGGTTGTGTGTGTGTGTGGTGTATGTATAGGTGATATCCCTGGCCAGTGGGGATAAGTCCCGTTATATCCCGCGGGGTTCTCCAGTCATGAGGAAGGACTCTTGTGGCAGCTTCATGCATCCCATTGCCCTGCTTCTGCTTTCTGCTTCTGTGCCGACTTCCTCAGCATCATGCGCTATGTGGTGATTGTGCAATCATAGGAAACTGGGAGTGTGTACATAGATGTGTTAGTCAGTGGAGGGGAGGGGGTATGTGTGCATGGTGTGGGCACCATCTTTCATATACTACATTGTATAATTTCACAGGTGGACAACCATCAGTCTGAGGATGTACCTCGTGACCTACACTTTACAAGAGGTAATTATATGAATGTGTAATTTACTGTCACCATGTCTATATAGCCAGTGACTCAAGCACAATTGCGGTACACATCTTTAACACTTTAACGGATAAAGCCGTCAGACTTCTGGCAGTGTCTGTGGGACTTAGGCTCTGCGCCAGCAGAGAGGGCAGGACAGGGGGAGGTGGGTGGGTTTCAGCACTCAGCTTGGGTAGCATGGCCGCTTCTGGGCTTGGCCTTGAAAAGCTCTTGGTTGGAGCTGGGTGGGCCATTTCTCTCCTCCTTTGCCCAAATGGGCTGAGAAAACAGTCTTCTCGCCCAGTAGGGCCTCCATTTCTGGCAGTGAAGAATTTTTCTCGGTCTAGACGAGCGATGGTCGGCAAAGAGCCGTGACTATTGAATGCCCCTTGATGGGTGGGTGTGGTTAAGGTTACGGGATACTCGTGCGCGCGCTGTCCGAAATGTATAGGGAAATGCATACTTAAGCTCGCTAACCAAAAATCTCGAGTACGAAGAGCGTGAGCAACTTGATTCTGGCGGTGGAGGTGCGCTGTCACAAGATGCAGGGCATGACGGAAGCTTTTACGGATACGCTGTATAGCCGTGCAAAAACGAGCAGTTCAGTTCACCAAAAGCCGTATTTCTCGAGCGAGACAGCAGATAAGTTTGCCAAGGATTATGCTATCAAAAAAAGCTTCCGTCATGCCCTGCACCTTGTGACAGCGCACCTCCAACACCAGAATCAAGTTGCTCACGCTCTTCGTACTCGAGATTTTTGGTTAGCGAGCTTAAGTATGCATTTCCCTATACATTTCGGACGGCGCGCGCACGAGTATCCCATAACCTTAAAGTCATGAATGTGTAGAGGATTGCTGCATGGTCATGTGTGTGGAGTTTGGAGGCTGAAAAGCAGAGAGAACTGGAAATATGGTAGGTTTAATGCATCCACAAGCTAAGAGAGACCACCGGTGAAAAACAATTTATCTGTTAACCCTTTAACCACCGAATTCTTCCCACCAAGACAACACATTTTCATGCATTCAGCGCACACCACTTTCGTAGGTACTCCTCTCCCACAGCATTCGCTCCTCAACGGCCAAACTTGGTGGGGCCCGCACACATGGAGACACCCCTCTGGCAATACTTTTAATGATATTCATGACCCCCCACAAGCCCAGCCATGAGCCTATATTTTGATACGGGTGCAAGGCTAGATGTAAACATGAGTATGTGCTGGTGGATGCAATCTCAGAGTCTATCCAAGTTCAGACCTAGGCCATGATTCACTGGCTAACAGGAGTGTAGTTTCCGAAATGGAGAGTATTACATTTTCTGTCCATCCATTTAGAAAACTCCTGAGCAGTACAGTAGGGCAATTTTAGGTGAACCTGTTTGGTAACGTGTGGATTTCACAAAAGTTGAAGTATCAACTTCCCCTGTGCGTTTAACATGATGCTCTTGGCTGTTCAAAGATCAAGTTACAGCAGAGTATTGATATTCACAGCTATAACTGCTCTATGGGTGTGGCTATTACACCTGTAATGGTCTGAGCAAGTATCTAGTGCCCACCTCCCTGTTCTCATGTTCCCCAACTGTGCACACTTAATCATTACATCATTTTCCCAGACCTCGTAATGCATATACCTTACCTATTAATTTTATCCTATTGGTGTGAACCCACCAGCAATTTTTTCCTTACTCGTGTGTTGTTCAGCTATGGGTGTTTGCAGCAGAACATCCATTTTGAACTTTCACTTTGTCTTGATTGTAGGTGGCCTTCCTCTTCTGCGGGTTAGCTATGACGGCGATTGGTCTGCTTATTGGAATTCAGTGTAGCAGAAAGGGAAGAAAAATATTCGAACTTGAACAGTCGTCGTACGTTGTGAATTAAGTAACACTGCACCTCTGTGTCAGTGTGTGTATTTCAGGTGTATTCCAATGTGATCTTCCACTCATTCAAGTAGCTCTGTCTTCTAGTGCACAAGTATAATATTTATATGTATTTATGTGTAAAGTGTTCACTGCATGGTTGACATCAATAATAATTGTTGTACTTTATAATTTTGTCACTTGAAGTACGTATTAGCTATCAAACAGTTGTATGCATGGATTAGCCTCGTTCCCAGGCCCGCGCGCCGTTTCGGTACTGCAAGCGATGAAAAGCTGGGCGGAGCCTGGGAACGAGGCTATGCATGGATAGCAGTAGACAATGCAGTCTTAAAGCCTTAATTATTGTAAAGCCGTACCATATACTCATTTTCATGACCATGGCTTTGCCATTTTCTTGACTTGTGATACTCACGCATGTGCACATTGCTGGTCTAGACTTCTGAATCAGCCATAGGATAATAGGGAAATGTGGGTGTAATTGGGTTGTCAATTGAAGGAACACTGGATAAGACTGACTATATACCTCATGGGTATGTATATATGGGTGTCCAGTTCTTTAGTCATCCATCCATTGACTTGACTTGTCATTCTACCCCCAGCAATGAGTCAACTGAGAAGTCCTCTCCCACCTGGTTTTTTTCCCATCCCACTCTTCATTCACAGCCTGCAGATCATTCTCGGACTTGAAGTTGCCCTCAGCCCACACTCACTCAGCCTACAAACCTTGTAATGGTCTTGCGTCCTACTGTGCAGGCACACCACTCTCAGGTGATACAGTGTATCACTCCTGCAGTTTCAACTGTGAGAATCATGCTGCCTTCCACAACTCAATCGACTCATAATACTAACCCATTCTACATTGAGGCCATATTTGGAGAGTATTCTCAAATGTGCAGATGGATCAGTTCCAGCACCTCCCTTTGACTTGTGTGCTGCACGTGCTGAGCACCACTAGATGTCCTGATCAGATCAAACTCCTAGAAAGGAACAACCTTCCCACAGTAGCTACTAATTCTCTAGCATCGTTACCATTGGGCCCAGTTCGCAAGAGTACTTGCATCTTAATTGTTTCAAAATTGTTGACGGTTTTTATTTACTGCTTGCAATTGGCTATATTCTCGTCTAGAGTCCAGAGTCCAGTCCAGAGCCCAGGTTTTGCACTGACCCACCAGTTGCATGCTCTCTGGTGAGACAGCAATTATAGGGCCGGCCCCTCTCCGCTCGTGGCAGTGCTACCAACCAGTGATGCTCGGCCAGGGTTCTTGCTCAAAGGTTCAAAGGTTGATCTATAACACCCACAGGGAGCAGGACACACAGAGGGAGGGGTCCTGCAAAGATTGGCATGGAGGAGTATCGCCTGCAGCAGTTGAGTCACATGTAGGGAGGGAGGATCAATGACGTGCGACCGTTGAGTGCTTAGTGATCGATGTCAAATGACTATGGTGACTGATCAGACTCATTGCTTCTGTTGCTATGGTAACAACGTGTTCAGCAAGTGCTCCACTAGCTGATGCAGAAGTGTTGTTTCAATGGCAACAAAAAATGGTATACCTTGGCATACGTCTTACTATGGTCCATACACCACTCAGGCCCGTAGGGAAGGGGGTTCGCACGAACCCCCCTCCCTACGGGCATACGTCTTACTATGGTCCATACACCACTCAGGCCCGTAGGGAGGGGGGTTCGCACAAACCCCCCTCCCTACGGGCATACGTCTTACTATGGTCCATACACCACTCAGGCCCGTAGGGAGGGGGGTTCGCACAAACTCCCCTTCTGGGCAGGCCAGAATAATTATAATATATATATACAGCATTTATATCTTCACAAACTCTTTGTAAGTAGTTGACTAGCCATAGGGGAATCACCGTTGTCAGAACAAAGCAGAGTTTCATGCAGCGGGCACACCATCCCGTGCACCCATCTTCACAGACACACCGTATACTCTGGTCTATAGTTGTACAGGTGAAGCCATTCAAGATTGCTGTTGCTGGAAGTACTACTTTTGTTTTGTGGCCTGAGAAAATGCAGCTGTACACGATTGTGTTCTTGTGGCTCAATTGCTGGAGGATAAATGGATGCCATGACAGTCATTCATCTGAGTTGGGATTCAAATATATTGTAGCTAACCTCACACAGCATGCTCAAAGACCTTCAGTTAGCACTACAATTGCCCACATCTGACCTAGCTCCAGTTGGGCTACACACAGACAGTACATGGCCATAGGTCCAGTTAAATGCTACCAGTTGTTGCAGACTAGCTAGCTAGCACAGAAGTTCAAGCATAACTCGGGAACCTGTCAGATGTGGAAAAGCTTCAGGATACAGCGTTCAAGCGAGGCAACGGCAAATACTATTCGACGATAAGTGGAGCTGGAGCAGGTAGCTTGGATCATGGATCATGGAAGGAGGGCGAGGTCCTGCAGCTGTGTTTCCAGGAGCTGACAGCTGTATTGCCGCCAGTAGTATATTAAAGGTTCAAAATTCAAAGTCCACAGGCGCGCGCAACCCTGAAATTTGGCGGGAAGTTATGGCTTCGAGGTTCTTCGTCAGCCACTGGCCCAATGTGCCTATCATCTGTCTATGCATGACATCACCACGTGTAACCACATCTCCTGGCCTTCCCCCCGGCTTTCACTTCTGTATTTGTATAATACCGTATCAAAGACTAGAGGCCTGGGAATGAGGCTAGGAGATGAAGTGATGAGTTGATCAGGGTCAGAGTGAGGGTGATGACATGATTAGCATTATGAGTGAGGGTGATGACTAGCCTCATTGTCAGGCACCTGGTAGGGGGAGGAGAGTGCCCGGTATTCACTGTTCATGCATGCATGTCTCCCCAGGTTTGCTAGGCTAGTTTGCTGCACGACTGTACGGTCATTACTGAAATATACCTCAGTAGTAGCCATATTTGAGGTGCAGTGCCGGATTCAGCCAAGTCTTCCTCAGCTCTGGAGAGTTACAACGGCCAGACAGAGCGGAGATCCACCAGCTCCTCTGGGTCATTCCTGTGGGCCTGTGCAGGATGAAGGGTGAATATGTTTCTGGAAGGAAGGTACGTGTGTTACAGTGAGTGATGGTGAGAGTAGCCTCGTTCTCAGCATGTTCCCATGCACAACAAGTCTTTGATCGCTTGTAGAATGCAAATGTGGATCAAGAGGAGGAAGGCCCTGGAGATATGATCACGTGCAGTGATGTCAGGTAGGCAGATGGTAGACACAAGGGGGGCAGTGCCCAACAATAACAATTCCTGTTCATGTTAACTCATCTATGGTGTTTGTGAACAATCAATGAGGACAGACAAACTTGATTCACTGTTTATCGTCCCCGCCCGCCAATGTTATGAATAGTTATGAAAAGTAGAAAATAGCCGAAATACAGCGAAACGGAGCGCCTTGACTTCAGTCAGGTACACATAGAGCAGTTTTTTGCTATTTGCTATTGTTTGACTCCATTTCGATAGTTTATGAGGGTCTATGTGGGGAGATTTCAATTTTTTCCGCCTGACAGACAGACGACAGACGACTGACGGACAAAACCGATTGCTTAACCCCGCTTCGCGCATGCGCGCACGGGGTAATGACAAGTGAAGGGCTACCTTGTTAGCAACTACAGTCTATATAGTTCTCCCCTCTTCTCCCACACACCACTCACTTCTTTATTGAAGGAGGACATCTTCACTGTATTTGCCAACTCCCTCCTCTCTTCCTCAGTCTTCTAAAGAGTAATGAGAAAGTGGTGGAGCAGTACTGTACTTCTGGGATCACAAGACATCCATTGTAGCATTCACAATGCTGAATAGAGTCGTAACTAGCTAGCATGACCATGGTAGTTATCTCTTACAAGGTTTTTGTGAAATCCCTATAAGCATACAAGAGTTGACTGCCTCCCTACTCCCTCCCTTCCTTCTTTACCTTTCCATCCCAGTCTCCTCTCTTCATGGACTACTAACAGAACTACTAATACAACTGGAGTCTCAAAATGGAGACTAATAAAACAGAAATGGAGTCTCAATTAAAAGTAACAACCTCGACCTCGTTCCCAGACGCCATTCCTTATTCCCAAGCGCGTGGAGTCTGGGCACAACCGTACTTGCCTATGGAACGGCATTCCAACTACAAGGGCAGGGAGCGCCAATGGCAGAGGGCCTACCGGAGGAGGCCAAAGGTATCAGAGAGCAAAGGAAAAACGACAAAGACGGAAACACGCTCGCCATTGTCAACAGTTTACGCGTGCACAGTTCGTTTGCCCGCCAAAATTTGAAACCGCGGTTTCCAACCAATCAAATTAGAGCTTTACCGCCGCGCGCTTCCGGCCGGCTCTGGAGTCGGGGCCGGGTATATAAAGCGAGTGCAGTTCAGTTGAAGTCATTCGGGCTCGGTTTAGCTCGGGTAAAGTTAAGTTGAGGTGAGCCCTCACCTTAACCTTACCCAAGCTCTGCCTGCCACCAATGGGTGGGTGGGCAGCATTGGGGGGGTGGGAGCATTGGGGGGGGTGGGAGCATTGGGGGGTGGGGAGCATTGGGGGGGGGGTGGGGAGCACTTCATGATTTACTTAATGATTTTGCATCCCTGTTTTGATCCCTACCTTCCCCACGTGTACCCACTACCCACCCCATGCTCCCCCCCCAATGCTCTCCACCGCCCAATGCTCCCCACCCCCCCAATGCTCCCCACCCCCCAATGCTCCCCACCCCCCAATGCCACCCCCCCCCCCCCCCTCCCAATCCTCCCCACCCCCCCCAATGCTCCCCACCCCCCCCAATGCTCCCCACCCCCCAATGCTCCCCACCCCCCCAATGCTCCCCACCCCCCCCCCCCCCCCCCCAATGTTCCCCACCCCCCAATGCTCCCACCCCCCCAATGCTCCCACCCCCAATGCTCCCACCCCCAATGCTGAGTGGGGGCAGGGAGGGTTGCGTGTGTGTGTGTGTGTACATGCATGTGTGTGGTGAGCTGGTAATCATGACGTATGTCATATGAATGTCAGGAATAGTGGCCGTAATACGTGCCGCCACTGAGTCACTGACATCACAAATTCTGTTAATACAATCATATTCACAGTGTTTGACGGCACGTGTTTCGGCACGTGTTTCGGCACCGAGGTCTCCAGAGGTGTAGTTTCACTGAGGGGGGGCAGGGGTGGTTACCCCTCCCACGATGACTCGAGTCAAAACCCTGCTCAGCAACTGGAGCCCCAGAGTGTGAGGGACTCCAAAGTCTAGAGTTGCATCCCACAGTCTTGCCCGTCCAACTCTCCTCTCTACTTCAAGGGGGCTCACATACCACATCTGTCCAGTAGCAGTACACCATCCATTCTCCCAACCCAAGTTCTTTCCCCTCCAGTTTCAGCATCTTATCAGTGAAGCCACACCACACAACTCCTCCCATTCCTTACACTCCCTCATCAAACACAGAGAAGAGATACTGTCACTCATTGATTCCACCAGCCTTCCACTTCACAAACATGACACACCTTGAACCGGCACTCAGTAGCTACCCTCTGCAGGAACCCCAACTCAACTTCCTTTCCAATATCTTGCTCCTCACTGACTGCATCCCAACAACTACCAGGGCTGCTGCATGCTGCTGTATTGCTGTGATCAAGAGTGTATACACTCTTGCTGTGATGGTTTGGCCATGCCATTTCAGGACTCCCTTAGCTAATTCTAATTCTGCCTGGAAAGTCCTAGTCTCGGTACCAGAACTATTCGCGCACGCGGCGGAATAGTCTGGTACATGTCCCTTCCCGCGGCGATTAGTGGGGCGGGAAGGGGCTGGGCCACGCGAGACTATTTCCGGTCCAAGGTCCAGTCCATGGATATATGGATCCGGATCCACACAGGTCGCCGGTCGGATGGCATAACTTGCGCGCGCAAAGCGCGTACTCTTAATTAAGCGTTTGGTTCAGAGTTCAAGTTTTTTTTCTGATATACTCCACTCCAGTGCTACTGTGGTGTCTGATGATCCCAGAACACAGTGCTGATGGTGCCCTCCACCACTTTCTCTATTGAAGGCCGAAAAGAGATGAGAGTCTTTGCAGATACTGCGAAGATGGTATGTTGACTTGGAGACACAACAGGACTCCTCCTGTTTTCCCAGAATGTTCGCAGTCAGAAAACGACGGATTTGATATAGCGACACAATGATAATACTAGGGGAGGTCACTTATGTGTCACCTGTACAAGGGAGTGACATTCCCATGGACACTCTAGTCACAGCAGCGACCGAGGTCAAGAATTCTTGTGACTGCTACTGGACAACTGGAAAAGCAGAGGACGTGAAACAGGATGGGAGTGGGAACAGGAACGGGAACGACACAATCCTAAGCGGACTGTTTTTGAGGTCACTGTAAAACCTGGACTCTGACCAAAACAGCTGTAGCTATACAGACAGCGAACACCAGCAAAGCTACGAAGGGTCATGCTCGATTTCCGAGAGGTCAGAGGTCACATGTATATTAATGAGCTGCAAAAAATGTGGCTCTGCCTAAGTTCTATAGTGGCTTCAGCATCCATGACTTTTATCCACTGTTTCTTATGGAGGACACATGTATTCCTCGTCAAGCTTTATTTGAGCTCTGGTTAGTATGCTTTGCCTGATTGAAGAGTAGCCTCGTTCCCAGGCGCTCGGTAATTGGGTGATTACCGAGCGCCTGGGAACGAGGCTATTAGAAGAGCAGTTGTTCGAGCAGAAACCAAACTCCAGCCTTTCTTGACGTAGAAAACAGAAGAAAACATCATCCATGACTACGGTTGAAGCTCTTAAATGTGCACATGACCTTTGACCTCGGAATATGACGATGCGTCTACAGGCTAGGAAGCAACTTGAGACAGCCAGAAACAACCTTTCATAGCTATGCTGGTGTTTGCTGTCTGTATACAGCAGGTTTTGGTCAGTCTAGTCCAGAGTCCAGATTTTACAGTGACCCCACAACTGCATGTCCACTTAAGATTGTGTCGTTCCTGTTCCCTTTCCAATTCCAGTTCCTGCTCCCGTCCTGTTTCCTGTTCCCTGCTTTTCCAGTTGCCATTTGCTGCTTGATCACTTGACTGCTCTTTTTATCAGCCGCTGACTGTTTGGTCGCATGCATATTTTGACATAAGGAAGAATGCACAGTGACTCCATGCCTTCATTGGTATACGGGGTCAAGTTGCCCTGTCGCAGCTGTGACTACAGCAAATATGAGAGTGTCACCCCCTTGCCTGTAGATGTGTTTGTGACTGGGATCAAGATTTTTTGATCAGCAAAAATTGTTTGTTCCCTTCTATTTCTTGATCATTTGGTTCACAGGGGTTCAAGAGATAAAAGGGAGCCACACCCCCTTAGCAGCTGAACTTTGACCCTTTGATTCTGGACGCCAACACTTAACATTATTCAAGGCCATCACAGCCTGCGAATGTGGCTACAATTGAACTTTGACCCATCCCTCTTAAACATGACATAATTGTTGTACTTACATGCACATGCGCACACATTTGCATAGGGCATCTAAGCATAGTGTGAGAACGTCACAGAGAACTAAAGATCATCAAGCCAGAGATCAGCGAGTCTGCAAAGTATGGAAGGTGCTGCTGCCGATGCCCAGTGAATTCAAAGCAGGAGCACCAGAGTAACAGACTGAAGGGGACACTGCTCAAGTATGTAAACCACACACACACAGAAGGGTTTGCTGAAGACATGCTTCTTCGTAGGTTCACACCATTGTGCTGTGGAGTTTACTGTAGCACAACAACAGGTGCTGCTGCTGTAGCAATTTTGTTCAAGTATATGCAATCGCTAGGAGCATTCAAGTTAATGTACACCACCCAGGCTATGTGACCTATAATTTTACTACCCCTCTTCTTCTCTCCACAGACTGCATGACCTGTCAACACAAGAGCACTGGCATACATGGTGAAGCAACTGAAGAAAACGCCTGAGAGGCCAGCCACCTTTATGAGCAGATAGAGAAGCAGGAGAAATACATGTATCGTTGGGTCCAGACCCATATCAGGGTAAGTTGACCCTAGTAGTATAATCTGCTCACTGGTAGGACCGATGGCATATATAGGTGCACTTCTACTATTGAGTATATATATACTCACTAGTGGAAGTGCACCTGCATTTCTCTTAAGCAATTGTTTGTCTTGTAATGTACGACTGTATGCTAGAAAGTTGTTCCAGGGTAGCAAACGAGGAGGGTTAAGGTCTCTTCCCCTATGGAGTTTACATCCAAGATGGAGGACAGATATGGTCATTTTCTGTCTAAAAGGCATTATCGTTGAGCAAGGAGTTGTTTTGTGGGAGTTTATAATTGTACAGGGATTCTGTTGGACATGTCTGAATGTGCTAGTACCAGGATCGAGCTTTCTGTGAATTTATGTCCAGTTGGCAGTGATGGGAGCAAAGTAGTAACTATATAGGTTGCAGAAAATGACAGCCTTTCCATTTTATGTATGCAATGATACTGCGCACCCTGATTCAAATGTCTTTCACGTGTAGTTCAGCTGTACGTACGTATCACATTGCTTGCCTCAAGAGGTAATTGGGCTCATGGTAAAAGACCTGCACATGCATACCCTTACTCCTGACGATCATGCATCAGTGGTTCATCAGATAGCTTTCATGGCATTTACGTACGTTCCTGTGTTTATAGTGCAGACCTTCCTTGAGCACTATTGAAAATGGGGTGCTCCTGGGGCACTTGCCTCCCTCAGTTATTATTAAGGAACCAATGCCCTTGCTAGGGGTGTTATATGGTGCACAACAGTGAGTTGTTAGCCAATTTTGCATGTGAAGGGATTCTTAGTACTGAAAGTTATGTAGTACATCTCTTGCATAGCATGGATTCATTATGGTTTTTGTTGCCATGGTAATTAGAGTGTCCATTGCATAAATGATTACTTCCTTGTTGTGTGGGCTTGTTCATAGTATGTCAATTGTATTGTACTCCCACGTCTATATGGTTCATTGGGAATCACTACAAAGCTAGTTTTATATCCAGTATGTACTCAGGCAAGCAGAAGTTGTGCCTTGTCTACAGACCTACCTGCTGGAGGGAATTAATGCTTGAGCACTTAGGAAGGCACTCAAGAAGTTACCCCCCCCCCCCCCCCCCCTTTTGGTTCGATCATTGAGTTCGCGAAAATAAATTTTATCAGCACGAATAATTGTCACACGAAGGATTTTCAACACGAAAATTGCCCAATATAATATATTATGGTATATCGAATTATGTATAGAGTTATGGCATACAAGTAGTAGCATATGCATGTGCTGTGAGTGTTTCCTCTTCCAAGGAAATTAGAATGAGTATAATTACCACCAAGGTCAATGGCTGCCATGGTTGTTCATATCTCATCCTTGATAGATCCAAGAGCGCATGATGACATCACATTGATGTCATCATGCGCTCTTGATAGATCCCATACCACTGACAGGATGGGGTTCAATACAGAGCACTATACAACTTGGTATGTCATCTTGTGTTAAGGTCAGGATGGTTGCTAACCCATGTCATCATGATCTGATGTCCTGAGACTGTTATTTAATGAAACGAGAGAAAGATCCGAAATGTGGGACAAAAGTTCAGAGATAAGCAAGTTGTAGCTGAACTGAGCACTGAACCTCTGTCCAACCATACCCTGACTGTGACTGCAACAAGGACGTAATCTGTCTTATTTTGTAGATCATGAATATCATTAACAGCCTACTTAGTATTTTTCCTGTGTGTTGGAGGGTGTGCCTGTGCCGTTGGTACCTGTGAAGCCAACTGTAGCTAACTTTGGTTGTTTGCTGACACTTGACATGGTCTGACCCAAATGGCTGCCAGAATCCTCATGAATATCATTAAATAGCTCCGTTTTAATTTTATTTGCATCCCCATTAAAACCCTTTCCCAGCTAATGATGCCTTAAGGTGTCATGAGACTTTCAGCTTCATGATGTCACATCCGGCAATGTCCTTTGGAGATAGGTTCTACGACAGCAGAAAGGGCGGCACAGGGGGAGGTGGGTGGGTGCACCCAGAGGGTGCAAACAGCATGGCTGTGTCTGGGCTCCGCGATAGAAAGGTCTTGGTCGGCACTGGGAGGGCCATTTCTGCCGTTTTTGGCATAAATGGTCTTGCCTTGTAGAGCCTCCATTTCCAGCATACATCACCTGTTTTTCAGCTACGGCAGGTTGGCATTTCTCGGGAGGCTTGATTGCAAGCTCGTTAATTGGTGGGTGTGGTTAAGTCACGTATATGCTCAGTATAGCTGAAATTACCTGTGTGAGCAGTTTCGAGCCCAGCAGTGCCAGGGAACAGAAATTAGGGTATGTTTAAGTGTTCTATAGACTGAAAATGACCTAGAGAAAGAATTTGGCCCCTAAAGAGTTAATGGCTTTAATTGGCTAACCTACATAACAGCAATGCAACCTACATGGCAGCGATGCAGGGTGACTATAGCTTGTCTTGTGGGAATGGAATTGACATAGGAAGTCTCTCCTAGTTTTTTATTGTTTACTGCGGTTGCTAGGAGCCTGAGAACAGGTACGTTGCTTCTTGTTGTGCATTAGCTATTACCATGCTGAATAGATGACGTTTGAGTTTGTGAAATTAATCTATAACCCGGCAATGATGCTGGATGATAGCTTTCTGATCTTGTGGGAATGTTTCTGACATGCATGATGTCTCTCCCAGTTTTGGTTGAATAGAAGGTAGTGTGTATAGATGCTCTGAACTTATATATGAGCCACTGATTGTGTGAGATAATAATAGCACACACATAAATAATCTCTGTTCTACGTATGTGACACTAGACCAACCAGATCAGTTGTTGAAACACTGGTTAGCATGACCTTAAACAAATTATACCTACAAGTAGCTTCGCTAGCTTAGCTCGCTCAGCTACTTCCCCCTCGTTCGGCTACTTCCCCCTCGTTCACCTATGTGATAATCCGGTGCCGAACTGCTCTCTGTGCACAGCTGCTACTCCCCGATTGCGTCCACTTCAGCTGCTGCTCCCCGATTGCATTGATCCGCTTCAACTGCTGCTCCCCGTTTGCATCCGCTTCAGCTGCTGCTCTCCGATTGCGTCTGCTTCAGCTGCTGCTCCCCAATTGCGTCTGCTTCAACTGCTGCTCCCTGATTGCGTCTGCTTCGACTGCTGCTCCCCAATTGCCAGCTGTTCTGGAATATTCTCAAACATTCTTTGCAGAGTTCGGGTTTACTAAATTGAAGTACTTAGGTCGCATGTCACTAGTCTAGCCCGGCCCCACGAACATCCCACTTCCGTCACGCACACACACCCATTAAAATTATTGATGATTCCTCATGTGAGGACCATCAGTTATGAATATTTGAGTAGAAGTTGGTGGGTGTATTTGCAGTGATCTCATATATTGCAGAATTGTGGTAGCATACTCAGTTACCGTGACCACTTTTACTCCAGTAACAGCATGTACGTAGCCCACTGCACAAGTCAAGCACAACTACCTTCCATTCCATATAGGCAGTGGATTATTGACAACTAGTGCCATTTCTAGAGAGACAATTGATGACTAGACCCAATGTGATCACTAGACCCAAATTGCAAGAATGCTTCGTAGTGTGTTGTAAAATTAACATGCGTGGTGCCTCCCCCTCAGATACATGTGCATCTGCACAGCTAGTTTACATTGTATGTACATTCATTTGCATACCGTACTGGGATGCGTCCATCATGGAACAAATTGCTATAATTGGCCATTGCAATGAATATTACTTTGAAGATGAATGGTTACCCGTTGCATGACTTGCTCTAGTATCATACAGCATTGTTCCCAGGCTAGCTGGTGGTGAAATGTCCTGGAAGTTCAAACTAAGTATTGCTGTAACGTCACAGCAGTTGTGCTAACCCATTCAAATGGTGAATATTGGATTTGTGCTTGTGATACTTATGATACACATTCACCACCATGGGCTGATCCGGGGGGGGGGGCTACAGGGGGCTGTTGCCCCCCTTTCCATTTCTGACCACACCCCTTGTGTACACATGGACCCGACTTAGTGTTGGAACCAGCAACAAAGAAATTTAAATGAAGCTCAATGCTGGACTTTTCTAATGGAAAACCGCTTGTGACAGTCAGAATGAATCAGATAGAGAGTCAACTCGTGCTGCGGACGAAAATGGTTCTCAGTTCAGACCACGTGCACGTCGAATCTTCATCGGATTCTGACATTGGTGTTTCACGACTAGTAGTATTTACCTTTCCACGTCAAGAGTGAGACGTTCACGGACGACACGGAAGCCAGAAAGCAGTGAGTGCAGTACAAAAGCACGAAGGTGCTACGGGAGCCCATCTAGATAACTGGAAAAAAATTTCCACGCTTTGCGCTGATTGGATCAGCACTACACACCTATATACACTGCCTTCAGCAGTGAGGCTGCACGATAGCCCACCCTTAAATTTTTTCCAGAATCCGCCCCTGACCACATGAATGACGTCAAGTGGACGTATGGTGGGTGCAGTCCAACCGCATAAACACAGGTCTTGTAGAGTTGTCTAGAGCATGTGGAGTCTCAACTAGCTGTGGAACACTCGAACCTAGCTAGCTGACTTGACCACCAGTTGTATATATAGCTCTCAACTATACAAAATGAGATTAGCTCACCTTAACATTATTCACACTACTGAGTTCCCACACCACTTTGTGTAATGCAGTCTCAACTATACAAAATGAGATTAGCTCACCTTAACATTATTCACACTACTGAGTTCCACACCGCTTGGTGTAATGCAGTCTTGGGTGCGATTCCTGGTTCCCTAGCAACTCAGGAAGTTTACTTAGGTACCAAACAAGATCATTCATATCCTCTCCTCCACCTCTGTCTCTGACCTAAAGTTGTGAAATGTTAACCTTGATGGAGTAGTGCATCTGTATAGGGAAACCCCCCACCACCAGGGCCCTACATTATTTGTTGACATGAATAGAACAGCTATTGAAGTGAAAGTTGAGGTATCATCTCACATTCACACATTTGTGAGTTGTGATGAAGGACAATAGTGCATGGATGGTTCTGAAAGTCACTGTCATTGCTAAGCCATCAGAGAGCATCACTGACAGTTGGGTATTCATGGGTAGTTTAAGGTAGTGTGTAAAGTCATCAGAATTGTAACTCAGAAATATCGTGTCGGAAGTTGTCTAAAATTGCTACTGTATGTAGACTACGTATGCATATAACCTCCTCGCTGTATCACAATATGTTGCCTACTAAAGTAGTAGTTTAATAGTCATGTTTTATACAACTAGTTTTGTGGTTCTGTAGCCTGTGGTTCCTGGATTTACATGCAGGTACTTAGCTAATTACTTGTGTCATAGTTGTGTAATACCTTGTGCAATCATTAAGTTTGGGAGTATAAGACTTCATGTTATAATTTGTGCAAAACCTTGTGTAAATAATACTTTGTCTTATAATACTTCATGTAATGCTTTGCCTCAGGTGTTTCCTCCTATCTGTAGATCATGTCGTTAATCACATCCTTGATTCTTACTTCCCTAACGACCAAGTACATGTAGCACGGTAAATAAATGTACTGGAGCCCCTTACTAGTGATGTAATACAAAATACGACTAAGGTCGTCTGGGTGTCCACTCTCCCCACTTGTACACTACGCTTCCCTTCTGGAGTCATAATTGTATACAACTATGCACCTATTGGCCAATATTACTAACTATAGCTAGCAGGTTGAACCCGGGTATCTATAACAGAAATGTCTAACCCGTCCTTAAAGCCCCCACCCCCCCACCTCCCGTCAACCAGCCCTTAGCCCTGCCTCCGGACTGAAGTGGTGCAACCTGTTGAAATATTGCACTGTGCCTATGACAAGTGGTGTGTATACCACCTGCTATAGTGGGAAGGGGGGGGGGTGTCCACTCGAGTTAGCTGGGTATATGTTTATATATCTGTTGTACGTACGTCGTGCCATAAATCATTCGTAGCTCTGATTTTGAACATTTCGTATACGGTCTCACATGCACCACCACGTACCTTTCCACTTATGAGAAAGATATGTAAGATGGGTCGTATACTGAACTGTTTTATGCCATCACCCCTACCTTGTTTCTTTACGTTTTGCTGTTCTGCTATCCCTATATCTCGATACATTTTATTGTTTTTTACACTTGTTTACCTCATTTTTGTAGCAGCATACTTGATAACATTCACTCCACACACACTACACAATTTTGAGTTCAAAAGTTGCTCTATGTGCATGCGTACAAATGAAGAAATGCTGTTGCAGATGAAGCCATAGCCATTGATTGCTTCTAAACATAACATGTAAGGTGCTCCCCCTCAGTTATGTACATGTATACTATTGCAAAGCCAGTTCGCATTGTTGTGTGTATAGTATACTTGGTCTAGGATCCGTCCATTATGGTACAAATTGTGAGGATGATTTTTTAAGTGGCCCATAATACTTCCTAGATCAATGACTGGCTGTTGCATGGCTTCCTCTTAGTATTACGTATATACATGCCTTATAAGGGAGCTAGGCAAAGGCAATGGTTGAGCATGAATATGGTGTTATACATTATCATCACAGTTATGCAAGTGGAAGTTGTATACCTTGTCTGCAGACCTGCCTGCCAGGCGGTTACATTACTACCCCAGTATCTCAGTTCTAGGAAATGCTGTTAATTGAAGGGTAATTACAGCATCCCTTATTAATCCAGTCAGTTATGGCTGGCACTGACGACAGTGGATATTGCTACAAGGGAGGATTTGCTGACCTCATTTACAGGCTCCCACCAATGCAACAAAAACCTGCAGGAAACCTGGCTCATTTTGTCTCGTTTGTAGTTGGTGAGGAATGTTTCATTAGCCTCCAGATCTGCCCCATGTTGTTGGTCCTTTGTTTGATACAAGAATACACAGAAGTGAAGAACAAACGGGGGAGACTGAGGTCTGGTATCATTCACCACATGAATGACGTCAAGTTGACGTAGGGTGGGTGTGGTCCAACCGCATAAACACAGGTCGAGTAGAGCATCTGGAGTCTGAACTAGCTGTGGAACACATGAACCTAACGGACTTGACCACTAGTTGTATAACTGACTATCCAACTATCAGCAGAGCACGTACCCCGTGCGCAACTTTGACTTGACAGCTATAGGCCTACCTCCGATTATTCATACGGCATGCACGATGAGCTAGCTAGGCCACGATTTACAGCATGCAGAATGAGATACCGTAAGTTGTGGCAGTAATGTTAGAAATTGGGTGTGGTCAAGTTGTATTAATTAGAAGCACGACTTTCACGCAGCTTTTCTCAGTCTCTCGAGTAGATCTCCGGTCTGTGAGTTATGTAGACACTAGTATTTTCTGAATTCTGACCCTTCTATCCTGAAATAAGCCTTCAACAAGGCCTTCACTGCTCAAACCGCGCTTGGACTGTGGACAGACTGACAGACAAAACCGATCACTCTACCCCCTGCTGCGCATGCGCATGGGGTAATAATTATAGTGAAACATTTATGTTCATCAACTCAACTGTACATACATGTAGTGCCCATTAATAATTGGAGGCTATACTGGCATGAGATCTCAGCATGTAAACCCACTCCTCTCAACTATAATACTTTGTGTAATGCAGTCTTGAGTGCTTTCTCTAACATGCTGGATTCTTGGTTTCCTAGCAACTCAATAAGTTTACTTAAGTAGCAAGCAAGATCATTCATAGCCTCTCCCTCTGCCTCTGCCTTAGCCTCGTTCCCAGGCCCGAGACGGCGAGGAGAAAAGGGCCTGGTTTCCACTGTTTGCGCTTGGGCTAAAGAGCGGTGGAATTCCACCTGCACGTGGACGTTCTATTATGTTTGTACACTTGTGACGTCAAGCGGATAACGTGATCTGTACAATAATAACTAGCTAGCTATAGTAAGCGAGTGGCTTGCGTTACAACAGCTCTCGATCGTGCTCTCCTATGCCCTCAGGTGGCAAGGCGCTCCTGAATTGATCATGAACTAGTAAACAGTGACCTGCGATTGAAAGATGGGATGTTTTTGTGTGGCTACCGTCGCACCGACCGGGTGGAGTCAGTATGCTACCAGACTCTTCCGTTTGTTTTGAATAACGAATGTCGGGTAAGTCTGTTGTAGTGGCAGTACAATTGTGGCTGTGTTGCATCTCACGGATGGAGGACAAGTATAGCAAAATAGATAGCGTCACACGCTCGACCATGTGACTTGGAAGACATCATTTGCACCCTCCCCCTTATGAATACATGTTACGGTTACAGATAATTAAGCGCATACGCAAACAGTGGAAACCAGGCCCTTTTCTCCTCCCTCTCTCGGGCCTGGGAACGAGGCTAGAGGTTGCCTCTGATCTTTGTGAAATGTTAACCTTGAGAGACTAGTTCATCTGAATAGGGAAACCCCCCACCACCAGGGCCCTATACATTCTTCACTGACATGCATGTTCTGAATAGAACAGCTTAGCTGCTATTGTAGTGAAGGTTGAGTTATCGTCTTCCATTGCACACATTTGTGATTTGTGATGAAACCTCACACAGAACCATCCACTATCCTTGATATTAATATACTAGTCTAGCCCTGCCCCACGAACATCCCACTTCAGTCATGCACACACACCTGATGACTCCTCATGTGAGGACCATCAGTTATGAATATTTCAGTAGAAGTTAGTGGGTGTATTTGCATACTCAGTTACCGTGACCACTTTTGCTCCAGTTTCTGTGGGTGAATCAGTTGTGTAATATTTACTATGTATCCTTTGGTGTCTTTGTCCTGACTAATAGCTGCATCGGTAGGTTACCAACCTGCTCCACATGGTTGCTATGGATCATGTGCTGTCATGATGCAATAGTCAAGAGCAATATTTTGGGAGGATTAGGTGAGTGATCTCATACCATGACTCACTGATGTATTTGGAAAATGCCTGCCTGTCTAACTCAGCTGACTTTACTTCTATGCAATTTCAGTCCAATTATGGTGTAAATGTCGTGGCAATGCCTGGATGGTAGTGGATTATTAACAACTGGTGCCATTTATAGAGAGGCTGTTGATGGCTAGACCCAATGTGATCACTAGACCCCAATTGCAAAAATTCAGTCTGTTGTAAAATTAACATGCGTGGTGCCTCCCCCTCAGATACATGTGCGACTGCACAGCTAGTTTACATTGTATGTACCCATTATTCTGTTCCTTAAAGGAAATCTTGCTGAGGTTTTAGTGAATACTTGATACATAGATTGTTTATTCAGCATAGTATAATCCTTTGCAAATTTATCTGCTGTCTCGCTTGAGAAAAGCGATGAATACGGCTTTTTGGTGAACTGAACTGCTCATTTTTGCACGGCTATAAAGCGTATCCGTAAAAGCTTCCATCATGCCCTGCGCCTTGTGACACTGCCAGAATCAAGTTGCTCACGCTCTTTGAACTAGAGATTATTGGTTAGAGTATACATTTCCAATACATTTCGCACGGCACGCGCTTAAGTATCCCGTAACCTTAGCAATGGGATGGGACTGAGGATAGGTAATGACACCTCCACTTGTTATCTTGCTTTTTCGAGAGGTGAAGTATGACCGACCATCACTAGATTTTGTTGCTTACTATGTGGTTCATACTTTCATACTGTTGATATGTTGGTCATAATTGAAAATTGAGCACAATTAATGTATTTCTTGGGTAGATTTTATTTACATAATCAGCTAGGGAAAATTACTAACGTAGAACTTGGTACAAAAGTGTGGTAAAATGAAATTTGTGGTACAAATTTGTTGTGAAAATGTAGTGATTTTGTTGGGATTTTTTTTATTGCACAAATGGAAAGGTTGGTGCGTGTACAAGCAATGGTCTTAAGTTTCTTGACAAAATATTTTGATGCTATGATAAAAAAGGTGAAATTTCCTACAATTTCACCATGTTTTTGTACCATTTTCTACGTTAGTAAAATATGTCCCTGTGATATATATATGCATGCAGCGCTCCCCCTTATTCCCAAGCAGGTGAGAGATAATTCATGCACTTAAGCACCATAGCACTGACTTGACATATATACCGTAGTCACGCGTTATTAGGTGCATGTGCCAATAACTCCACAGGAAGGAAATGTGTGGCAGTAAGTGTGATGCGCCTAATAAACGAATGACATTCCTCGAATAGGAAGTGCGCTTCAATGTGAATTATAGCTTTTTCCACTCGGTAGGATCGAAAATGACCGAGTTTCTGGAAGACTGGGACGAGAGTTGAAGTGAATGCACCTAATAACGCGCAACTACGGTAGTTCAGAATACCAAGCATGAAAGCATGATTCGATGCTGCTACAGTGATTATGGTCTGCATCTTCATTGTTTCAGGCTATGAATATGCACAGAATAGGGCTAACAGAATTCCAAAAGTAGGCTGAGACAAAATCTTGTTGCTTGATGGTAATGATGCTTCCCTATTATTATATCTCAGTTGGAGTCTCATATTGGGGGTCAAGCACCCCCTAGTTCCTTCGCCTATATATACCTGTGTCTTCAAACGTTTGCATGCAATTGCATGTGGCTACCAGAACCCAAGTTCGCGTCCATTTGTGTTGATACTCCGTTGTAGCTGATGCAATGTACTGTGACTGTCCTAATTCTCATCTTGAATGAATAGAAGAACTTTCATATGATGATGTATCAAGAGGAGTGGTGGAAAGTGATACAAGATATCTAAATATTATAGGAATAAAAACATGACGAAACGGTATCCCTAATAATGTTACTGTGACTGTCATAATTCTTATCTTGAATGAATAGAAGAACTTTCATATGATGATGTATCAAGAGGAGTGGTGGAAAGTGATACAAGGTATCTCTCTGTAATAAATATTATAGGAATAAAAACATGACGAAACGGTATCCCTAATAAGAGCAATTGCAGTCTAAAGGTTTTGCCAAAGAGCACTGTTCAGGTGTCAGAGATTTTTGTATCCATTCACAGTGGTTAATTCTTGGACCTGTGCATCCGTCGTCAAGCAGCAGATCTAGTGTTTTGTTATATGCTTCTTCTGTCATTGTAGGCAGTCTAACGTCCTTCTGACATTTTTCTGCTAACACTGTCAAGTTGTCAGCAGTACAGTTTGAATCACCAGAGTTTGGATCAACAGAGTTTACCTGCATGGAGAAAGGTATTGGTACTGTCACTCCAGTGTTCGTGCACATATTAATACACTGCAGTTGACAGGTCCTGGCAGTGCAATGTAGGCATGCACCAAAGCAAGTGTTAGTACATACCCAGCGGCAGGCATCCAGAACATTCCGTTCGAGAACGATATGGGGGATGCTGCTGTTGTCAAACATGTCAGTTGTCTTCAAGATGTAGTAGTGGCCTAGCAGATTGCATGCCTTCTCAATGGCGGCTACTGTGGCTGCGTCATTCACAGGATCAGTCTCAATCTGCATGTAGGAATGCATACATAAATTATCAGAACGTAAAGCAGCAATTTACATATTACAAACTACATTATTATAACGTACAGCAAATTTAACTATGTGACTAAATTCATTATTCATATGCTTACACAGAGATAGTTGCACAAAATTGATTGTGAAAACTCACTATTTGGCCCACTATTTGGGCCACAGATAATCCATCTCTAAGTGTAGCCCAAGCACTGCCATTATTGAAAGAGTCACAGTTGGTATCCCGACGGACAATGGGTGCAGTGATGGCCAGCTGGCAGGTTGCTGCTGCTGAGAGCAGAATAAAGAGGGTCTTGGTGAAAGTGCAGCAGGTGGAAAACATGGTTGTTGCAGTTCAGTAAGTGATGGAAGTTGAGGTTGTGAGTTGTCTTTTAGCTAGTTTTGTGAAGTCTGACCATTCTGTGCTCACTTATATATTATCCGAATAGTTAATTCTGCTTCCAAGTAACGGCAATAGGAGTTTAAAATATGCACATGTAAAGCTACATGAATATTGTCCCCTCAAATCAGGAAGGAACCAAATCGTTATGCATGTCCTTGGTTAAGGGATAGTCTTGTATATGAATATTGTCCCCTCAAACCACATCCTCTTAATTAGTTGTACAGTTTACATTTCTGCTTGTGGAAGGTAACCAGTGGGTGCGTACCATTGCATGTCCTGGGTTAAGGGATAGTTATCTCATTGGCTCATCCAACAGTTGTACTATACAAACCACATCCTCTTAATTAGTTGTACAGTTTACATTTCTGCTTGTGGAAGGTAACCAGTGGGTGCGTACCATTGCATGTCCTGGGTTAAGGGATAGTCATGTCATTGGCTCATCAAACAGTTGTACTATACAAACCACATCCTCTTAGTTAGTTGTACAGTTTGCATTTCTGCTTGTGGGAGGTAACCAGTGGGTGTGTTCCATTGCTTATTCTAGGAATGTATTCATTGTTCAGGAATTATACCCCAGCTATGCATCTTGCACCAATGAGGAGTACAGTGGTGCAAGAGTACAACTACGTCAGTTATTGTGTTACTAAATCACCACAGTGGAATTGACCCATAATGTTAGGGGGTTGGGTAGTGAATCGTGATTAGAATTTGAAAGTAGGTGAGCTAATACTAAGTGATTGCAATTACCTCATTGCCTGAGTCATGTCTGTCCCTAGAAAAACTGAACCTGTTAACATGACGACCACTAAATTGCCACTGCTTTATATATGTAGATCCTACGGGCTAAAGGTCTCAGCTGAAGGGTTGTGTCCATTGAGTATACGCTTGTGAGATCTGATGCTCCAGCTGCCCATGAGTGTTGTACTTTCCTTTAATTTCCTCACCTCTTTCCCCCTCCCCTTCCCCCTCCTCCTCCCTCTCCTCCTGTAGCTGAATATCAGGTCATGATCACTAGAGTCACTAGACCCAAATAACAGGAATATTTTTTTTAAGACTGTGAACTTAACATGTGAAGTGCCTTCCCCTCTGATAATAGTGTATTCTCGCTCCGGAAGTTGGGGGTGCTCATCCCTATGCCCCGCCCCCAACTTCTGGAGCACGAGAAGTTTGGTCTAGCTCGACAGACTACTCTGTTACATGACTGTACAACTGCACAACTGCCTAGTCCTATAACACCCTCTTGACCAATCAGATTGCAGTATTGCTATGCCATAATCCACGCTAAGACTGTGCCTAAATGACCTTATTTCATTGCAAATGAGGTCTCCAGGGGGCCAACTATTGCTAGAAGCCACATAAAGCATGCTTTCGTCCTCAATCGTGCAGGCATCTTTCATGTATTACATTGCATGAGGGGCAACCGCACTCCTGGTAGCCGGCCGTTGCAACCCTGGTTTCGACTCGCCGTAGCGCACACCAAGTATTGCAATTCGTGCACTTGCCACGTGGCAACCACGCTCAGTCAATCGCTAGCAATGGCGGCCGGAGGGAAGACAAGTAATTATTGCAGCGCTCACAACTTCGCCAGCACGGTGAGTTTCAGCACGTAAGCGTCAGTGAACTGTGGTGCCCCTGGAGGTCGCGTCTAATGCATAGGGTATAGGCCCTATGCATTAGACGCGACCTCCAGAGCCACTGCAGTGAACGACAGCGATCACAGCCGTGAGGTCAGGATCCTTGTGGGGCCTTCATAAGAGGTGTACTGGCAACAAAAGTCGAAGAGAGCGCTCGAGCAATGGCGGCCGATGGCATGACAAAAGTGCTTGTGAGTTTCACCACAATTATTGTGCGGTTGTGTCATTGCGTGATAGCGATCACGACAGTGTAGTCAGAATCTCTGTAGACCTTTCCTGAGTGCTGTGAGGTTTGATTAGTTAGTTACGTGGCACCCTACCAGGAGTGTAAAAACATGCACAGATGTGTCCATTAGGTGGCCATTGCAATTCAACTCTGGATGCCTCACTACATGATCAGGCCTAGTGTTTCCGTCCAACAGTGAGTCATTCATTGTGGAATTTATATTCATGCAATGGCTATTTAAATCTTGTAGAGCAATTTGTACCACAATGGACACATCCCAGCGCATACTATGCAAACAAGATGTAATACTTCCTAAAATTAACATGCTAGGTGCCTCCCCCTCTGCTGTATGTACAACTGGCGGCTAGTTTGGTTCCAGTATCATGACCTGATGTTCCAGCACCAGTTCATGCATGTGAATTAGATACCAATTTGCAGTGCGTTACGGGTTTTAATTCATGAGGGCAATCTAGTTAACGGTCGAGGGTGAGACAATGCACGAGCCGAAGGCGAGTGCATTATCTGCCCGAGACCGTTAACCGAGTGCACTAAAGCCCGATGATCTTTGATCTTGAAAATTATCTAGATAATGCACACTAAAGTGTGCAATAAGCGATTTAATGCTCAGTCATGTGATCAGTTCTGAGGCGTCTGATTCATTGAGGGTCACGTGAGTAGTACTAATTGCTTGCTATGGAGTACAAAGCCCTCCCATTTTTTCTTTATCACCTCTGGGCAGGGTTATAATTAGTTGATCACAATCAATAAACACTGCAAACTATCAGGAGAGCCACTCTAATGATCGATGCACATGCATCCCTTCTGCTTGGAGAACAAGAGCAGGGATAATGACTATATCATGAACGGCACCACATAGAGACAGGACAAAAATATACAGCAAACACAATGTATGTGAGTATATATATAGAGTGTCCGACTATGTGATAGTATACCTATACATAGATCATGTGTTCTAGACAACAGGAGACCACATCACTTTATGTCAACTAGAACATGGATGAATGTTAATTCTTAAGTCAGAATGTACCACTGTCAGATGTAGTGCTTCTCTCTGTGAGGTGGTTGTTGGCATTCTCATCATTCACCATGCTAATGACAAGCTTCATAAAGGCTTAAGTTAATGGTCAACTGTGTATTTCAACACCCAAAATTACATGCTTACATCATTGACTGCTGGCAGTACCTCATGAACAAATATTAACCCTGAGAAAAGTAGTTCATCTGTATAGGGAATCCCCCCCCCCCCCCCCCCCCCCCCCCCCCCCCCCCGAGGGCCCTGAGCTGTAGTGTCCCGAGCGCAGCGAGGGTGCTACTAAGGGCCGGCCCGAGGGTTTCTAAATCACGTAGATCCCATTGGTTGAGTTGCCTAACTGATTTAGAGTGTAGCATTCCAATAAACATGTAAACCTGTAATAATGCTGTAAAGATTACAAGCAGACATGTTCTCATGTACAAATCCTGTTGAATATAGAAAACCCGTATGGCGACTTTTCTACATGTAGAAAACCCCCAATGTGATCAATATGGCATTTAGTAGAATACAGCATTTACTTTAGCTATACTCTAAATATAAGTTAGACACTGAGACCAAGGGATCTACGCGATTTAGAAACCTGAGGGCCCTGGGCTGTAGCGTCCCGAGTGCAGCGAGGGCGCTACTTAGGGCCCGAGGGTTTCTAAATCTCGTAGATCCCATTGGTCAAGTTGTCTAACTGATTTAGAGTGTAGCATTCCATAAACATGTAAACCTGTAATAATGCTGTAAAACATTACAAGCAGACATGTTCTCATGTACAAATCCTGTTAAATATAGAAAACCCGTATGGCCGAGTTTTCTACATGTAGAAAACCCGCAACTATGGCATTTAGTAATGGGTAACTGGCCAATCAGAATACAACATTTACTTTAGCTATACTCTAAGTATGAATAGAACAGCTTTTGAAGCTTGAGATAATATCATCTCATGCACATAGATATAGTATCAAGGATAGCGGGAAAGTCACCGTCATTGCTAAGCCACCAGAGAGCACCAGCGACAGTGGGATATTCAGACTTGAGAATTGATGTGTGGGTGTATGCCGTCAAGTCTGGTTGTGAGCTAGCAATTTGGGAAGTTTTATGGTACTTAATTAACTTCCTGAGTTGCTAGGGAACCAAGTACCTGCATGGTAGAATACATGACACTGTACAAGGTTGTGGGGAATCCTTGCAACACTACAACTAAAATGCTCAAAGCGAGACGCTATACAACTGTACTTAAATTAATTGTCCACTTAACGCAACCAGCTGTGGCTGTTGGAAAAGCCCTGTAGCACCTGTGAATAATGTTATAGTGATGGAAGGGAGAAGTGGGTGTATTAGCTGTGGTCTAATATTCACTGCTTGCGGGCACTACATACAATTGAAGCGTGTTTTGAGTTGATGACCATAGCTTTGCTACACTGAATTGTTGACACAGTTATGCAAGATAGTGGTTAGAGCATTCAGCCCTATAGAAGAGAGTGAAAGAGCTTAAACTGCTAGTTATTCTCTCCCTATTCTCTCTCCCTATTGTTGAGAACATAGCTACTTGTCATTTTTGCAGCAAACGCACCAGTATCACACTTGGTGAACTGTGAGGAAGCTGACTGGACTCACAGCTAATAACACTATAATTCATGTCAGGCTTACCAAAGTCTGGGTAATAAGTACCCCTTGATTTAGTGAGGGTGGGTATCTGCCGGAGCCTATGAACTTGACTTAGGCAGAATAATTATAGTACTTGCTATGCCATCAGATCACAGCAAGTATACCCAACTCTTCAGGTATGCAAGTATTCATCATAACATTATTCATAGCTATTATGATAGTACTGCTGACAGTATGCTGACTTAGCTTCCGCTAACATGCTGCATTGGATTCTTGATTCCCTGAACATGCAACAGATAGCTACATAAAATGGCAGAAGCTAATGATTATAATGTACCCAAATTATAGAGATAAACCGAAACATTTCTTAAACACACTGATATTGTTGGATGACACTATGGAATATGGTAAACTGTTCCAAATTGCTACAGCATATGAGAAAAAGGAAGAGTTTGTGCAAGTCTGGGGTTGTAAAAGGGTACATAAGAGGATGTGCATGTCTGGTGAAGTGACCTGTACAATGCTTAAGCACCAGGGGGCAAATTAACTGTTATGTAGCAAACAAGATCACCTAACGTTTATGGTATGTCTCTTATCACTGACTGTTAGCAGAACCTCTTGAATAACACCAAGCAGTTCTCATTCCGCCTCTTACTTTTATGAAATGGTAACCCTGACAGAGAAGTTCTGCATTGCCGCCACCACCACCACCACCACCACCACCACCACCACCACCAGTGCCCTACATTATTTGCTGACACGTATGTTTTGAATAAAAACAGCTATTGAAGTGAAGGTTGAGATATCATCTCACATGTCTTTGTACTATCCAATACATTAGTGATGATGCCTCGGTATCAAGGATGGTGGGTGGTTCTGAAGTCACCGTCACTGTTAACACTAGCTTGAATGGATTGGCAACTTTTTCAACTTTCTTTCTTTTTCAACTTTTGTCAACTTTTGTTCAGTACATTCACGATGCTGTTTTGCAGCAATTGAAGTAGTGTTCATCTTGGTTGTGAAACCACTCAAAGATAAACGTTACATTGTTACAATTGACGAGATTTTGAAACATTTATTTGTATCCCTGCATGTGCATATAAGTCTACTGACTCTGTATGTTTATATAATTATAATATATGCCTGCATATTTGCAATAAAAACAATTATAAATCCTGGATGTATCTAGCATGATGGTATAATACCTTGTATGTAAAGTCATCAGAGTTACCAATCATGAATATGGTGGTATGCAAGTGGAAGTTGTACCTACCTTGTCTCCATACCAGCCTGCCAGGCTGTTACATTGCTACCCATTTCTAAGAAATGCTGTTGAAGGGTAGTTACATTGATCCCATAGTGATTTAATCCATGCAGTTATTATGGCTGGCACTGATGACACTGCATAGTGACCTCCTTTACAGGCTCCCACCAACGAAACGAAACCTCTGCAGGATTTTCAATTTTGCTAGCGAGGCGAATTTTATTGTGCTTGCAGAGCACTGAACTCAGAACACTGAGGGAAACAACACACGGTGCTGATAGCCTAATACGTACATACATGTATGTACATGTAGTTGGTGGGGAAGTTACATGTTGCTTCGCTCAATTACACCACAAAGTTGTAAACTGCATGATGGTAATGCATGAGACTTGCTATCGCATAGTGGACTATACTAATCATACGTACACATGTACTATTCACAGCATAAATTGTAACTCTCTGGTGACTGTACAGCCAGTATATAAATGAGTTGTGCATCTGATTGTATGGAGAACTGTACCGTTCATGAGCAACACTGAAGTCGGAGCTGTGTAGGTACGTAGTAAAGGATCCGACAACTTATACATGTGGTTATTGTGGAGAAGTATAGACCACATTCTAAATGCACACCATTTGATTGTTGTGCGACGTTTTTGTTTCTTTAGAGGTATAATATTCTTCTTTGTACTAGTTTTACAGAACTGGATAGTATGTATTTGACTTCCTACGGTGCCACTGTCTAATTGTCAATAATAAGTTCATGCTTGTTGAGTTGCTTGGCAACAATAAATCCTGGATGTATCTAACATGAAGGTATAACTATTATATCAAGTTATCAGAGTTACCAATCATGAATATGGTGGTATGCAAGTGGAAGTTGTACCTACCTTGTCTCCATACCTGCATGCCAGGCTGTTACATTCCTTAACCAGTTCTAGGAAATGCTGTTGAAGGGTAATTAATTACATTGATCCCATAGTGATTTAATCCATGCAGGTATTATGGCTGGCACTGATGACACTGCATAGTGACCTCGTTTACAGGCTCCCACCAACGAAACGAAACCTCAGGAATATCGATTTCAGGTGAATTTTATTGTGCTTGAGGAGGGAGCACTGAACTCAGAACACTCTGGGAAACTATGGAATACAAAGCGCGACAAAAATCCCTAGTGTTAAATCCGAGTTACCAGTACTCGATTTTTGATCTCAACAGTAGATTATCGATTTCTCAATTCGCGATTATTGATCTCAGTTATCGATTTTCGATTTCTCAGTTCTCGATTATTGATCTCAGTTATTCTTCTCAGTTGGCAATCATCGTGCTTGATTTGACCTACCGGTGCTCAATTTTCGATCCTAACAGTTGATTATTGATTTCTCAGTTCTTGATGTTCGCTCAGCAGTACTCGATTATCGCTTCGCTATTCTCGATTATTGCTTTGCGCTTCTCGATTAGGACCAGTCTCGCGCCCAGACCTGGTACCTGTACCCAGGTTGGGTCTGGGCACGAGACTAGACAAGACTGAGGATCGTAGGATTTCAAGTTGCGATTCACTTCAAATTTCGGCGCATGGCACTGACGAGAGTGTGCGGTGTGCGCCTTCGCCGTTTATATATATGGCGTAGCTGTTTTGCCGTAAACGAGTGCACAATGGAACCTAGTCAAGTGCAAAGGCCATTTCCATGGCAATACTTAGCTATGAGCATGCGCTAATTTCTTGAATGGGAGAAGCAACCTGAAATCCTCAGTACATGTAGATGCTGTGCTTGCCTTTTTCAAAGCTTGCATCTGATTGGTTTGCTTAGGTCATGTGACTTAGGCTAGGTAGGCACAGCCGCCGGCCTAGCCTCGTTCCCAGTCCCACGCCTGCAAGCAACGAAACGCTGGGCGTGTAGCCAAACTCAACGATGATCGACAACCGAGAAGAATGAATATCTAAAACTGAGATCAATAATCGCGAACTGAGAAATCGATAATCTACTGAAAATCGAGCATTGGTAACTCGGATCTAACACTAGGGATTCTGGCGAATATCTAAACATGAAATCAATAATCGATAACTGAGAAATCGAAAATCGATAACTGAGATCGAATTGAGAAATCGATAATCTACTGTTGAGGTCAAAAATCGAGTACTGGTAACTCGGATTTAACACTAGGGATTTTTGTCGCGCTTTGTATTCCATAGGAAACAACACACGATGCTGATAGCCTAATACATACGTTCCAGTGTTCTCACCAGAAATTCATGCTGGTCAGTAACCTTGTGAAGCCATGTATTTGAAGTGGTTGCTAAAAACTAATCAACTGCAGATGCTGGCAAAGGGCACATTGTGCTTTCAGACCAGACCACAAAGGGCACAGGCCAAAGGGCACAGTGTCCTTCCGTAGAAGCCTAGCGAGAACACTGGTACGTACATGTACATACGTGTGGTTGGTGGGGAAGTAGTCTGTTTCAGTTACATGTCACCTTGCTCAATTACACCACAAAGTTGTAAATAGTAGCATAAGGATAGTGATGGTGGTAATGCATCACGTTTACTATCGCATAGTGCAATGCATAGACTATACCAATATCTGAACTCATGCACCTCTACTATTGAACTAATTAGCATTATATTATGCAGATATTGTGCATATTGTGCGTGGTGAAGTGGGCAACATTACAAACTAGCAGTAGCCCGAATATAATATTTATTGAAATGTTGAACCTCCCCCCCCCCCCCCCCCCCCCCCCCCCCCCCACTCATTGCCCACTCCCTCCTCCCCTCCTAGAGCTGATTATCAGGTCATGATCACTAGACCCAAGTTACAAGAGTGCCTCTTAATTTTGTAAAGACTTTACATGCGAAGTACCTTCCCCTCAGGTACAACTGCATGGCTACAATGTAGTTTACGATGTACAATAACATCTCCTTTGCTTAAAACACACATGGATGTGTCCATTATGATACAAATTGGCAGAAATTGCTGTGTTGATTTAAGTGGCCATTGCATGAATAATACTAAGATCAATGACTGCATGGCTTCCTCTTAACATCATATGCAAGTTGAATTCCGCCTAATAAGTGAACCCAAGCCAAGTTTGCAGGTTCCTGCTGATTCACACTTTCACCAAAATGTTTAAAAACTTGTCAGCTATTGCTTGAAGTAATGTTCACCCCAAGCCTCAGGTATCGGCTGTGAGTTCATGCAGTCAGCTGCCTCGTAGTTCACCAAGTCTGATACTGCATGGTTTACACTTTCCTAACTAATGCATCACTGACCCTCTGCACAAGGTGAGTTTGCTAAAAATTGACAGCTTTATTTTCAATAATAGAGAGAAGAAACTTGCTTCTAGGGCTGAATGCCCTAACCACCATCTGTATAGCTGTGTTGGCAATTCAGTGTAGTGGAAGATAATTTTATGCTCATCAATTCAAATCATGCTGCAAAAAGCCACTTTGTAGTGCCCACCATTAGAATACTGTGCCATGAGATCACAGCAAGTACACCCACTCTTCTTCTGATATGCAACATTATTCACAGCTGTTGCGCCATAATGCTGACAATATGCTGGACTTAGGTGCTTCCTCTAACATGCTGGATTCTTGATTCCCTAGCAACTGAGGAAGTTTGCTTAAGGAGCAAAACGAGATCACCTAGTAACTCATGAATAATACTCCCACTTACTGCCTCTGAGGTTTGGGAAATGTTAACTCTGAGAGAGTCTGTAGAGGGAATTCCCCCCATCACCAGGGCTGTATACATTCTTTGTTGATATGTGTCTTCTGAACAGACAGCTATTGAAGTGAAGCTTGTGATAATCTCGGTATGTACTATCCCACACATTAGTGAGTTGTGAGATACCTCCCATAGACAGTATCAAAGATGGTGGGTGGTCACCATCATTGCCATCTGTCAGTGCCATGGGATATTCAGACTTAGGAAATGTGCCCATTGCGTGAATAATTACTTCCATGATCAGCATGTTGTGTGGCTTGTTCATAGTGCACCAGTGGTATCATAATTATTATCATACACCCAGGGGATATGGTTCGTTAGGAATCACTACAATTTTTTTGCTATGCAATGTATTCAGCAGGACAACTATAGCTACGGTCTCTGTTATTACTGATTTGGAAAGGATTGATAAGCTGGTGTATCCTATGCACAAATGAGTTCATAGGACCTGAGGTATCATTCCGAAAAATGAGTTTGTCAGTTCTACCTGTTGCACTAGCCCTCCAGCAGTGAAATTGAGACTTGAATGGATTCCACAGTGGGTAATTCCACAGTCACTGGTAGCTCTTATGGTTAGCATTTAAATACCAGTTTGCAATGCATTACGGGGTTTTAGTGCACGAGGGCAATGTTGAGGGCGAGATTATGCACGAGCCAAAGGTGAGTGCATTATCCGCCCGAGAACGTTAACTACATTGCCTGAGTGCAATCACTAACTCCGAAATGCACAAGAATTGGTACTTAGTGCTACTCACTGACTCGAAACAGCCATTGATCTTCAAAACTGTGCATAATGCGCACTTACGTAAGTGAGCATTATGCGATTTAATATTCAGTCACGTGTGATCGATTCTGAGGCGTCTGATTCTTTGAGGGTCACGTAAGATGCACTATTGTTACTGTTTGCTGTTCTGCTATCCCCTCATCTGAGTCATCTCCAGACGTTCTGGACAGTGCGTTGCTTCATGGGGAGTTTCATTGGTAAAGCCCCCCATGAAGCAACAATGCTAACCACAGTGTACAGGGCTGGATGTAACAGTATTTAACCTTCAAATAACTTCCTACAGTGCCACTGTCTAATTGTCAATAATAAGTTCATGCTTGTTGGTATCCTGAGTTGCTTGGCAACAATTATAAATCCTGGATGTATCTAACATGAAGGTATAATACCTAGTATGTAAAGTCATCAGAGTTACCAGTCATGAATATGGTGGTATGCAAGTGGAAGTTGTACCTACCTTGTCTCCCTACCTGCCTGCCAGGCTGTAAAATTACGGTTCTAGGAAATGCTGTTGAAGGGTGATTACATCAATCCCGTATTAATGAATATGGCTGGCACTAATGACAGTGGGTAGTGGTACAAGGGAAGGTTTGCTGACCTCATTTACAGTCTCATTTACAGGCTCCCACCAATGAGACAATAACCTGAACCAGGCTCATTAATTTTAATGTGTAGTTGATGGGAAGTAAACTGCTTCATTATGGTGTCATTCCCCACATGAATAACGTCAAGTTGACGTAGGGTGGGTGCGGTCTGACTGCATAACCACAGGTCAAGCAGAGTTGTCTAGAGCATCTGGAGTCTCAACTAGCCGTGGAACACAAGAACCTAACTGACCTGACCACCAGTTGTATAGCTGACAATACAATAATTATAGTGAAAGGTTTATGTTCATCAACTCAGCTGTACATAGTGCCCATAATACAATTAGGCTATACTGGCATGAGATAATATCATATGTACACCCACTCCTCTCAAATTGAGATTAGCTCACCTTAATATTATTCACAGCTATTACTGAGTTCCCACACCACTTTGTGTAATGCAGTCTTGGGGGCTTCCTCTAACTGCTGGATTCTTGGTTCCCTAGCAACTCCTTAAGTAGCAAGCTAGATCACTTATATTACATGTATAGCCTTTCCCTCTGCCTCTGACCTTTGTGAAATGTTAACCTTGATGGAGTAGTGCATCTGTATAGGGAAACCCCCCACCACCAGGGCCCTACATTATTTGTTGACATGAATGTTCCAAATAGAACAGCTATTGAAGTGAAGGTTGAGGTATCATCTCACATTCACACATTTGTGACTTGTGATGAAACCTCACAGGGACATGCAATATCAAGGTTAGTGGATATGCCGTATTCCGCCAAATTTTCAAGGCACATAAGTTTCGCGGTTTTCGCAGATTGGTCTCAGACTGCGAAAATTAAGCTCGCAAATTTTTCAATACTTAGTAGCGGCCAGAGGCTATCACTTGACAGTGAATTGTACCACCATGCAGCAAAAACGTGGAGCACACACTCAATATCTTCTTTGGCACATGACCGACAGTCTCACCACTACCATGGCGAAGAGATCCTTGCGGTTCCCAGGCTCTCTCTTACACAGAGGTAACTGTTCCACGATAGTTGCATCCCAGCTGTCTTGGTACACGTGGTACCCACGAACCATCGCCTCAATGCTGAACGTTTCGTTTGCCAAACCTTGTTTCAACACGCACACGTGTCACAACAACTACGTAGTTGCGCGCGGCGGCTGCAGCTGCATCAGACTGGGCGTGGCTAACCAGAACCCTCAATTCGCGAAAAATTTGTAAAAAGCCAATCTGCGAAAATGTTGTCCCTCGAAAATTTGGTGCTATACGGTGGTTCTGAAAGTCACTGTCATTACTAAGCCATCAGAGAGCATCACTGATAGTTGGGTAGTTTAAGGTACGTATTATGTAAAGTCATCAGAACCATAATATCATGTTATGCAAACAGACTGTGTCTACATACCTGCCTGCTGGGCTATGACATTGAAGAAGTTACTTACCCACGGTATCTCAATTCATGCTGTTGAAGAGTAATATTGATCCCGTAGTGATTTAATCCATGCAGGTATTATGGCTAGCACTGATGACACTGCATAGTGACCTCATTTACAGGCTCCACCAATGAAACAAAACCTCAGGACTGTGTCACATTATTTTTATCACATAAGAAACCACAAGCGAGATGAATCGGAACAGTGAGGGAAACAGTAGCATAATTGGTACTAAGCAATTTCCTCATTTCCTGAGTTATGTCTGTCCTTAAAATCTATGCTACATGACAGTGCATGATGCATGGCTAACATGGCTAACATGACGACCACATAATTTCCGCCACTTAAGGCTACGTCCATTGAATGTGTGCTTGGGGAACCGAGTGATGTGCTTTCTTCCCTCACCCTTCCTCTCTTCTGTCTTGTGCATTCTGCATTTCAATTTCTGTGGGTGAATTAGTAGTGTAGTATTTATTAAAATTGCTACTGTGAACATGTACCTATGCATAACCTCCTCACCGTATCACAATATGGAGCATGTTGCCTACTGAATTAGTTTAATTGCCATGATTTATACAACTAGTTTTGTGGTTCTGTACATTTCAGGCCTGTGGTTCTCATTAAGACCTTACAACTGTGTGAGTATAAGGTACTTATTGAGCAGCATAATTTCACTTCATATCCATAACTATAGTACTTAGTAGGTATAGGATGTGTGATTAAAATTATTGCGTCTCGGTCACGAACTTCGGCAGATTCTGACTACTCCTACCTACTATGCACTATTGACCTACATAGTAGTCGAGCTCAGCAAACCAGTCGTTGTTCGGTACTCTACCCCCTAATTTACTCACAATTGTAGTACTTAATTACTCTGTGTCATACGTTACGTAGTGTAATCATTAATTTTTGGGAAGGAATACCTCGTGTTATCGTTTGTTTGTATGATACTTTGTCTTATAATACATTGTGTAATGCTTTGCCTCAGGTGCTTCATCCAATCTGTATCATGTCGTTAAGTCACATCCTTGATTCTTGCTTCCCTGATTCTAACTATCCTAGCAACTGAGTAGCAGGGTTAATGAATAATTATAATGATCCAATTATGTACTGGAGCCCCTTACTAGTGATGTAATGCCAAATACGACTAAGGGCGTCTGGGTGTTCACTCTCCCCACTTGTACACTGTGCTTCCCTTCTGAAGTCATAATTGTATACACCTATTGTGCATGGCCAACTACAGCTAGCATGAATAATTATAACGATCCAATTATGTACTGGAGCCCCTTACTAGTGATGTAATGCCAAATACGACTAAGGGTGTCTGGGTGTTCACTCTCCCCACTTGTACACTGTGCTTCCCTTCTGAAGTCATAATTGTATACACCTATTGTGCATGGTCAACTACAGCTAGCATGAATAATTATAATGATCCAATTATGTACTGGAGCCCCTTACTAGTGATGTAATGCCAAATACGACTAAGGGCGTCTGGGTGTTCACTCTCCCCACTTGTACACTATGCTTCCCTTCTGAGGTCATAATTGTATACAACTATGCACCTATTGTGCATGGCCAACTACAGCTAGCAGGACCCCGAGTATCTATAACAGAAACGTCTAACCCGTCCTTAAAGCCCCCACCCCCACCTCCCGTCAACCAGCCCTACACCCCGCCTCCGGACTGTAAACTGTTGTGTACAAAATATTGCACCCCCGCCTCCGGACTGTAGTGGTGCAAACTGTTGTGTACAAAATAGTGCACTGTGCCTATGACAGGTGATGTGTATACGTACCACCTGCTGTAGTGGAAATCTTGTACACGTGTACTATACACTTGTACGCTACACTTCCCTTTCTGAGGTCGTAATTGTAACAACTATGCACCTATTGTGCATGATTAATTGGCCTATATTAACTACAAGTGTAAAAAATGTATGGAGATGTAGGGATAGCAGAACAACAAAATTTAAGGTATACAACCCCATCTTACATACCTTTCCTCGATATGCAGGTGGTTGTATACTGAACTGTTTATGTCATCTCTTCTGTTATCCCTACATCTCCAATGTATTTTGCACTTGTTTACCTCACACTTTTGTAGCAGCATACTTGATAACATTCACTCCACACACAGTACACAATTTTGAGTTCAAAGGTCAAAGTTGCTCTAGGCGCATGCGTACAAACGAAGAAATGGCGTTGCAGATGAAGCCATAGCCATTGAGTGGGTGGTTTCAAGTGCCTCATGCCCAAAAATGGATTGGCTACTCTAGCCTCATGATGCAAATTTCATGCAATCGCAATATTATCTCTTCTCATGATTATCTCTGCCATGTATGTGTTTACCAGCACTGTGAAGCTACAAGCTGGTGTAGCTTGACCACTAAACCAATCCCCGGCTTATTAAGCTAGTTGAGACTTCAAAGTTGCGATGGGGTCGTGCACTGCTCGGTGTAAATGCTGCTGATTTGTGTGAAAACCATACGTCATGAGAGAGTCAGACAGTTTTGAACTACCCCGTCTGAAGAAGAAGCAAGCAAAACCGATTTTGGCGGTTTGGCAACTTTCTGGTGCAATACTTCGTGATGGTTTTTCGCGACACTGTCTTCTTAGGCAACTCCTGTTATGCTATCCAAATGTTTTTTTTTACACTTGTACGAGCTAGGGGCAACCGCACTCCTGGTATAAGCCACGTTGCAACCCCAGTTGCGACTCGCCGTAGCGCTAGTTTCCAATTAACGCCCATGCCACGTGGCAACCACGCTCAGTTGATCGCGAGCAATGGCGACCAAAAGGAAGACAAGACATTATTACAGCACTCATAACTTAGCCAGCACGGTGAGTCTCGGCATGTAAGCGTCAGTGAACGATAGCGATCACGGCTGTGTGGTCAGAATCTTTGTGGGGCCTTCGTAAGGCTGTACTGGCAACCAACGTCGAAGAGAGCGATTGAGCAGTGGCGGCCGACGACACAACAAAAGTGCTTGTATCTCCACCACCCAAGGTGAGTTTCAGCACAATTATTGTGTGGTTGTGTCACTGCAGCATAGCGATCACGACGGTGTAGTCAGAATCTTTGTAGGCCATCCCGAAGTAGTCAAACGTTTATTAATTATTTAGATTAATTACGCGGCACAATTTTTCCTATACCAGGAGTATAATGATATGCATCGTCACTTGTGCTACATGTATGAATGTATGCTGGAGGATGGAATTTTGGCTCAGAACTATACTTACGTAAGTGTGTTCAGATTCTAAATCAAGCTTGGCTTAGAACTTCTAAACATAACATGTAAGGTGCCCCCCTCAGTTATGTATGTGTACTACTGGAAGGCCAGTTCACATTGTAGTGTGTATAGCACACAAGGATGTGTCCATTATGGTACAAATTGCAAGGATGATTTAAGTGGCCATTGCATGAATACTAAATCAATGACTGGTTGTTATATGGCTTCCTCTTAGTATCACATGCCTTATAAGGGAACATGGTGATGAGGAACTGCTATATAGCAAAGGCAATATTATTGAACTAGTCAGAATTACTGATGATGAATGTGGTGTTGTATATCATCACTGTTATGCAAGTGGAAGTTGTATGCCTTGTCTGCAGACCTGCCTGCCAGGCTGTAACATTGAAGAAGTTACTTACCCACGGTATCTTTCTAGGAAATGATGTTAATAGCATCCCTTATTAATCCAGTCAGGTATGGCTGGCACTGATGACAGTGGACATTGCTACAAGGGAAGATTTTGCTGACCTCATTTACAGTCTCATTTACTGCAACAAAAACCTGCAGGAAACCAGGCTCATTTTATCTCGTTTGTACATAGTTGGTGAGGAAGTAATCTGTTTCATTAGCCTCATCCCCATGCGGATCTACCCTATATTTATTGGTCTTTGGTTTAATACAAGAATACATGGAAGTGAAGAACAAAAGGGGGAGGTCTGGTATCATGAATGATGTCAAGTTAACATAGGGTGGGTACGTTCCGACCGCATAACCACAGGTCGAGCAGAGTTGTCTAGAGCATCTGGAGTCTGAACTAGCCATGAACCTAACTGACTTGACCACCAGTTGTATAACTGACTATCCAATAATTATAGTGAAAGATTTATTTTCATCAACTCAGCTGTACATAATGCCCATAATACAATTAGGCTATACTGGCATGAGATCACACCCACTCCTCTCAACTATCCGAAATGAAATTAGCTCACCTTAACATTATTCACAGCTATTACTGAGTTCCCACACCATGTATATAATTATGTGTAATGCGGTGCTTCCTCTAACTGCTGGATTCTTGGTTCCCTATAGCAACTCAGGAAGTTTACTTAGGTACCAAACAAGATCATTCATACTCTGCCTCTGCCTTGATCTTTGTGAAATGTTAACACAGAGAATCTGTATAGGGAAACCCAGGCCCTATATTCTTCATTGACATGCATGTTCTGAACAGCGAGGGTTGAGGTATCATCTCACATGCACACATTTGTGAGTTGTGATGAAACCTCACATGGACAATACCAAGGTTAGTGGATGGTTCTGAAAGTCACTAGCTGTCATTGCTAAGCTGACATCAAATGTCAGAGTGCATCACTGACAGTTGGGTAGTTTAAGGTGGTATGTAAAGCCATCAGAATTATAAATCATGTTATGCAAACGGAATGTGTCAACATACCTGCCTGCCAGGTTGTTACATTGTAGAAGTTACTTACCCACGGTATCTCAATTCATGCTGTTGAAGAGTAATTACGGTGAAACCTGCCTTAGCGGTCACCTGAATAAGGTGGTCATCTCCGCTTTGCGGGAAAGTCCCGAAATTTGAACCTGCAGACTCCTGTCGTTCTATAGCGGTCACCTGCGTAATGCGTAATGGGGTCACGTTGCTCCACCCCAAGCACGCTATAACACACTGCCAATAATGGCCAGCGAGTGCGCACGTGCATTTAATATTACAGAAAGTGCCAAATTGAACACGCAAAAATGGATCGAAGTTGTTCAGTTTCACAAGAATGTTTGTAATGAGGTCTAAAATTTCACACGACCGCCATACAGAGGTCACCTATATTCCAGCCACCTCTCTAATGAGGCCAAATATATTTGGCCCACGTTAGACAGGTTGACCTATGAAGCCATCTATAGACGGCATGAGTCTTTTATTCAGCTTGTGATGTCACTTCCAGCAAAGTCCTTGGGACTTAGGTTCTGTGAGCAGGAATGGTAGGGCAAGGGGAGGTGGGTGAGTCTGCCGGGTGGAATCTTCTATTTATAGTGGTGTGGATGGGTGCATCCATGTCACCAAGGCATGGAATGGCATTGCAGCTTAAGAGAGGAACCTTCAATTCCATCCAATTCGGCACCTGCGTGGGTGAGTGTGAGCATGCCTGCTAATTTGTGGGTGTACACATGTCCACAGGGCTGGAGAGGCCAAACATAGCTGGAAAATTAGTTTTTGTAGTAATAATGCTATTCATATACTTTGAATAGCATTATTACTACATCTAAATGAGGCTACTCCTAAGCACATCCGCTCATATTATCCATTCCCTAGAGCACTTACTTTTAGAGAGTACGCTTACTTCAATTGTGGCTGGGACAATATTATCTACAGTAGAGTTGGTTTTGTTGTTTATCCAGAGATGGGTTGACTTGGTGCATCAACAGATGCCTGGGTCACTTCTTCAGCCAGTGCTGGAAGTGTAATAGTTTAGTTGTCCATGCTCTGATATGAGCATACACTTTTGCATGCTGCTGCATCATAGAAGGTGCCAATGAGAATGTAACAAGATGTAGGGGCTAGCAGAATACCAAAAGTAGGAGGCAGATAATGGTATAGAAATTTTTTTTTTTTTAAATGGTATAAATTTATTAAGTGTAGCTACAAAGCTCCCAGCACGTCTGTTTGCATTACGTAGTTTCCAGTGGTGGCTATCATCCTACCTTGTTTCCAGTTAATGTTTTGGTGTTCTGCTATCATAATAACAACATTGTTTATGTGGTTTATAAGTAATAGCAGAATAGTGCATGATAGCAAGGGTCTTAGGAGCAATACTAAGATGTCCAACTATGCTTACGGACTGGAAACCATATCCCAAATCTAAGATGATTATCATTGTTTTTGTCAGGTTTTACCGCCTTCTTTGCTATAAATGCGTACGTCAAGCCTTCCAATTCATAGAAGTATAGGATCTACTACATCGAAGCGGAAGTTTTGTGATTTATCCTCTGCGGGAAAGTTTGGCCGAGGTGAAGCCGAGGCTAAACTTTCCCAAGGAGGATAAACCACATAACCTCGATCCGAGTCGACGTAGTCAGGAGCCCATAATGTAGAAGCCGGATCTACTATGTCAGGAGCTTATGAGCGCCGCTTCGCAGCGCTCATAAGCTCCTGACGTAATAGATCCAGCTTCTACCACAGACATAACCTGGCAAGTCAAGTTAGTACGTAGCTGGATCGGGCTGCTAGACAGCTACAACTCTGATTCTCAACACAGCGTGGTTCGATTACGTCATAGTGACCTGGGAATGAAACTGGGATCACTACCAGTGTGGATTTGTCATTGGTTGGTAAAGAGTTAATTATCTTCTGTTCTTGCAGGAATGATTTTAACAGCCTTTGATATTATTGTAGACTGAGAGGACTCAGTTTAGATTTAAATTTACAGAGTCTGATGTGTGATTGTACGTATGTAGTCTTGAAAATCATTTCCAAGTTGGAATAACCCCTGCCTGAGATGTACAATGCAAACTGATATGCAAGCACCATTCCCTTCAACATAGAATGTAGCATATCAGTGACTTCACCATATTAGCTAGTATCCAGCCCCCCTACCTTCCAGGGACACTTGGGTAGTAGCAGTTCTTGGAAGTTGACTGCTCCTCCAGGAGATGTATTTATCATTTATACATGCTACGTGTGTTATGAGCTTCCCTTTGGACACATACCAAGCAGTTCACATAGTTCACCTGGATGTCAATTATGATATTTACCATGAAAATTAATGAGTGCCCATTGCATGAGTAATTACCACCAGATCAAAGGCTGGCTGTCATGGTTCAAACACGAGAGGATCCGGTTCATTAGGAAAGTATCTTTTATGTCGTTTGAGCGCAGCGAATTAGACGGAAAATAAGCTCTCATCGGTAGATGGAGCATGCGCATGGGGTGGATGCATGGTTGCAGGTGCATTTGTTACACCTGGCTGTAATGTCTGAGGTATTTAAGGGGATACTGGGTAGGATGTGGTCATTCTCGAGCAACGACAGCTACTGTCGGGCAAAGCAAAATTTACTTTGCCAGTTGCTGGGTGTTTATATTTGTTCTCTTTGTCTACCCCATTGCATATTTGCTATCCTGTGAGCTCATCTCTGCTGCGATGGACTGTGATCGTGAATACCTGACTCGAGAGCCTAGTTTTAATGCTATTTCGTTGCATTTCTGGGATGTGTTTATTATTTGGTTTTTTCCTCTCCTTTTTTCCTCAAGGAGGTTTTTTTGGAGAGGTTTTTTTCCATGGGCATGCTAGCCACATGTCCTAAATAAATGAGGTTTTCTTATGGCTCATCCCAGCATTTTACTGTTTGCATACTGAGTTGGTGTATGGTGTGTGGTATTGGTTTATGGTGTTTGGTGTTGATGTATGGTGTGTTGGTGTATGGTGTTGGTGTAGCAGTGAGTTGTACTTGCTTGTACTTGCTCGACTTAGACGTTGCCCCAACCCAGCTGTGTGATTGTGTTGCATGTGCATGTGGTGTTTAGATGAGAGCACTATATACACAACTTGTTCTGTGGTATGTCATTGTTTCAGCATAGGAGGTATCAGTACTTGAGTGCTTTCCCTGAAATGAGATCCCAAGACTCTAAACTTTGTGAATTATTGGATAACCTATCCTAAATTTTAATATGTCTGTTTGAAATTTGCATCATGAAGTCTAGTCTGTGATTGTACAATACAGATGCTTGGAGCTTTTGCATGAGCTGTTGAATGTGTGAGAACAGTGCTTCCTGTCATGCATTACTACCACACTGAATGATAACATTGCATTAGTGAGATTTGTGCAATGTTGATCTACCGGTAACCCGGAAATGATGCAGGATCATAGCTTGTGATGTATCATGTGGGAATGTCTCTGTTAGGAACTGACGTATCGATATCATTCATGACACCAACCACCTGCAGGAATTCATAGTGGCAAGTCCCACTGTCAGGGACACTGTTACATAGTCAACTTCGCAGTTCGGACAATCAAAATGATACAGATCATCGATAACCAAGGTGGCTGTAGCTAATTGCAATTTTAGTATGTGATCTGTTAAACAACACACATGCAGCAGTGTAAGCACAGGCTAGCTTGATGTCAAGTTGATTGCTCATGCAGTGATTAACCAATTCCTACACTGCGACTTTTGAATAGCACGCACGGCTTATTAGCTTGATGCCGAGTTGATTGCTCATTGATTAATCAGTTCCTGTAATGCGACATTTGATCAGCTAATCACCTAAGCTGCTGATATAGGTAATCAGATACAGTACATTGTATCTAATTACATCTAATCACTCGGTATCCCTTCAGAAATGGTTTTGACTGCTCTTATATACTGTTCACATGCCCTGCATACACAAATCATGTAAAATTACACCATATAGTCTACATACAGTCATGCAGCTGTTGATCTAATTATATACCTGGATTGACATGTGTCAGACATAGCTACTGTGACAGTCATTGTCTTGAATGAATAGTGTTGATGTACATGTATCAAGAGAGATTGTATACAGTTCTGAAACAATTAAAACTGCACAATCCTGTGTGACTCATCCTTATTAGCAAATGCATTCTTTAATATCTGCAGCAATCACAATAGATTCAGAGCACAGGTTACGTTCCTTTAGCCAATCACACTCGTTAAATCTTGGTCCCAAACGAATCAGAGCTACTGTTTTATTATATGCTTCTGCTATCATCATAGGCAGTCTAACAACCTCTTGACATTTGTTCTCTAACACTGTCAAGTTATCAACAGTGCAGTTTGAATCAGCAGAGTTTGAATCAACAGAATCAACCTGCAGGGAGGGAGGTATTGGTATGGTTACTCCTGTGTTCATGCTCATATTCACTGCAGTTGACAGGTCCTGGCAGTGTAATGTAGGCGTGCAGCAAAGCAAGTGTTAGCAATTACCCAGTGGCAGGCATCCAGAATGATCTGTTCAAGAACTTTGTGGAGATCAGTGCTGTTGTTAAACAGACTCCCGTTCTTCAAGATGTTGTAGTGATCTAGCAGATCACATGCCTTTGCAATGGCTTGATCTGTTGCTGTGACATTCCGATCGGAATCAATCTATGGGATGTATAAGTGTCAATGGCTACTTGTGCATGTCAGTCACATCAACTTTGCATGCAAAACACAAGACAGTAATGCATTATGTAACTACGTATGCACTCTAGTTGGTTGAGCTGTGTAACTGCAGTCATTACTCATGCACTTGCTCTGAAATGGTTACAGAATTTTTGAAACTCACTTTTTGACCCACAGACAATCCATCTCTAAGGTTAGCCCAAGCACTGCTATTGGAGGAAGATTCTGAGTTAGTTTCACGACGGGCAATGGGTGCAGTAATAGCCAGCTGGCAGGTTGCTGCTGCGATGAGCAGCATGAATACTGTCTTAGTGAAAGTGCAGCAGGTGGAAAGCATGGTCGTTGAAGTTCAGTAAGTGATGGAAGTGGGTTGCAGTTATCTTTTGGCTGTGGTATGGCTAGTTTTGTGAAGTCTGACCATTCTGTGCTGACCTATATACCATCCAGAAATGCAACATGGCTGAGAAACATGCGCATGACAAGGTACATGAATATGTATGGTCGTCACCTCAGCTCAGGAAGCCAACATTTCTGTATATGCTTGATTATAGGGGATGGTCCTTCCCCTTAGTTATTCCAACACTTGCATGACTGTAGTATACGATCACATCCTGTTATAAGTTCAGTGGAGGGTAAGCATGGGGGTGTACCATTCATTAGCCATAGTCGTTGGATTATACGTAGCTACAATTGCATACTTGCTGAAATCATTGAGGAGTGCTTACAGCAAATTCTGTTATTGCATATATCAGCACAGTGGAGAGGCCCATAGGACGTACGTTGAGAATTGGTACGTAGCTACAAGTGTAAAAATGTATGGAGATGTTGGGATAGGAGAACAGCAGAAAGTATGCAACCCCATCTTAAATACCTTTCCACATTAAGAAAGATATGTAGGGGGTTGTATACTGAACTGTATGCCATCACCCCTACCTTGTTTCTTTACTTTATGCTGTTCTGCTATCCCTACATCTCGATACACTGTTTCTCATTTTTGTAGCAGCAAACACGGGGAGAGAGCCTGGGACCGAGGCTAGATGAAGCCATAGTCATTCTAAACTTAACGTGCAAGGTGCCTCCAGACTCCCCCTCAGTTATGTATGTGTATACTATTGCATGGCCAGTTTACATTGTTGTGTGTATAGGATGTGTCCATTACAGTACAAATTGCTATGATGATTTAAGTGGCCATTGCATGAATAATACGTACTTCCTAGATAAATGACTGGTTGTTACATGGCTTCCTCATCGTATCACAATTATTACCACAGTTATGCAAGTGGAAGTTGTATGCCTTGTCTGCAGACCTGCCTGCCAGGCTGTAATACTGAAGAAGTTACTTTACCCAAGGTATCTCAGTTCTAGGAAATGCTGTTAATTGAACAGAAGTGAAGAACAAATGGGGGAGGTCTGGTATCATTCCCCACTTGAATGACGTCAAGTGCATGTAGGAACACACGAACTTGACCACCGGTTGTATAGCTGACAATTATAGTGAAAGATTTATGCTCATCAACTCAATTGTACATAGTGCCCATAAACAATTAGAGGCTATACTGGCATGAGAGCACAGCTAGTACACCCACTCCTCTCAACTATACAAAATGAGATTAGCTCACCTTAACATTATTCACAGCTCTTACTGAGTTCCCGCACCATGTATAATTGCCGAGCGAGAAGCGAGGCAACTAATCGTGCAGTGTGGAGGTTGAATCTGGGCTAGTGCAACTATCCTGTAATGCATTGGAATGCAATTATTGTGGCCCTGCACGTAAATTACGTGTTGGACCCCCTGTGCGTGCGTATACAACACGCACCATGTGATCTCACGTTTGTCATTTTGTCGCTGCTGTACAAAAATGGATGAGCCTAGTATGTATGAGTCGGTTTCTGACAGGAGAAGACGATTGACAAGGCAAAGAGTGCAGCGACATGGAGGGAGAAGTGAGGAGGGAGACTGTCAGAGCGGCTAACCGCAAGAGAAAGAGACGGCAGGTAGAATGAAGTTGACATTCGCCGTTCACAGACGGACTCGCCATTGCTCGTCATTATGTTCTGCAACTGCCAAATTATATCAACCCTTCCCGTGAGACATCTCTGTGTGGTCAACAACATATGCACTAGTACTTTGTATATTGCAGTCTTGGGCTTCCTCTAACTCCACCAAATCAGCTTTGGCAGCAAGTACACCCACTCCTCTAGATCACCTTAACAGTATTCACAGCAATTAGGCATCATATATAATACTTTCTTGGTTCCCTAGCAACTCATGCAGGAAGTTTACTTAGATACCAAACAAGATCATTCTTAGCCTCTCCCTCTGCCTTTGTGAAATGTTAACCCTGAGTTCATCTGTGTAGGGAAACCCCCTGCCACCAGGGGCCCTACATTCTTTGTTGAGTTCTGAATAGAACAGCTATTGAAGTATCATCGCACATGCACACATTTGTGAGTTGTGCTTTTGATATCATTATAGACTGGGAGTTTGACAGTTTAGATTTATATTTACAGAGTCCGATATGTGATTGTACGTATGAAGTCTTGAAAATCGTTTCCAAGTTGGAATAACCCCTGCCTGAGATGTACAATGCAAACACCATTCCCTTCAACATAGAATGTAGCATATTAGTGACTTCATGTGTATGACTTCAGCAGCTAGTATCCAGCCCCCTCCCACCTTCCAGGGACACTTGGGTAGTAGCAGTTCTTGGAAGTTGACTGCTCCTCCAGGAGATGTATTTATTATTTATGCATGCTACGTGTGTTGTGAGGTTCCCTTAGGACACGTACCAAGCAGTTCACCTGGATGTCAATTTTGATTTTTACCACGAAAATTAATGAGTGCCCATTGCATGAGTAATTACCACCAGATCAAAGGATTGCTGTTGTTCATAGTTCAAGCACCTAGAGGATCCAGTTCATTAGGAAACACTACACAACTTGTTCTCTGGTATGTCATCATTTAAGCATAGGAGGTATCAGTACTTGGGAGGTATCAGTACTTTCCCATGTATTATCATGAAATGAGATCCAATACTCAAAATTTTGTGAATTATTGGTTAACCTATCCTGGCAAAGGTAAGTGTCAGTTTGAAATTAACATCACGAAGTATGTGATTGTACAATATGGATGCTAGGAGCTTTTGCATGAGCCACTGATTATGTGAGAAAAGTGGAAGTGCTTCTTATCATGCATTACTACCACACTGAATGATAACATTGTATTAGTGAGATTTGTGCAATGTTAATCTAACCCGGCGATGATGCAGGATCTTAAGTAGTACTGATGTATCGATATCATTCATGACACCAACCACCAGCAGGAACTAATAGTGGCAAGTCCCACTGTCAGTGACACAGTTACATAGTCAACTTCGCAGTTCGGACAATCAAAATGACACGCTTCATCAGTATTTTGGATAACCGAGGTGGCTGTAGCTAATTTCGATTTTAATATGTGATCTGTTAACCCTTTAACCACCGAATTCTTCCCACCAAGACAACACATTTTCATGCATTCAGCGCACACCACTTTCGTAGGTACTCCTCTCCCACAGCATTCGCTCCTCAGTGGCCAAACTTGGTGGGGCCCGCACATGGAGAGACCCCTCTGGCAATACCGTTAATGATATTCATGACCCCCCACAAGGCCAGCAATCGGAGGTCAAAGGTGGATGTCAGCCGGATTTTCGCCCAGCATTTCCCTAAACTTGGGCCAGATCTGACTGATGGCACACCTTACACCACCAATTTGCAGGTTTTCTTGAGGCCCTGGGTGGGGTCTATGAATATCATTAGAATCAAAAATTCTCGGGTCAATGAATCTCATTAAAATCAAAAAACGCCCACGACAGGCCGAAGGGGGGGCTGCCGCGTGTACGTTTAGTGGGGGAGGCGCGCCGAAATCTGACCAAATTTTTGAGTTTGTGCCTTAAAGTCGTCCCTAGGCCCTCTGAAGACTTTTTGGTCTCTTTTTGGACTGGCGAGAAGCCTTGCAAGTGCATAGGGTCTAAATGACGCCTATAGATGTCAATGGGGCTTAAAGGGTTAAATAACACATGCACATGCAGCAGTACAAGCACAGGCTAACTTGATATCAAGTTGATTGCTCGATCATGCAGTGATTAACCAATTCCTACAATGTAACTTTTGATTAACACGCACGGCTTATTTGCTGAGTTTATTGCTCGGTGATTAATCAATTCTTACAATGCGACGTTTGATCAGCTGATCAACTAAGCTGCTGCTATAGGAGAACTGCATGTAATCAGATACATTGTACATGCGACATATTGACTCAGTATCCCTTCAGAAATGGTTTTGACTGCTCTTATATACTGTTCACATGCCCTGCATACACAAATCATGTAAGGTACACCATGGGGTAGTCTACGCAGCTGTTGGTATAATTATGGCTACCATTATGTTCGCCTTTGGTGTGCAAATTTATATCTAATTGTACCTGGAATTGTGTTGAAGCACAGCTAAATATTGGGAAGCATGAATGGAAGGAACTTCA